>JASVEL010005016.1:0-277601 GCA_032618575.1 Nicotiana noctiflora
CGGCCTTCATTTTTTGTGTATTTGTTGTAAATAATTTTTTGGAACAACAATATTTAATTGAATATCTCCATTACTTTTTTTTAGTTCTCCATTTGTTTTACTGTTTCGTATAACGGCACAAGGACTTAAACTTAAATGCCACTGAAACGTAAAATAGTACAACACGAACACAAACATAATCTTCCACTTAGAATTAAATTAGTACAACACAAACACAAACATACTCTTCAACTTAAACTTAAACATGAGTAAATCAAAAAGACAAACATAAAAATGAACTAAACACATAGTAGGAATTGTTTAGTCCCGTCTTCCATTTATTCTGCGTTCTAACCACTTAAATTGTTCTTCCAGTTATTTTTTTTTGTCTTCTAAATCTTTCACTCTCGCCTTAAGCTCTGCAATTTCCTAATTTTTTTTCTTTGTTCCTTTAGTGCTGCATAATTCCATTCTGCTCTCCATTTTTTATCTTTTACTCTCCTCCCTTATTTCTTCCATTAATCTGTTGCTTCGGCTTTGTTGATCTGCTTGGGCTAACCACGTATTATAAAGACTTAGCATTCGTTCTCTGTAGCATTCTTGGTAACATTGTTCATTAGCCCATTCATCAAACTCGCACATAGGTTCGTTGGGGACCTTGTACAACTGGTTCATACACATCCAGTAGTCATGTCCAACATCACGACCTTCCCAACAAGTTTGCAATGCACAGGCTTTTCCACAGTAACACACTAGTGTACGAGGTTGAGCCATTTACTTTTAGTAAAAAAATATCCAAGTTGAAAGAAATCTTTGCGTTTAGTAAATTTTTGAGCACATAAATTGACTACAATGAGCCCGTTATTTATAGGTGAGTGAACACACACACAACGCCAGTTTTTATGGCGTTGTATTTTGCGCATTAAATATTATGATGTTGACAATTTCACTTTATGTCATCCGGCCTTCTTTTTCAGTTCGACAAGACATCACACGCACAACACCAGGTATGATAGCGTTCTATTTTGCGTGTTAAATATTATGATATTGATTGGTCTACTTTATGTCATCCGGTCAGCTTTTTCAGTTTTACAGGATAACACACACATTACTTTAATGAAATTCGTGTTACATTTACATATGGAACAGAAGTAAAAGCAAAGAAAAATAAAAAAAAAGGTTAAAAACAATATTGGTAATTGGCTAGACAGTAATCAAGCATAATTTTATTTCATAAATCAACCAACATACACATAATAACTAATTATTGTCACACCTCCTTTTTACGCACCCCCACCCCGAAGGGTAAAAATGTACAAGAGAGTTTTTCCGATTAAAGTGACAATATTCGAAATGAGATTATTTTATTTATTTCTGAGTCGCCAATTGGAATAAATTAAGGTGTCACAAGTCACCATTTATTAAATCCCGAATCGAGGAAATTTCGACTTTTTAAATTAAGTCTGCGAACCAGAAATTCTAAGTAAGGAATTTCGTTGATCCGAGGGAAGGTGTTAGGCACCCCCGAATCCCGTGATTCTAGCACGATCGCTTAAACTATTATATTTTGCGAAATATAACTGATTTTAAACACATGTTCAATACTATAATGCAATTTTAAATCATTTACCGCGTTTGGTTATTTTTTAAGAAAAAGTGAACATTGTTATTGAGGGGGCCCGCAATATCATTTTCTATTTAGCGGGGTTCGTCTCATTTTTCTTATTTAAAAGGTCATCCTAAAGCAAGCTAAATTTCTCTATGTATTATTTATCTCTAAGAAGCCAATTAACTTACAATTATAAATTCCGGTCTCGAATTCAAGTCCAAATTTAAACAAAAGGGAATAACCTTTTAGCTTGAACCTGCTACCTAATTCGAAACCCAATTTTATATCATGAGTTAATTTTTCACATTCCTAGTGAATTTATTATTAGATGAAAGCAAACCATAAGAACGATTGGCCATGGAATTTGCTAACCGGCATGCCTCAAAATCTAAGGATCAATTCATAATTAAAAAAAAATGAGGGACAAGCAATTGAAACTTATTTGGCACGGCACAACCCAAATTATTTCGAAAAAAGATTGTACTCAATTAAAGCTAACTACGCATGTTCACGAATATTATTTTTTCAAAGTTTGAGATGACTGCAAGGCATTATTCTAGCAATTATTGTGAGGAAGATGTCGACTTACTCGATCACGAGTGAACTTCAACATGCTAAGAGAGAACAGAACAATACTATATCATTACTCTTAAACAAGTCTCAATCATATCCACGTAAGATTCGTACTGCATCAACAGTAGCTAACAGATTTCCTATTTTACTAATAAGCCAAATCATTATTTTGTATGTATATCATAACAAATTGGTTTTCAAGATTAAAGCAGACCCGTGTCATGTCATTGCTTCCAAGAATCCAAAGTTCAAATCCAAACAAATTTGTTGCTTAATGTAGAAACCTACCAACCAACGAACTAAGTAGAAACCTACCAACCAACGAACTAACTCATCAAATTAAAAATTGAGTTCATGCGCCAGTTACTTCAGTAGTATAAGCACGTACTTATTTTATCCAATAAAATTCTTAGTATCCATGAACTGAGTAGTTTAAGACATGAATTGAACAATCAAAATATCAACTAACATTCTAAATAACTAATATTTAATGAAGGATAGACAACAAAACAACATCCAAAGTACAAAGATCTGGTAATCACTTTCATTCGGCTTCGGCTGTAAGCTACACATATGCAATTTATGGAAGTGTACCTGAGGTTTAACCAGAGAAACGAAACAAAAGGGAAGGTCTGTAGCAGCTCCAAACACAGCAAACAAACAGCAACAGTAACACCAGCAGCAATACCCAAACAAAACTCACTTTGAATAGAAAATGTGTAACAATTTAAGAACCAGCAACGATAACCAATACTTAAACCAAAATAGTTGAACTTGGATTCAAGTGACAGTAGACCAAACACCCTTAGGAGAAGTTTCAAGCAAATTTGATTGGGAAGGAAGGTAAAATCAGATGTTTTTTAAAACTTTAGCTTTCTCTCTTGTTTTTTATATTTTCCAGTGTATATTTTACATGATAGAATGTTTACCTTATATCCTACCCCCCTCTTTCAATCAAATTTTCTTTATTCCGAATAATTAGGCCTTAATTAGTAATCAAGCCCCCTTTAAGGGAAAAGTAATCTTCCACTATTAGTTGTCTACTAATTATTCAAAAACTCCACTAAAAAATATTTCCTCTTTTGAATAAAACACCAATACTTTATTTAATGCCCTGTGGCCCCCTTAATCATTAAAGATTCAAATTTTAAAATTAACCCACATGATTACCCCCTAAAATTACTCCTTTAATCTTTTGTCCTTACCCCAATGTTATCTACTTTCCAGCTATTAAAATACTGAGCCAACCAACAAGCCCCCTTTTATTAAACAAATCATTAATTTAATATCAGATTAGTACTTATTGACAGAGCACTCAAACTAATCATTTCAAACCTTTAAAATCCAAAATACCCCTGAAACTTCTGAAATTACTATCCTACCCTAATATATTTTCAATCTGTATTGCAATCTATTAGCTATAACCAATTTCCTAATCAAGCTCAACCAAAAACTTAAGATAGAACTCAAATTGGATCAAATAACATCAAAATGAAGACCAATGAATTAGAAAGAAGACGGAGGATTCAGTGATTAAACCAACACACTTCTAGGTTAAACCTATATAGGTAAAATGAACACTGTAAATATACCAAACGAAAACAAACTGAATTCATATGTAAAAATGGTAGACAATGGGAAGGAAAGAACCAAAGACAATTTGAAACGAAGTAACATGCATGTCATTTACTGAAAAAACATATTGACACCACATATACGAAACCCATGCATCGACAAAATCAGAAAACGATCAGTTGGAGTTTTATGGTAACTATTTGTTCTCACCAATACTCTTTAACACTTTATAAATTGTTCTCCATTCATAGTATCAATTAAACAAAGAAATTTGATAGTCTAAAGTTCACAAGAATACTCTAGTATGGACAACTTCGGATTACTTTAAAGAGGAAACAAACACATAAAGAAAGTATAGTAAGAATCTAATAACTTAAGGCTGACACGAACATGCCAAAACACTTATGAAAGTTGCAAGAAAATCGCCACTGAGTTTAGGACTATCATCTAAACAATACGACTCCATAATTCTGTAATAACTAGCAAAAAAAATATAGGACAAACCTTAACAACAAACCAAGCATATGTACTGATTTCAGATCCAAAAATATCCAACAAATTGAAATACGGACATAATACAATATGAAAACTACAGAATGAATAAGAGTTTTGAATATTCAGACCTCAAATAATTACAGCGATAACAGGATCCGGAATGCAGCAGAAACACGAAACAGCAAATCCGACATCAAACTTCAATCCAAAAAAAAAGCTAGTGATACTCAAAATTAGAACTATAAATTTCAGCAACCACGAATGGACCTCGAATGGAGATGACCGATGATGAATCCCCAATATTGAGGACATCAATGATAACTTCGAAACGACCTCGATCCGAACAGAACACAGCTTTGACGAAGCTATTTTGCAAATTAGAAGCATGTTTACGATAGTATCTTGGTGGATTTTCAACCGAAACTAATGGGGTTCATCGGAAAAAGGTATTGGTTGTAGAAATAGGGCTGTTGACGAACGTGAAGGTTGTTTAGTGGTGTCACTAGTCCTTGATCAATTCGTGAAGAAGACGAACGAGGAGGGGCATCGGGGTCCAGCGTAGAGTTATCTCGCGTGGGGGGGGGGGGGGTGGGGTTCCTTTGGGGCTGGCAGCTTTGTTTTGGGGATATAGGGTTTTGGAATAAAGTAAAATTATAGAAGGGGGTTGTTTGGACAGTGGGGCAGACCGGGTATGGGTTAACCCGGCAATTTGGGCTAGCTTTGGGGGTGGGTTGGCTTGAGCTCTAGATTTAATTAAAGGATTGGGGGCCCAATCTGAGTTTCTCCAAATTTTCAACTCTTTTATTTTTCGTCTTTTAATTAACAAATTTAAACAAAATTCTAAAATAAATTGTAAAACCAAAAATAAACTATAGAATATTAATTAACCCTTAACAATAATTAACACACAAGTTAAAACATTTAAAAAAAATAAAATCACACAATGGCACATTAAAATGACAAAAATAGAATAAATGCATTTTTAGGGGTAGTTTCTCATTTTTATAAAGAACACTTAATTACTCTCAATTGTACAATTAAATTTTAAATGTAAATGTAACAATTTTTTAGTATTTTAATCAATATTAATAAATAAACGTGCTCACACGAGCGCAAACAGCGATAGAGAATACCATGAAAATTCACAAATTGCACACCATAAAACAAATACTTTTTTTTATTTTGTGGGAGTAATTCATGTAAAGCAAAAATCACGTGCTCACAGCTACCCCTCTTTGCGCGTAAATACGAAGAGTTTTCGTGCAAAGATAAAGTGAGCAGATACAAGCGATTTTTGCCCGTTTGACTTCTTCGTGTGAAACAATTTTTGAAATATTTGACCGAGCCTTTGCTTCCAAAGGTCTCCTACATATCCCTGGATAAAAGGGAATCAGATCAATGTAGTTCGAGAAGTTTTGGTAGCTGGGACTACCGTGGAGCTGTGACCTTGCTGGTATTGTTGCTATTGTTATTGTTACTGATTACTTACCTCCTTATTACACCAAAAGGGAATTTGAAGCTAAGCTAACCATGTCTATCGACTATGAGTTACAAGATTCCTATCTATAATCCTTTGAAACTTGATCTTGAGTCTCAGCTGGTTTTGCCGGAGACTTCGATCTGAATCTTGATGCATGCAAGTTGTACGTACTGGTTTCTTTCTGCAGCGTTTGAGCCGAAAAGGGATTGGCGGGGCTTGCAATTTCCATCAGACTTCAAGCGGTTTACCCTTTCATTTGCCCTGACGTTCAAACTTGCTTCTTTTCTTCTTTTCTTCTTTTCTTCTTCTCTTCTATCCTGCTGTAGGGAAACTTGATCCGTCGGTCCTCTTGCGCCTTGCGCTTTCTGATCAACCTGCCTTAAGATATCCAAGACAAACGAACGAAATTTTCTTCCCCAGTTTGCACTTTAAAAATTTCGTGAGTTAGTTATGATACGTATCGAAGCAGTCACATCAAGATTGTGTGTCCTGGTGAATGGATTGAGGTTGTGTTAGGAAATGGCCGGGTTATGCTGGTATTCAATGAGTCATATTGTTAAGGTCATCGGGTTATGCCGAGACTTGGAAAAAAGGCTTCTTGGGTTATGCTAGGGAGATCCGGGTTACACTGGGATTCGACGGGTTATGCCGTCGAGGTCATCGGTTCATGCCGAGACTTGGAAAGAAAAAGGCTCCTTGGGTTATGCCAGGGAGATTCGGGTTGGGCCGGGATTCGACGGGTTATACCATCAGGGTCATCGGTTCATGCCGAGACTTGGAAAGGAAAAGGCTCCTTGGGTTATGCCAGGGAGATCCGGGTTATGCCGGGATTCGATGGGTTATGCCATCGGGGTCATCGGTTTATGCTGAGATTTGGAAAGAAAAAGACTCCTTGGGTTATGCCAGGGAGATCCAGGTTATGCCGGGGTTTGATGGGTTATGCCGTCGGGGTCATCGGTTTATGCCGAGACTTGGAAAGAAAAAGGCTCCTTGGGTTATGCCAGGGAGATTCGGGTTATACCGGGATTCGACGGGTTATGTCGTCGGGGTCATCGGTTCATGCCAAGACTTGGAAAGAAAAAAGACTCCTTAGGTTATGCCAGGGAGATCCGGGTTATGCCGAGATTCGACGGGTTATGCCATCGGGGTCATCAGTTCATGCCGAGACTTAGAAAGAAAAAGGCTCATTGGGTTATGCCAGGGAGATACAGGTTATGCCAGAATTCAACAGGTTGTCGTCGGGGTCATCGGTTCATGCCGAGACATGGAAAGAACTCCTTGGGTTATGCCAGGCAGATCTGGGTTACGTCGGGATTCGACGGGTTATGTCGTCGGGTTTATTGGTTCATGCCGAGACTTGGAAAGATAAAGGCTCCTTGGGTTATGGAAACCAATATAAATATGAGCCCATTAGATGCCTTTGGCTCAATCGAACCAATGACATCCATGCCCCAAGCAATAAAAGGCCAAGGTGCTGACATAGGATGTAGCTCTGGCGAGGGTGCGTGAATTAGATCTTCGTGTACTTGGCACTGATGGCATTTACGAATGAAGCTGAAGCAATCCTTTTCCATAGTTATACAATAATAACCTGCTCGTAAGATTTTCTTGGCCAAAATATACCCATTCATATGAGGCCCGCACATTCCTGTGTGTACTTCTTGCATGATCCTCCCGGCTTCTTCGGCATCTACACATCGCAAAAGATTGAGATCCAGGGTTATTTTGTACAAAACTTCACCACTCAGAAAGAAACCACTTGCGTGTCGCCGAATGGTTCTCTTCTGATCTCCCAAATCATGTTTCGGGTACTCTTGTGTTTTCAGGAACCTCTTGATATCATAGTACCATGGACGGATATTTGGTCTTGCCTCGATTACATTACAATAACCGTGCCTTTCCTTGATTTGGATTTCCAAAGGATCGACGTGGACGTTGCCTGGATAAGGTAGCATCAAAGCTGGAGTGGCGAGTGTGTCAACTAGTTTGTTGTGACATCATGGGATGTACCTGAATTCTATCGATGTGAATTGCTTGCCAAGATCATTCACATGTTGTCGGTAAGGGAGGAGCTTGACATCTCGAGTCTCCATTCACCTTGGGCTTGTTTGATGATCAGATCCGAATCTCCCATGATCAGTAAATCTTCAACATTCTGATCAATCACCATATTCATGCCCATGATGCAGGCCTCATATTCAGCTATATTGTTTGTGCAAAATAAATGGAGCCTGGTCGTAGCTGGGTAGTGCTGACCGGTGGGAGAGATCAAAATTGCCGCAATCCCTACACCTTTAGCGTTTACTGCTTCGTCGAAGAACATTTTCCAAGCATGGGTGTCCTCAGGGACTATTTCTATTGTGTTTATCTCCTCATCTGGAATGTAGGTATTCAATGGTTGATACTCTTCATCAATCGGGTTTTCGGCCAAGTGATCTGCCAACGCCTGGGCCTTCATTGCCGTGCGAGTGACATAGACAATGTCGAATTCAGTAAGCAGGATTTTCCATTTTGCCAACCTTCCGGTGGGCATTAGTTTTTGGAATATGTACTTCAAAGGGTCCAGTCTAGTAATGAGGTGAGTGGTATGAGCTTGGAGATAGTATCTCAATTTCTGAGCGACCCATGTCAGAGCACAACACATTCTTTCCAACAAAGTGTACTTGACTTCATAACTAGTGAACTTCTTTCTCAAATAGTAGATCGCTTGTTCTTTCTTCCCTGTTACATCATGCTGCCCGAGAACACAGCCAAAGGAGTTTTCCAAGACTGTCAAATACAAAAATAGGGGTCTCCCTTGCTCCGGCGGAACTAAGACTGGAGGATTCGACAAATATTCTTTGATTTTGTCAAAAGCCTCTTGACACTCGGCCGTCCACTTGATTGCAGAATCTTTACTCAGCAACTTGAATATGGGCTCACACGTAGAAGTCAATTGGGCGATGAACCTGCTGATGTAGTTTAGCCGGCCCAAAAGACTCATTACGTCCTTCTTCGTTCTTGGAGGAGGTAAGTCTCGGATGGCTTTTATCTTTGTTGGGTCCAACTCAATACTTCTCCTACTGACTATGAAGCCCAGGAGTTTACGTGACGGGACTCCGAAGGCACATTTGGTCGAATTCAGCTTCAAGTCATACTTTCGCAACATTTCGAAGAATTTCCTCAAGTCTCGGACATGATCGTCCTGAGTTCTAGACTTGACGATCACATCATCCACGTACACCTCTATTTCCTGATGCATCATGTCGTGGAAGATAGCAGTCATGGCTCTCATGTATGTCACTTCAGCGTTCTTCAAACCGAATGGCATGACTCGGTAGCAGTAAGTGCTCCAAGGTGTGGTGAAAGCAGTCTTCTCAGCGTCCTTTTCATCCATCAACACTTGATGATATCCCACATAACAATCCACAAAGGATTGTATCTCATGCTTGGCACAGTTGTCAACGAGGATGTGGATGTTTGGTAAAGGGAAGTTATCTTTGGGACTTGCCCTATTCAGATCTCGGTAGTCCACGCACACTCGAGTTTTCCCATCCTTATTTGGCACAGAAACAACATTAGCCAACCACGTGGTATAGTGTACCACTCGAACTACCCCCATATTTAACTTCTTGGTGATCTCTTCTTCGATCTTATCACTAATGTCAGACTTGAATTTCCTCTGCTTTTGTTGCACTGGGGGACAGTCACGGTAGGTTGGTAATTTATGCACCACTAGATCGACCCCTAATCCTGGCATGTCATCGTAAGACCAAGCAAATACATCTTTAAACTCAAACAAGAGCTGAATTATTGCATCCTATGTTTTCTCATCCGTGTGAATGCTTATTTTGGTCTCTCGGACATCTTCAGAAGTTCCAAAATTAACCGGTTCTGTGTCATTCAAATTCGGCTTAGGTTTATTCTCAAAATTTTCCAACTCTCGATTTATTTCCCTAAAAGCCTTTTCTTCATCATATTTTGATTCTTGGTTCATTATTTCACAGTTAGACAGTGTGTTTGGATTTGGGCATGAAGTCCACAAGCATGTCATGTTATTTAAAGCCGCATGTTTAGAACTGAAAGAGAGAAAAAAGAAAAATAACAAAAATCAGAAAGATTAAAGAAAAGTGAACGATGAAATTTGATTTCATTTCTTGGAATTCTGAAGACAACAGGGTTAACACTTTGAAATTAAATGACCAAAAACTAAAGAAAACAACTGAGTTACATCTTGGATAACTCGTGATACAGAAAAAGTGGCACGACAAATCTACCGAGACTCCCTCGTGGTTGTAAATGGCGTAGCCTTCCAATTTTGCAATTGGGCGTCTGGTCCCATGTAAAGTATCTCAACGGTGCTAGTCCCTTCCCCTGGCTCGACCATGTGAGTCTCATGGAGCATTTTCCTCATGGCCCCACAAATGTCTTCAATTTCCTCTGTCGTGAACACCTCATCGTCTTCTTCGACATATTTGGGTTGGGAAAAGGTCTTGTATAGATGTGGCAATGGTTGTGGTAGAATCCAACCTTATTTCTTTCTCTCCTCGGCCCATTTTTCGTCTTCTGAGGTAGGGTGGAATCCTATCCCGAAGAGTTTCTTTGTGGAGGGCAGAGTGACGGGTTCTGTTTTTCCCTGCAGCGATTTCTCGAGTCCCTTTCCTGGTTTGAAACCTCGTCGAATTATTTCTTTGGCCACCATGATTGACGCATTATAAAGGAAGGGTTGGGGACAAGGGTCTCCTTCTTTATGTTGATCGGCAACCACCACTTCAAAGGCCTGGTAGACAATGTGCTCACTTCCTTCTCTCGCTTCGAGGCACGAGGTTGATGGGTCTTGGTAGATTGATTGTTCATCTTCTCCGTGGACCACAATATCTTGGCCCTTATGCTCATACTTTACCAACTGGTGTAAGGTGGAGGGTACAGCTCCGGCTGTGGGAATCCATGGCCTTCCTAGAAGAAAATTATAAGACGTGTCCATGTCCAAAACTTGGAAAGTTACTTTGAAGTCTACCGGGCCAATAGTCAGGGTCAAATCTATCTCTCTGATCGTGTCACCTTTTACACTGTCGAAGGCCCGCACGCATACATTATTAGGCCAAATTCTTTCGGCTACAATTCCTATGCGGTGTAGAGTGGAAAGTGGGCATATGTCTACCCCCGAACCTCCGTCCACCATGACCCGTTTCATATAGTAACCTTCGCATTTGACGATCAGGTGTAGGGCTTTGTTGTGCGCTGCTCCTTCTGGGGGTAGGTCGCTCTTGTTGAACGAGATCTGGTTGACTGTGAAGAATTGTTCGGCTATTCTTTCTAGCTGCTCTATAGAAGTGTCAGCCGGCACATGTGCTTTATTGAAAATCCTCAGCAGGATCTCCTGATGTTCGGGTGAGCTCATGAGCAAGGACAGCATGGACACTTGATCCGGGTGCTTGCGCAACTGATCAACCACCTCTAAATCTGGCATTTTCATCTTATGGAAAAAGACCTCTGCTTCTTCAGCGTTCACGGGTTTCTTGAGTGGGAAGCGCTTTCGTGTAGCATTGTTCACTTCCCATATGTCCCAGTACTTCTCAGCAGAAGTATCTGCCAAGGGTTTTCCCTTGACCTCTTTGCCTTTGTAGGTGATCAATGTCTGTTGATAATTCCAAGGCACTATGGATGGGTCCGTTATCGGTCTCTGCGGTGCGGACTAATGGTTCATTCAGACGAGGTGGTCTAGCTTTTCCTCGAACAACATAGGTCCCTTTTGGTACGTACATTTTCAGCTCGAGCCCTTTTAGTTTCTCTGGGCAGCCTCGGGGGACATAGAGAATCTCCCTTTTTGGGAGCACCCGGGTCTCCGTTCTGGCTTCCAACTTCTTCCCAAGCTCAATATTGGAAGTCTAAATCTGCCTTTCCTCTTTCTCTCTGCGTTGGCAATGACGATTATGGTCTTTAATGCAGGATCAAACTCTTTGTCCTCGCAGATCATTCCAATCAATGGCCCATTGTTGTGAGCATGCAAGGGATTGTTTGTCACATTTGGGGCTTCCTCGTCTCTCATGACTATCTTCCCTTGTTCTATCAGGTTCTCTACTGCTCTTTTTAAAGTCCAACAATTGTTGGTATCGTGTCCTTCTACCCCTGAATGATAGGCGCATTTGATACCTCGTTGGTATGATGGTGATTCTGGGTTCTGTCTATTTTGGGGTATGGGTTGCAATAAACCCATCTGGGCGAGCTTTGGCAACAATTCAGAGTATGGTTCACCAATAGATGTGAAAGTTGGTCTCCTAGGTGGTTCTTGAGGCCGAAAGCTATTTTGGGGTATTTGGGGATTATAGTGGTTCTGGTGGGGAGGCTGATTTCTTGGAAATAGAGCTTGGTTTCTATTGGCATGTTGCTGCGGTCGTGCAAAAGGTTGAGCATTCATGACCGCATATGGTTGAGGAATATAGGACATTTCATGAGGAGGGTAATAATGTTGCGGGGGTCTTTCCGGGAAAGGAGACCTTGGGGTATAGTATTGCCTTGAACTTGATGTCACCATGGATGATTCTTCTTTTTTTCCCCTAGATATCCCTCTGGATCCACCCTGAATGGCTTGGGAGGTAGCTCTGATAGCGGATTGGCTCAAAATTTGACCTGTCTTCAACCTATTTTTGACCATTTCGCCAATCTTGATGGCTTCAGCAAATGGTTTACCCATTGCGGACATCATATTTTGGAAGTAGTCTGCTTCCTGAGATTGAAGGAAAACTGTGACCATTTCGACCTCATCCATCGGAGGTTTTACCCTGGATGCCTGTTCGCGCCATTTAACTGCATATTCTCGGAAGCTTTCCGAGGGTTTCTTTTTCAAGTTTGACAAAGAATTCCTGTCTGGTCCGATGTCGATATTATACTGAAACTTCCTTACAAAATCTCTGGCCAGATAGTCCCAAATGTGCCATCGAGATATGTCTTGGTCCATATACCACTTTAAGGCTATGGCTATCAAGCTTTCCCCAAAGTACGCCATTAACAATTCTTCCTTACCACCAGCCCTACGCAATTGGTTGCAGTACCTTTTGAGATGAGTGATGGGATCGCCATGTCCATCATATTTCTCAAACTTCAGTGTTTTGAATCCTACAGGTAAGTGCACGTGAGGGAACATGCATAGATCAATATAGGATACACTCTTTTTCCCGCTTAAACCTTGCATAATTTTCTAGTTTTTCTCAAGGCTCCTCATTCTTCTTGCCATTTCATCTTGTTCAGGAGCTTTGGGATTTTGGTTTTGTCCAGCCGTAATCTCACAAATGGGTTGCTGATGGTGAGCATTGGCAGCAAACCGAGTTGGTTTCAGCGAGAGAGATGGTGCTTGGAATGTGAATGAGGATGAATCAAAATTGGGTGTGTGTATAGTGGGTTGTGCTGCAATTGGACAAGGTGGTGCGGTGGACACGTTTGCAGCCATATCTGTTGTTGACATGCAGGGATAAGGAATGGAGGGTGATCCAACAGAGAGAGCTAAAATAGTGGGATGCCCGAATGGGGTAGTTGGGTAACTTATAGGGACGTTAGAAGTCCCACTTGTTCTGGCGAATAGCTCGGGGAATCCAGGGATTACATTTGGAGGCTCTTTTCCATTGTTCCGGTCGTCCAACATTTCCAACATGTAATGACGTAAGACCCTATTTTCTTTAGCAGTTGCTGACTCTGAAGTTGGAATGGCCGAGACTGAACTTTCTTCTAAAATGGGGACCATTGACAAAGGGATTTCCGAAGACATCTCTACACTTCCCTTTGACCTTGTGAAGTAAGCATGTGTACTTCCTCTTGACTTAGTAACGGGTAGCTGAACACATCCTTTTGATCTCGTGAAGTATGAATGGGAGGCTAGACTACCCCCAAAACCAACCACCTTTCTAAAAACCCGAGATTCCAGTAGCAAACAAATGGTGAGTTTGAAACAAATAAAAGATAGGTAATCTCACCTTGGGGTATGATGCACCTATGTAGTTAAGTGGGTTTCTACATGTTTGTATCGGTTGCGTTCGTCGTTCCGGCCTAGGATTTATCACCCTATTTTTTTAGTGGTGGTCGAATATTATGTGGATTGCCTATGTATCATGTCCCCGCATGAATCAGACCGAGTGTAGTTCGGGTGCGAAAATGTAAGATAAAGATGGAACATATTTTTTGGTTTTATTGTCACAAAATTCTGCTTACATAGATGAAACACTCACGAAGATGAAAAGACAAAAAGGGAGATACAAAAGTTCAAAAGGACAAATAGACTCTTAAATGAAAATACAGACTCTACTAAGCATGCTCCAAAGCTTTTAAATTTTGTGTCCGTGGGGCGTTGTTCGGCCTCGTTGCGGATTTTGGTGTGAGATCCCTTTGTGGACTCCTTAATTCTGCCATGATTTGGTGGACATATACCTTAATCGAGGCAAAAAGTGTAGCACGGGGCATTTGTTCGCATCTTAGGCATCCCAAGGTGATGTAGTGCCATATTTCTTCAATTCTACCCTAGATTCTATCCTTTTGTCTAAGCAGTTGCTCTATCTATTGGTTTTTTGTCCCCAATATCTGAGCGTTGCCGGTGACTTGGTCCAGGAGCCTATCTACTTGTCTTTCCATTCGCGCCATTAAGTCTTAGCAGCGATCCCTATCTGTTTTGGCGTCCCGGGCTTGTTTGAAAACTCGCTCCTTAAGAGTGGCATTTGCTTCCCTCAAGTCAGTGATGATCTCCCCGTAATCTCTCTCTATTCATTGCATATGAAGTGCTTTTTGGTGGGCCTCGCTTCTCCATCTGGTTTGAATTGCAATCAGAGCAGCTTCTGCTTTTTCCAAGTCTTCTCGGTGCTCGAGAGCTTTCCTTTCTAAGTCGTTTATGAGCAATTCATCAGTCCGAGTTCTCCTTGATCTTTCTGCAGTTGATTTCATCTCCTGGATTTGGGCTTGGAGTGCTTGCCTTTCTTGCGCCCAGTCAGCCATTTCCTGATCGAAGTCAGCCTACTGTATGTCCATGGCGGCTTCTAGAATCCCTTTGTCTTCCTTCAAGGTGTTGATGCAAGATTGGAACTCTTGCGCCGTTTCGCCTCTAGCCTCCCTGACTCTGGATTCTATTTCCTTTTCCCAATCGACGATATATTTTACCGATCTTTCTGCTCTTTGTTCGAGCATTGACTGGTTGTGGAACCACTCAAGGTATGCGAGGCTTATTTTTCATCATTCCCGGTCGGCAATCATTTCATCAATGTCAGTGAGTCAACTACCGAACCACACCTTCTGTGCATAAGATTCTCTTGGGAGTTCCTCCGTCGTGAATTCCCATATGAATGATCGCATATCTTCGGTCGGGGACCTTTTTTATTCTCTCTCTAACTGGTACATGACGCATAGCGGGGCGTATGGTTGGAAACCCTTGAAACCCATTAGTATGTAGAATGGGCGATACTTCGACATGTGCATGACCTTAGGAGAAGGGAACCAATAATAGTTCCAAGTAAGCTGGTCTGCTTTCAAGGAGCTAAGCGTTTCCTGCCAGGCCCTCAAATCGTTCAGAAGGTTACAACGTGTGGCCTGCTTGGATGACAACGAGTGTTGTTTCGCCAATCTACATTGAAATTTATCACTATCACGTGATGATAGAGATGCTCTATGAACCACATTTGCAGGAAGATGTTACAACCTTCGAAATAATCCTCGCCCTCTTGACAGTGAGTTAATGCCCGAAAAATGTCTCCTAAGATCATAGGAAGAATAGTGTGCTCTTCGCTACTTTGCAAGATAACACCACTGCTGATAAACGGATTCTGATACGCTCACCACGTTCGGGAAAAACCACGGTCCCTAGAAAAGCAATCATGAAGGCGTAGATTCTCAAATCTCCCCAGGCGTCATAACTTAATTGGCTGACAAATTCCGTGGTTGAGAACTTTTCAAATCCTTTCTTGTCACCAAATCTATCGCAAAGATATTCCAACGGAACCCATCCTTCATTTAAGCAACCCATTGGAACTCGACGGAGACTTAGTTTCTTTAGAAAATTATTTATACCCATTTTTCTAGGAGCAGCGGGTTTCTTTTTGTAAAGATCTTTCCCGAATCCTGTGAGTCCGCCTAACTCTTCTATGGTAGGCGTCATTTTGCAATCTTGGAATCTGAAAATATTATTTGCGAAATCCCAGAAACTCACCAAAGACCTGATCAGATCTTTGTCCGGCTTAATTCTCATAATATCCGAAAGGAACTTGAGGTGTTTGTAGACTTGATTTCTTTCCCAAGCAGAAAAACTAGCCCACCAATCATAGAGACGGCCCGAGGTTTTATCTTGAACCATAAACATGGGAGACATCTCATCTCTTGCCCTTTTCTTACCGATTTTTGGCGGGGGAGCCATTCTGATCCTAGAAAAGATAAAATAAAACTTAAGATTTTCTAATCCTAAGAAAAAAAATTTTCAATTATTTTTCATTTATAAAAAAAACTGATCTCGTCAACAAGGCCTTTCAGTACTTAAAGAAGATTTGGAGGCTGTGTAATAGGATACTAGTGTGATTACTAGGTACTATTTCTGAGAAACCAGTCCTTCGGCGCCCCCTTCGGGGCGTTTGGCTGTTTTTGCAAAATGGTGTTACCTTGACTAAGGACAATTCTCCTAATTTTAACACTTTTTTTTGTTGAAAAAAGAAGAATTAGTTGAGCCCGATATGGGTTGCCTATGTATCCCACGTCCGGTGAGAATCAAACTTGCGTAGTTCGAACAAAAACAAACTATATTATTTTAAACAAAAAAAGAAGCTTTTTTCCATCTTTCCCTTTTTTTATTAAAAAAATTACCAGAGTTTTGGTGTTATTTGGGAATTATCGAAACATGTGTTTAAAATGCTTGACCCTATACACTGGTATTTTCTTTTCCTTCAAAACCAATCCCTCCTTTTTTTAATAAGTTGGTCATCATGCAGGTCCGAAATAAATAAATGCACAAGCAAGATACATCAAGTTGGTCTTTTGCTTCAGATACACCTGTCCTAGACAGACCCAACCCCTGTGTTGAGCCTCCTAAGTCAATATGCACATGATGTTGGAAAAAGTATCTAGACTGGCTTTACTCGAGCGGAAAACTCAAGCCGAGGAGGGTTAGTGCACCGGTAGCATGGCTTTCCAGCTTAATTGACAGTACTCCCCACCGGTAGCATGGCTTTCCAGCTTAATTGACAGTACTCCCCGCCCGCCTAAACATGTATGACTAAATCCTTCGCCGGGTGCCAAACACCTCAGCTATCTTAAGCTAGATGGGCTATGTCCAGCAAATACCCGATATTAAATTTCAAAGAGACTCAGAGGAGAAAGTGGGTATCGGCACAATTTATATACAATTCACAAAATATCACAGCGGTAAAAGCAACATTAGCACATTAAGACAAATATATAATAAAATCAGATAATAAATAAGCCAAATACAATAATTATTCAAAGCTTGAATTCTTGAATCCTAAACTAGTGGTTTTGGGTTTGTTCCCCAACAGAGCCGCCAAATCTGGCACACCTCCTTTTTACGCACCCCCACCCCGAAGGGTAAATATGTACAATAGAGTTTTTCCAATTAAAGTGACAATATTCGAAATAGGATTATTTTATTTATTTCAGAGTCGCCACTTGGAATAAATTAAGGTGTCCAAGTCACCAATTTATCTAAATCCCGAATCGAGGAAATTTCGACTTTTCAAATGAAGTCTGCGAACCAGAAATTCTAAGTAAGAAATTCTGTTGATCCGAGGGAAGGTGTTAGGCACCCCTGAATCCCATGGTTCTAGCACGATCGCTTAAACTATTATATTTGGCTAATAATATCTGATTTTAAATACATGTTCAATACTATAATGTAATTTTAAATCATTTAACGCGTTTGGTTATTTTTTTAAGAAAAAATGAACATTATTATTGAGGGGCCCCGCAATTTCATTTTCTATTTATCGAGGCTCGTCTCATTTTTATTATTTAAAAGGTAATCCTAAAGCAAGCTAAATTTCTCTATGTATTATTTATCTCTAAGAAGTCAATTAACTTACAATTATAAATTCGGATATCGAATTCAAGTCCGAATTCAAACAAAAAGGAAGACCCTTTTATCTTGAACCCGCTACCTAATTCGAAACCCAATTTTATATCATGAGTTAATTCTCCACATTCCTAGTGAATTTATTATTAGATGAAAGCAAACCATAAGAACGATTGGCCATGGAATTTACTAACTAGCATGCCTCAAAATATAAGGATCAATTCAGAATTAAGAAAAAAATGAGGGACATGCAATTGAAACTTATTTGGCACGACACAACCCAAATTATTTCGAAAAAAAAGATTGTACTCAATTAAAGCTAACTACGCATGTTCACGAATATTATTCTTTCGAAGTTTGAGATGACTGCAAGGCATTATTCTAGAAATTACTGTGAGGAAGAGGCCGACTTACTCGATCACGAGTGAACTTCGACATGCTAAGCGAGAACAGAACAATACTATATCATTACTCTTAAACAAGTCTCAATCATATCCAAGTAAGATTTGTACTGCATCAACAGTAGCTAACAGGTTTCTTATTCTACTAATAAGCCAAATCCTTGTTATGTATATATATCATAACAAATTTGTTTTCAAGATTAAAGCAGACCCGTGTCATGTCATTGCTTCCAAGAATCCAAAGTTCAAATCCAAACAAATTTGTTGCTTAATGTAGAAACCTACCAACCAACGAACTAACTTATCAAATCAAAAATTGAGTTCACGCGCCATTTACTTCAGTAGTATAAGCACATACTTATTTTATCCAATAACATTCTTCGTATCCATGAATTGAGTAGTTTACGACATGAATTGAACAATCCAAATATCAACTAACATTCTAAATAACTATTATTTAATGAAGGATAGACAACAAACAACATCCAAAGTACAAAGATCTGGTAATCACTTTCATTCGGCTTAGGTTGTAAGTTACACGTATGCAATTTAAGGAAATGTACCTGAGGTTTAACCAGAGAAACGAAACAAAAGAGAAGGTCAGTATCAACTCCAAACACAGTAAACAAACAGCAACAGTAACACCAGCAGCAATACCCAAATAAAACACACTTCGAATAGAAAATGTGTAACAATTTAAGAACCAGCAATAATAACCAATACTTAAACCAAAATAGTTGAACTTGGATTCAACTGACAGTAGACCAAACACCCTTAGGAGAAGTTTCTAGCGAATTTGATTGGGAAGGAAGGTAAAAATCAAATGTTTTTTAAAACCTTAACTTTCTCTCTTGTTTTTTGTATTTTCCGGTGTATATTTTACATGGCAGAAGTTTTACCTTATATCCTACCCCCCCCCCCTCTTTCAATCAAATTTTCTTTCTTCCGGATTATTAGGCCTTAATTAGTTATGAAGCCCCCCTTTTAAGGAAAAGTAATCTTCCACTATTAGTTGTCTACTAATTATTCAAAAACTCCACTAAAAAATATTTCCTCATTTGAAAATAATACCAACACTTTATTTAATGCCCTGTGGCCCCCTTATCATTAAAGATTCAAATTTTAAATTAACACCCATGATTACCCCCTGAAATTACCCCTTTAATCTTTTGTCCTTACCCCCATGTTATCTACTTTCCAGCTATTAAAACACTGAGCCAACCAACAAGCCCCCTTTTATTAAAAAACTCATTAATTTAATATGAGATTAGTACTTATTGACAGAGCACTCAAACTAATCATTTCAAACCTTTAAAACCCAAAATACTCCTGAAACTTTTGAAATTACTATCCTACCCCCAATCCATTTTCAATCTGTGTTGCAATCTATCAGCTATAACCAATTTCCTAATCAAGCTCAACCAAAAACTTAAGATAGAACTCAGATATGATCAAATAGAATCAAAATGAAGACCAATGTATTAGAAACAAGACGGAGGATTCAGTGATTAAACCAACTAATTCACGCCCAAACAACGGTCGTTGTCAATATAATCCGGTCTATTAAGTCCAAAGTCGATCCCACATAGAATTAACCTATCAATTGCAACTTCCAAAACCCAATAATACTTCTGAATCAGCTTCCCAAACTTTTGAATATATATTTGTGGATGATTTCTACTAACTAACTTTTGCAAGACTAAAGAATTGAAGGAAATAATTGAATGTGATATAAAGAATAAAGAGAAAGACTAAGGTATTGATTTCCCCTATTGATGGAATCCCTTCTATTTATACTCATACAAATTGTCAATATTATTCTATCAATCAAAAACTCTATTTTTACCGTAATTCTTTCCCGAGCAACTACAATAATTTACTAGTGCACTCTTCCGAGCTACCCTAGTTAGCTTTAATTTGAACGGTTCACTTACGTTGCACCCAAGGTTTCGTTATTTCTAACTCCACCTTTACGCCTAAAATTATAGATTCCTCCAATAATCTAGGTGTGGTATTGTTCAACCATTACCTAAATATGCTCTATTTTCCAAGTTATGCATACTAAATAAGCACAGCCAATTGAGAGCTCTATCAATTAACTACAACAAGAACGAAGTTGAACAAATAGAAATCTAGCTAATAATTTGTAATCACATAACCTAGAAGTTCATCACTCAATAGGTTCCATCAAAATCTTAGATAAAGATTTAGCTACTCATAATCAAATAAACAAGATAGATAATTGAATTCATAATCAAAGAAAGAAAGATGTTGAGAGAGTTCTCTCATACTAGTGTGCTTGCAAAAGTAGTCAATAATACAATACTTGCCTCCTTTGGGCGCCTCCTAACATTATATATAGGGTTTAGGTTACATAACTTGAGTTTTGACACTTTAATCCCTTAAAATACCGGCTTCCACCGCGGTTTGACCGCGGTCGCGGTGCAACCGCGGTGGATCAAGTCCTCTGAAACTTCAAAACTTCCGCATGCCTCTTCTGTCGCGGTTCTATTGCGGTCACGGTGAAACCAAGGTATTTCAACCTGTTTTCCGTTTTGAATTTGGAAAAAATCAAAACAGGAAAGTTGTAGCCCTTTGCGTTATCTTTCCAATCATATATTATGGAGCCAAAATGGAGTTCTGAGAAAAACGTTATGTCTAATTTACTATACAAGGCGCAATATGCCTCATCGAGTCTTCGTTTGTACTAAACTATCAAATTGGACCCCCGAACACGATTCCGGCTTAACTCCTTGAGCTTTTACTCAGACTTCAAAGCTCCAAATCACTTAAATTCATTCCATAACATCTATATAGCTCGGAATCACACCTTCCCGGCTATTTTCAGCACAATTTCCTTACTTGTACCACACTTGGCCTTTTTCACCATCTTTTGACCCCATAACTTGCTCTTTTAGTCTTCATTAGCTCATGTGTACCTATAACATACTAAAAATACTAATAAGAGTATTTTGTCATCATAAACAATATTAAAACAACAATAAAGTGTGATTATTTGAGGCATAAAATAGTCAAATTCACCTATTATCAACACCCCACACTTAAACCTTTGCTCGTCCTCGAGCAACCTTAATCACACTTTAGGCCAATTTTATTAATGTCTCCCCCAAAATATGTCACACAAGCTATCTTTAATGATTAACCTAAGACATGCACAATCCTTACTCAACTGTAAACTCAAATGCCAGCACATTATTGCTTACTCTAATTATTATCATAAAACTTGCAAACTTACCCTTTTCTTCCTGAGTTACATGCCCTCACATAATTTATTGAGAGAAGTTCCCACACATAAATAATTTAGAGCATGGAACTTATATATATAGGAATAATTTCACTCACTCTCAGTAAAGAGCATTCATATGCATACAGACACACCATATGCTTGCCCCTAGTGTAATACTCCACTAATCGAGTTATTCAATCACAAATCAAGAAGTCTTTAAGGGTTGTAATGTAGGCTATGGGACGGGTAGGATACTTTTGGTTATAGTGGCTAACCTCCCTAAGCGCTTTCTTTTTCACAACTTCCCTTTAAGGTTTTTCATTATGCTTCCCCTAAACATTCTTTCACCTTTTATTCACTTTTACTCCCCATTTTTCTGTTGGTGTAACTGGCTTTCTTATTTACATGTATACATCTTTTTTTTCATTGCTGTGTAAAGCATTTACTGTATTTTGCCAGTTCACCATTTTCTATCATTCATTCTTGATTTTCCTTTTTCAATTTCCCTTCAGCCCACACTTTGACTTTTGTATCTTTATTACAACACAAGTGCTTCTAGGAGGTAAGGTACAACAATATATGATATAGATTTTGTTGAACATTATAGGGTTATCAAAGAACAGGCTTAAGGCTCAAAGGGGTTAACTAGGATACTATGTACAGGTGAATTAATAGTTTATTGATTTATAGGGTTACAAAAAGAAATGCCTCTATCATCTCCATAACTAAACAACTTCTATTTCGCTTTGCATACACACAGGGCAAGTTCTAGGTATCATGTAAAATATATAATGCAGGTAAAATCTCACACACACTTAGCATGCAACTCATTTAGAATCAGGTTCATCTACAGAGTCCTATCAACGTTCAAGCAAGTTGTATTATGCAATTTAAGGCATATCCTAGAGTCTACAGTCAAGCTTAGATCATACACTCTCAAGTTCATTTTAGTTTTGCTAATGTGCATACTTGGGTTACAAAGTAACATTTACCCTCTAATCCTAAAAAGAAAAATCTACCTAACCCAGTTCAATAAAAACCCTTGAAAAAGAACCGTGGTCAAAAGAAAAACCAAGGGGGAGGTGATACACTACCTATAAAAAGAAAAGAAAAGAAAGAAAAATTCCTACATGGACTACTTCCTTCAAGAGTACTTGTCCAAATAGTCCGTCATCAGGAAGAGCCCTCTACTCATATTTTTGGATTTTTCAAGTTTTTGTTTTTTTTTGTTTTTTTATTCCGACTTAGACCCTTAAGAAACCCATCGCCAAGTGTCCATCATCGGGCCAAGCCAGCTAATATAATTTACAGCTAAATCTACTATGTACAACATACACAAGATAAGTCTCCCACCCCACACTTAAGATCATGTCATGTCCTCGTGGAATAATAATACATGTATAGCACATAAGGGTGAGAAAACTTACATGTGACTCACTCAGAGTCGGAGACGGTGGCGGGGTCGACATTGCAAGCGCGACCCAGAGCTCGGAACCATGCCATGAACCTGTTCTCAGTCCTAGCTTGCCTTTGAGACATCGGGTCCATGCGCGTGTGCAGACCATCCACTGAGATGCGTAGATCCGCAACCTCCTCCTCCAAAGACCTAAGCATAGGTCTAGTGGACTGGGACCTAGATAGGCCAGCTCCATAATGAGCGTGCCTAGAAGGGCCGGTGGAGTCAGTGGATCGTCGGGACTGGACAACCGACATGAGGTCATCCTCGTCATCTATATCAGTAGGGTCGGTTCCTCTACCCACCCGGATGTAAGAAGCCTTTAATGGAGCTTTTTTAGGAAGCTCACCATCCGTAGGTAGTACGGGAGTCCGGTGAAAGTGGCACAGAGAAGTGACTAGAGATGGGAAGTAAAATCCCTTGGATTTGAGGGGTCCCCTCAGCACCATCTCGTCAGCTATCAAGCGGGCAACGTCAACGTCCGGCTGGGTGACAAAGCACCATGTCAGCAATGCCCTATTAAAGTTTACATCTGTTGTGTTGCTAGAGGGCAGAAAATAGTTACAAACAACCATGAACCAGCACTTGGCAGTATGAGTGAAGCTGCTGAATTCAGAGTACTTTGGTCTTTTGTCCGGATAGGATGACCATTGACACACAAGGCCTCAATCGTGGTGTCCCAAGTGACACCGGGCCTATCGTGGTAAAAGTCCACGTCACTAGAAAAAGCGGGCAGTCTCAGAGCCTGCCTAATAGTAGGCTATTAAGCCCGAACATACTTACCTCTGACGAAGACTTCTCTGGACATTCCGTAGGGTGCGTTCGCGTAGAACTCCCTAACTAGCCTCTTGTTGACGAGGGTCGGTTCATCGAACAGTTATTCCATCTCCCGACATCTGATCTCTTCGTACATGTCAGGCTTTTCAGCGCGAAGAGCCATCCTGTTGATTGCGATCTCTTGTAGCCAAGCTTTAGTAGCCTTGGCATAAAAGTTTGCTTCAGCTTCCTTACCCGCGAACCGAGACTCGTCATAGGTCGGTTGCCTAGACGAGCTTGCCGCATTCTTGGATCTTTTAGGAGCCATAATCCTGCACAAAAATAAACAACCAAAAATTTCCATCACGTTAGTACATCGGTTGGCTACTCAGACTTCACCATCTGTGGATTACAAATGTACTTCCTTTAAGGCTATCATACCATAACTCCTACTGTTGACCATATTTCCAACAATTTCACCAAGTTACCTAGTGCACCCCACACTTATTCCTTTTGGCATTCCAACATCACCCAATTATACATACACCATCTCCAATTATATACAACAACAATCAACCCAAAACTTAGGCATTATCTCCTCTAAAAATACAACAATCATATAGTACAACATATTTGGCCAACCTTGGCCCAAAACAACACCAATTAATTCAACCATCAAATTGGGTCTCCAAACCACCATAAACGTCACAATTCAACACAATAGAGACCAAACAATTTCAATTACACCAAAATCCCAAAACTCAATTAAACAACATTAATACTAAATTAAAAAAACGTATATACATATTCCAAACTAAGCCTAGCATGGTATTACACAAATGCTACAATTAAAGTGTGTTAACCTAAAGTTTAATAAACTAAATAATCTACATAAAAAAATTAAAGAGATAAACTAAAAGAGAAAAATAAGAGAAAAATTACTTTGAGAAGGAGGGAAGAAGGGGAAGATGAAGTTGAAGAAGTTGGGGAAGTGGTGGAGAAAGGTGGTGAAAATTGGAGAAGAAGAAGTAGAGAGAAGGAGGAGGAGATAGAAATTTCGAGAGGGAGTGGGGAGAGGGTGGCGGCTGGGTTTGTTTGGGAATGAGGGGGGATTATTTTAGGGTAATTAAAAAGGGGGGAGGGAGATAAAATTGAAAACTTTCAAAAATTTTGTCCGCCTGCCAGCTCTGACCGCGCTCAACCGCGGTTGGTCCGTGTTCGCAGTTGAACCGTAAAGCAGAAGGTTCAGAGAGGCTATTCCACCACGGTACTACCGCTTTCGTGGTTGGACCGCGGAAGAAAAGTGTCTCTGAATCTTTCGCCTAGCAGCAGCAGTTTTGTTTTGTATAGACTAACTATAATGATTTACACTTATAACAATTTCGTGGGTTGCCTCCCACGTAGCGCCTGATTTAACGTCACGGCACGACTCAACTTAGCGTATTTCAAGGCTCGCTAGACCTTTGAAGTTCATCTAACTGTAGTTCCACCTTCTCATTGACGTCATCCATGCCAACATATAGTTTCAACCGCTGTCCATTTACTCTGAATGTGCGAGAGCCATCTAATGTTTGTATTTCCACAGCGCCAGACTGTAATGCTTCTATCACCCGGAATAGGCCAGACCATCTTGATTTTCGTTTGCCCAGGAACAACTGTAACCTTGAGTTATATAGAAGTACCTTGTCCCCGATTTTGAAATTGTGTTCTATGATATTCTGGTCATGTAGTTGCTTCATCCTCTCTTTGTATATTCTTGTTCTTTCGAAGGCCAGATACTGGAATTCTTCCATCTCATGTAACCCGGTGACTCTAGATTTACCTGCTTCATCCCAGCTGAGATTTAATTGCTTGAGTGCCCACCATGCTTTGTACTTTAGTTCCACAGGTAGATGACAAGCTTTCCCAATGTAACGACCCGGCCCGTCGTTACGAAAATTTCCACCCCGTTACCTTGCATTTACATATCTTATGCTTCTATATCAGTGTTAGAACCTATTGGGTGAGTTAGGAGTGAATTGAATTAAAAATGAAGCAAATAGCATGTTTGAAGGAAGTTTGAATATGGAAAGTCAACCTAGAGTTGACTATCGAGTTAGAGTGCTCGGAATCGGATTCGATGATTCGACTAGTTTCGAGGGATCATTTATGACTTAGGAGAGCAATCGGAATTGAATTTGGAGATCCGGTGTAGAAATAGGCTTGAATTGGCTAAGGTTGAATTTTGGCGAAATCCGATTGATAGGTGAGATTTTGATCCGGGAGTCGGAATGGAATTCCGACAGTTGCAGTAGCTCCGTTAGGTGATTTTGGATGTGCCTGCAAAATTACAGGTCATTCGGACGTCGTTTGGTCGGGTTTTTGATGGAATGTGTAATTTGGAAGTTTTGAAGAAACTTAGGCTTGAATCCGTGTGTAATTGGTGATTTTGATGTTTAGGATGGTGTTTTTATGATTGGAACAAATTCGTATCGTGTTTTGGAGTATGTTGGTGGTTTTCGTTGGGGTCCGGGGGCCTCGGGGTGAATCCGGACCATCATCCGGCATTTTTGGAACTTAAAAATCTGCAGAAAAATTGCAGATCACTGGGCAAAATCCAAGCCTTCGCGTTCGCGTGGCATGGGCCGCGTTCGCGAAGGCCAGGCGAGTCAAGCATCGCGATCGCGAGACAGGGTATCACGTTCGTGTAGGCCAGGATTCTTGAGCTTCGCGATCGCGTTCAAGATGTCGCGTTCCCGTAGGTTTGTCAGGGTGTGCATCACGTTCGCGTGAGGGTTATCGTGAACGCGTAGAAGGAAAATCAGATGGCTGGGAGCTAGTGCATCGCGAACGCGTTGGGGAGGTCGCGTTCGCGAAGGTCAATCCGGAGCTGGGCATCGCGAACGCGTGGCAAGGAACGCGAACGCGTAGAAGAAAAGTCCCAGGCAGTGAATTAAAACCAGAAACATTTCACATACGGGTTTCATTTCATAAACCCCCATTTTTGAGCCCTAGAGAGAAGAAATCACGGGAAAACGCTGGGAAATCATCGGGTATTCATCGGAGGTAAGTTTCTTGACTCAAAAACATCATTTTATGATAGGATTAACATCAATCTTCATGAATTTGGGTAGAAATTGTGAAGGATTGTGGCCTAGATATTGAAAACGAAAATTTGGGTTTTGAAAGGCCAATCGAACTCCGATTTTGGTAAATTTTATATGTACGGACTCGTGGCGAGACGAGGGTTCTAGAAATATGAGTTTCGAAATTTTTCGAGATGTGGGCCCGGGGCTCGGGTTTTGCCAATTTCGTGATTTTTGATATTTTTCGAGTTCTTTCGATTGGGTTATGTTCCATTAGCCTATTTTGATATATTTGTGCTGATTTGTGCTAGTTTTGACGTGCGTGGATGCCGGTTCGAGGAGCTAAGGCATCGCGGGCATGAGCTTTCGTCGGTTCGAGGTGGGTAATACTTGTAAATGATGTCCCGAGGGTTAGTAAACCCCGGACTTGCACATCTTAGTGATGTGTTGAGGTGACTTGCACGCCGGATAACGGGCGTGGGGTAGAGCACCATTGGGGATTGTGACTTGGTCCGTCCCGCGTAATAAATAATAATACCTAATTGTTGAAGTGAATTGGACTAATTATCATGTTTGGACTTCGTGCCAATTATTTGAGTCCTTCAGGGATTGGTATCACTGTTTTGATAACATTGTGCATATTTTATTCTAATTTAAGGTTTTAAATGGTATTTTTGCTATTTAGCATTCTTATAAGGTTATGAAAAACTTGAACAAGGTCTTAATAATATTTTAGCTGTGAGCTAATGTGATATTGTTGCTCGTAGGGCTTTTCTTGATTATTTGTTAGACAGATTGGGGCCTGAGGGCCATATGTTAGGGCATGACATTCATATGAGCATATGCATACACATGCATGGATCGGACTGCACGCCGCAGTGGTATATGGATCGGGTTGCGCGCCGCAGCAGGTGTGATATTATTATTGTGCTTGGGTTGTAGGAGCCCCTCCGGAGTCTGAATCCCCACAGTGAGCACGGGTACCCTGTAAGGCCCCGTAAAAATTTTGTGCATAAAACCTAGTAGCTGTGGTGTCATGGTCCGAATAATGTGTTAGGAATGCGTAGAATTCTTCGCGGCGAGCTTGCTCAAGAATGCGATCGCGGTTCGGACCCTTGGTAGTGATTTAAGTTTCAAAAATGTAGAGAATTAATTTTTCCGAAAAGTGTCCAATATGCGGTCAAGAATGCGATCGCAAACCTGACATGCGGACCGCATTCTTACCGCAAAACATTCCAGAGAGTTTCCCAAAAATCGTGTCAAAAGTGCGGTCAATATGCGATCGCATGTCAAATCTGCGGTGCACTTTGCGACCGCAGAATCAACATGCGGTCCGCATAGTGACCGCATTCCTTAACAGAACCCGTGTAAAATTTGGGGCAATTCTGCGGTCACTATGCGGACCGCATGTTGATTCTGCGGTCGCATAGTGCACCGCATAATTGACCCCGGCCCCGATTTTTGTAACATTTTGACCCGATCTCTTCTTTAATATAACACACTTCTTCTTCATTTTATCATATCATCTTACCAAAATTAGAAAGAGAAGAGAGGGTTTTTAGAGAGAGAAATCTTTCATCTTCAAAGATTGTTCCAATCATCTTAGTTCAAAGGATTCTAGGGCAAAGATTCAACTTCCCCAATCTTTTCAAGGTAAAAACCCTAACTATTTTCTTTGATTTTCAGTTTTAATTGGGTAAAGAGAGGTTTGCATATAATAGCTTTTAAAAATAGAATTTTCACACTCATGCATGATTATTGAACTTGATTTTTAGTAAAAAGAAGTGAGTAGAAGTAAGAGTCTTCAAGAACAAGGTTGGCAAGAGTAAGATAGCGTGGGTAAGCATAAAGTAGGAAGTTAACGGAAGAAAACTCATCACCAGGTATGTATGGCTAATTTTGATTCTTGTGAAATCGCCTATATGTGTGAAGTTTGTTTGTTTCGTGTTAAATTGACAAATTGTGTGAAATTCTTGATGTTGTTGTTGGATATTCAAAGTTTGTTGTTGAGCTATGAGTGATGTAAAATGAGAGTTTAATTTGGCAAAAGAATTGTGAATAATGACTATGATGGCCTATATGGCACCTTGTGGAAAACAAACGAAACACTTGAGAATTGGTTTATTGTGGAAAGAGATGAAACACTTGAATTGTGGAAATATTGTAACATGGTTGTGATATTGAATTGAGAAGGAAATTGAGAACATGAACCAATGTGTAAGTTGCTTATTTGAACTTGTTGAAATTGTGTGTAGTACCTTATCTGCTGTTTGAAATTGTTGTGTTTTCAACTGTAAGGCGGGGTCGTGTTGCGCGCCGCAACGTGGGGAAATAAGGTGTGGGTTGGGGTGATAAGGGTGGCCGAGGTAATAAGGGTGGTCGGGGGCAATAAGGATGGAAAGCGATCGAAATCGCTATTGAAAATTGATACAAAAATCAATAATGTGAAATTGTGAAAGGAGACAGCAGGAGAGTTTGCAACCTGTGGGGCACCGATTGCCCCTTTGTTTGACTACTTGTGCTTTACGTGATTGATTGGTTATTGTTAAATTGGTTGATTGTAGAAAGTGCTTTGTGTGAGAATTATTTGAAATGAGGAAAATGTGGAAACATGGTTGGCTGGCTTAATTAATTGTTGATGTAATTTAATGGCTTGAGTTTACTTGGGACAAAGTTTGTCCATACATACCAATACAATTCAAGTGTACTGACGTCCCTTTTGCCGGGGGCGCTACATTCGTGTCATGATTGTAGGTGGATCAGTAGCAGGCACTTCAGCTCATCGGCAGTAGTATCCTTCTCCTTCCACTGCCCGTTTTGGTGAGCCCTTTCTTCCTCGGGGCCTTGTGTGGTTCATGCCACTCGGTTTAGATTTCATTTTGGTTTTGTAAGGTATAGCCGGAGCCTTGTTACCGGCAAGTATTGTATTTCCCTTTTTGTATCCTAGAGGCTCCATAGACATGTAAACCGTGGGATTGTGGCCTATGTATATGTATGGGGCGTTGTAAATATAAATTATGAACTTGTTAGTAAATCAATCACATGGTTATGTTTATGCATTATGAAATCAGTCATTATTGGTAAAATATTTGGTTAATGAGAAACAATCAACACAGGGGTTAACGCGTGGGAATGAAAGGCACCCAGGTCCGCTTGACTGGGGCAACCCGGTCAGGCGCCGGTCATGTCCCTCGATTTGGGGCGTGACATACCCAAATTGGATCGGGCTACACGCCGTAGCGGTCATATGCATTGCATGGCATACATACATTGGTTTACGTGTACTACGTGGCATAACATTCAGCACTCATACATTACTGGCACACATGCATTAGTTGCCTTATTGACCAGATCTCCTGGTGTAAATTGATAAGGAGTGCTGAGCCCGAGGGGCTGATTTGAGTGCGGACTTGCACTACTTGAGATTGTATCCAGGTATTGGTATATTATTATGAAATAAAGTAGCTAAAATTGAGATTTTTAAATAATCTACTCACATATGCTTGAAAGGAATAAAAAGATATTTCTGTATTGTGTAGCATGAGATAGTGCCTATCGTGGTTTTCTTCCCTTCAGCATTATTTACTTTTATTACTGCTGAGTTGGAAGTACTCACACCCGACTCCCTGCACCTTGTGTGCAGATCCAGGTACACCATAGTGGAGCTGATTCTATTGCGGTTCGGGAGTGCTTTTGGACAGTCGAGGTAGCTGCCAGCGTTCGCAGGACCTGATTCTCCAGTTTGTCTGTATTTTGTTCTGATCATCCCACACTTGTGCACAGTTATATTCACTATTTACACTTTGTATACTCTGTAGAGGCTCATGACTCTTGACCCTTCGGTCTATGGGAGTTGGTTCATGTTGGGACTTGGTTCCCTGTTTTAAATATATCTATCACTGTTATGCTTAAATTGGATAAAGTGAGCTTGTGGCTCCGTGGTTATTGTTGATTGGTCGGGCTGGCCTAGCAGTGTGCTGGGCGCCATCACGACCGGATTTGGGGTCGTGACAAGTTGGTATCAGAGCCTAGTTTTACTAGGCCTCATGAGTCTTGAGCCGGTTAGTAGAGTCTTGTGGATCGGTACGGGGACGCCTGTACTTATCCTCGGGAGGCTGCGAACCTTTAGGAAACACTTCACATTTCTTGGAATTCTTATCGTGCGTACTTGATTCAGCTTGAGATATACCTTTTTGAAACTCCTTCCGCACGTCCGTGTACTCTTCGAGCGCTCAGTAATATAATTGACTTATGGCCTGCGATTCCCTGGTCGAGGGGCGAGATGTAATCTCTATGAATTCATGTTGGGCCAGTCGGGAGGACTTGAGGCTAGATACTTGTCTATGGCTTGAACACCAAGATATTAATTTTGCGAGTCGGTATTATGAAGTTCATATGATCGGTATTGATCCTTATTGTGCAAATGGCAGTTTGATAATGGGAGAGCTGTAAGGTATTCAGTTCTTATTGTGATTTGATATGTAGCCCTAGCTATAGGCGTGAGAAATAATTATCATATCTCGTAATTGGAAGGTAAAGTGCCTTATGTGTAGTGGAACGAGTTTAAACTCGGGAAGACTAAAGTGATTTTGATATGTGTTATGATTCGAGCGGGTACAACACAGGTTCAAGTATAAATTGTGATAATATGATTCGTATAGTATTGGGATTTAATGTTGTTGAAATACATTGTGATATCTTGTTGAGTTGTGGATGTATTGTTAGAATGGTTTGGTGATTCTCTGGCAGGTGGATAGGCCAATTTACAAAGGAAACTCTACCGAAATTTTTGGAAAATTTGGGACTTAGAAAGATTTCTGTCACCTAAAGAGAGTGGGCTTATTGGTGGTGCATGTATATCTGCAAGAATTGCAGAAGAGCTAAGGTCTCTAATGATTCGAGTCTCTGTCAAGGCTTGTAAATGACTTGAGTTTAATCTCATATTAACATTTCGGCATCACTTGAGTAATAATGATATGAGTGGTTGAAAGTGCTTTGATGAATGGCTTCGAGCTAAGTTGGGGAGGTTGCTATTGATTAACTGATTGCACTATTGTGTGCTATGTTGATTATGTCTCTAAGTATGTTGGGAAATTCTGGTAAATGTTATGGTGCTTCGTAGATCTGATGAAGTACTAGGGTGTTGTGAACTTATGTTGGTAAAGAATGTTCGGTGTATAGAAAAGAAAGATAGCTAATTGTATCCATATGTAATCATGATCTGCAGTGTCAGAGTTCTAATAAGGCACGAGTGGTTCTGTTCAATAAGACAGTTGAATTATAGCTGAATAAGGATGACTGACGCCCGAGAATTGTTTACGGTGTTCAAGATTTTACTTGTAACAGTCAGGTGTCTTAAGATTGTGCATGTGGCTAAAGATGGTGGTTTTGTTAGAAGAGATCGGTACTTGTGTTATATTATGTGAATGATGGGATTCTATGTAATCCGTATTGGAAGGTAATGATAATGAATTCAAATTGCAAGAGGTTCTTCAAAATAAAGTATTGTAGGATGTGATCCTTCTGGGAAATATTGAGAGAGTATTCAGTGGCCTATATGTCTTAGACCGTGTGGTCTTATGTACGAGTCTCGTGTGGAATGAGTTGATGTGTTATGGTGCTACGATAATGGCTAATATGAAATTAGAGATGAATCAGAAAGGAAACTGGGTAAATGGAACGACTTGTTAATAAACCAGAATGGTATAAAAAGGAATACGATTGATTCCTGGTGTGTGGTTGAAGTAATGAGTCTTGCGGACATTGCAGCAAAGCTCTTGAGTGCTGGCAGTTGTGTAACTTGATATGGGTATAATATGGGTATAAGGACTCAGTCCTGGCAGTTTTAACTTATGCAATGTGATTGGGAGAAAGAGTTTATGATGTGTTTTAATGTGGTTTGAAAATGAGTGTATTTTTCCTGTTGGTATGCAAAGCTTGGAATGTGTAATGAGTTTTCTCTATATGGGATCATAAAAGTCCTTGACCAGTTGAGTGCGTCGATATTTGCGGCGTAGGAAAGGGATAAGAATTTCCATGTTATTTTAGTATGGTATTGTATATGCGATGTGTTATGGAAAAGTTGATAATGGTATATTCTAGGTTTTGAGATCAATTCATAATATATGGGAAGTCAATAAAATTATTGAGCAGCGCGGACAGCTGCAGGTGAATTAAGAATCGATCTTTCCGATAATTTAAGAAAATGATACTGCTATTCTATTAACTTGGCAGGGAATATGATCCAAAAAGGACAAGGTAATGTAAAATGATGATATCCAGTTGTATGGTGGTATTCTCTTGTTGGATCGACTATAATAACTGAATCGTTGATGGCATAGTGAAATTTCCGAATGGCCGTCGTGGTATGAATGGACGCTTGATGTGCGTTATGTATTCGTACGGTGGAGTGTGGAACCAGGTATAGCGATTCATGTGTTATATATGTGTTAGAGACTAGAAGTCCTCGTAATCCGCCTATGTAGTGGTTGTATATCGCGTGTATCGACACCGTTTTGTGATTATTGGAAATCGGAAGCCCTAGTGGCTCTCTCTTAGCTTGATATGATGAATTTGGGTTATGATACCTTATTTCAGACTGGTTGACATAAGACAGGTCGTCTAGACAAATGTGATATGGACGATGTCGGAAAATGACACAAATTGCGTAGCAGAGAGCATCAGAGTATGCTCCAACAGAGTAGTTGTACACAGGACCAGCGGACGGCTGGTAGGCATTGCTTTGTCAGTTGGACCTTAGTGGCGGATGTTAGTGTAGAAGTATCTACCATTGATTAGTTCTGGTATTGAGGAACTTTGTCGGATGCGTTTCTTGTGGCCAAACGTTAGGCTATATATGTTTATTATGATGAGCAACTTGACTCGACGCGTATTTATTTGACGAGGGTTACTTGGATCGGGTGGCACGCCGCCACGGGTATGGTATCTAGATCGGGTGGCACGCCGCCACGGGTATGTCATTGGAGCGGGTTGCACGCCGCAACAGTGTAATGTGAAAATAGAGTTAGTTATAAGTTACTTGTATACAATACTTCCTCGCTTCTGAGGAAAAGACCGTTTTGAGTATCGCTTGGCGAATGGCACATCGGTTGTGTCCTTTCGGGATTTAATAGCATAGGTTAATGGTTTCACCGTGGGTGAGGTTGATTGCTTGGGTTCAGACCTAGATCTGTGCGTGGCTTTCCTTTTTGAGCTTGGTAACTTGAGGTGCTTCATGAGTAATAATGTTGGGATAGAATCACGAATCGTGGCAAGGCCACGTGATGTTATGACCTCTCGAGGAGGATTCGGGTACTCTATTTCTATAATGCGAGACGCGATCTCAGTTCTATGTTATGATGGCACAGAGGAACTGAATTGCAGCTCTATTTGCTGGAGACAATTGTCATGATTTGAGTTGTCATGATTCGAGTGTGTGCAAACATTTCTATTGGAGCCTATGTTGTGCTCGTTGTGGCTTAGGCCGGTGTTGAGGTGTCATATCACCAGTGCAGTGTGTTATAATCGAAATGACCTTTGGAGTCATTTATGAATACGAGCATATTGGATCTTAGCTTGTTAGAAAGGTAAAAATTGAGGTTTGGATCCGAAACCTATTGTGGTATCAGTTAAAAGTGAAATAGATTCATGAATGGTTGACCTGAGAGATGGGTTCGGTATATCGCGTGTTCGGTTGCCGTGGGCATGATATGAAGGTGTTGGAACAAGACTCTATCTAACGAAAAAGGGTTTTTCGGTTGGTATTTGGTTATCATGGGAAATTGTGTGATTAGAGACTATTGTCTCGAGTGATTGGGTTGTTTGATACATCATATGATCTCACCCGGAGTAGTGAATATGGGTTATTGCAGTGGATTCGAGTGTATCCTGAGTATAGGCATGGGATTTGCATTTGGCCTATGATTTCAGAAAGTGCAATGTGATTTATGGTTCAGATGGTCCTGTGAAATTTTGACTATATGGTGTTTTCGGACTTATGTGAGATAGGGTGACGTATGATCGCTCGAGTATATGCTTGGCAAGGTCATTCAGCTATTGAGTTGCTTCTAGTACAACTCTGAGTCCGCTCGAGGACGAGCGTTTGTTTAAGTTGGGAAGAATGTAACGACCCGGCCCGTCGTTACAAAAATTTCCACCCCGTTACCTTGCATTTACATATCTTATGCTTCTATATCGGTGTTAGAACCTATCGGGTGAGTTAGGAGTGAATTGAATTAAAAATGAAGCAAATAGCATGTTTGAAGGAAGTTTGAATATGGAAAGTCAACCTAGAGTTGACTATCGAGTTAGAGTGCTCGAAATCGGATTCGATGATTCGACTAGTTTCGAGGGATCATTTATGACTTAGGAGAGCAATCGGAATTGAATTTGGAGATCCGGTGTAGAAATAGGCTTGAATTGGCTAAGGTTGAATTTTGGCGAAATCCGATCGATAGGTGAGATTTTGATCCGGGAGTCGGAATGGAATTCGACAGTTGCAGTAGCTCCGTTAGGTGATTTTGGATGTGCCTGCAAAATTTCAGGTCATTCGGACGTCGTTTGGTCGGGTTTTTGATGGAATGTGTAATTTGGAAGTTTTGAAGAAACTTAGGCTTGAATCCGTGTGTAATTGGTGATTTTGATGTTTAGGATGGTGTTTTTATGATTGGAACAAATTCGTATCGTGTTTTGGAGTATGTTGGTGGTTTTCGTTGGGGTCCGGGGGCCTCGGGGTGAATCCGGACCATCATCCGGCATTTTTGGAACTTAAAAATCTGCAGAAAAATTGCAGATCTCTGGGAAAAATCCAAGCCTTCGCGTTCGCGTGGCATGGGCCGCGTTCGTGAAGGCCAGGCGAGTCAAGCATCGCGATCGCGAGACAGGGTATCGCGTTCGCGTAGGCCAGGATTCTTGAGCTTCGCGATCGCGTTCGCGTAGGTTTGTCGGGGTGTGCATCGCGTTCGCGTGAGGGTTATCGCGAACGCGTAGAAGGAAAATCAGACGGCCGGGAGCTAGTGCATCAAAAACGCATTGGGGAGGTCGCGTTCGCGAAGGTCAATCCGGAGCTGGGCATCGCGAACGCGTGGCAAGGAACGCGAACGCGTAGAAGAAAAGTCCCGGGCAGTGAATTAAAACCAGAAACATTTCACATACGGGTTTCATTTCATAAACCCCCATTTTTGAGCCTTAGAGAGAAGAAATCACGGGAAAACGCTGGGAAATCATCGGGTATTCATCGGAGGTAAGTTTCTTGACTCAAAAACATCATTTTATGGTAGGATTAACATCAATCTTCATGAATTTGGGTAGAAATTGTGAAGGATTGTGGCCTAGATATTGAAAACGAAAATTTGGGTTTTGAAAGGCCAATCGAACTCCTATTTTGGTAAATTTTATATGTACGGACTCGTGGCGAGACGAGGGTTCTGGAAATATGAGTTTCGAAATTTTTCGAGATGTGGGCCCGAGGCTCGGGTTTTGCCAATTTCGTGATTTTTGATATTTTTCGAGTTCTTTCGATTGGGTTATGTTCCATTAGCCTATTTTGATATATTTGTGCTGATTTATGCTAGTTTTGACATGCGTGGATGCCGGTTCGAGGAGCTAAGGAGTCGCGGGCATGAGCTTTCGTCGGTTCGAGGTGGGTAATACTTGTAAATGATGTCCTGAGGGTTAGTAAACCCCGGACTTGCACATCTTAGTGCTGTGTTGAGGTGACTTGCACGCTGGATAACGGGCGTGGGGTAGAGCACCATTGGGGATTGTGACTTGGTCCGTCCCGCGTAATAAATAATAACACCTAATTGTTGAAGTGAATTGGACTAATTATCATGTTTGGACTTCGTGCCAATTATTTGAGTCCTTCGGGGATTGGTATCACTGTTTTGATAACACTGTGAATATTTTATTCTAATTTAAGGTTTTAAATGGTATTTTTGCTATTTAGCATTCTTATAAGGTTATGAAAAACTTGAACAAGGTCTTAATAATATTTTAGTTGTGAGCTAATGTGATATTGTTGCCCGTAGGGCTTTTCTTGATTATTTGTTAGACTGATTGGGGCCGAGGGCCATATGTTAGGGCATGACATTCATGTGAGCATATGCATACACATGCATGGATCGGACTGCACGCCGCAGTGGTATACGGATCGGGCTGCGCACCGCAGCAGGTGTGATATTAATATTGTGCTTGGGTTGTAGGAGCCCCTCCGGAGTCTGAACCCCCACAGTGAGCACGGGTACCCAAATTGGATCGAGCTACACGCCGTAGCGGTCATATGCATTGCATGGCATACATACATTGGTTTACGTGTACTACGTGGCATAACATTCGACACTCATACATTACTGGCACACATGCATTAGTTGCCTTATTGACCAGATCTCCTGGTGTAAATTGATAAGGAGTGCTGAGCCCGAGGGGCTGATTTGAGTGCGGACTTGCACTACTTGAGATTGTATCCAGGTATTGGTATATTATTATGAAATAAAGTAGCTAAAATTGAGATTTCTAAATAATCTACTCACATATGCTTGAAAGGAATAAAAAGATAGTTATGTATTGTGTAGCATGAGATAGTGCCTATCGTGGTTTTCTTCCCTTCAGCATTATTTACTTTTATTACTGCTGAGTTGGAAGTACTCACACCCGACTCCCTGCACCTTGTGTGCGGATCCAGGTACATCACAGTGGAGCTGATTCTATTGCGGCTCGGGAGTGCTTTTGGACAGTCGAGGTAGCTGCCAGCGTTCGCAGGACCTGATTCTCCAGTTTGTCTGTATTTTTGTTCTGATCATCCCACACTTGTGCACGGTTATATTCACTATTTACACTTTGTATACTCTGTAGAGGCTCATGACTCTTGACCCTTCGGTCTATGGGAGTTGGCACGTGTTGGGACTTGGTTCCCTGTTTTTAATATATATATAATATATCTATCACTGTTGTGCTTAAATTGGATAAAGTGAGCTTGTGGCTCCTTGGTTATTGTTGATTGGTCGGGCTGGCCTAGCAGTGTGTTGGGCGCCATCACGACCGGATTTGGGGTCGTGACACCCAAAAACCAATTTGTATGGTGACATGCCGATTGGTGTCTTAAAAGCTGTCCTATATGCCCATAATGCATCATCGAGCTTCCTAGACCAGTCGGTCCTCGTGGCGTTCACTGTCTTTGTCAATATACTCTTTATCGCCCTGTTGGAGACTTCAACTTGCCCACTGGTCTGCGGGTGATATGGAGTAGCCACCCGGTGCTTCACATCATATTTGGCCAACAATTTCTTGAATGCCCGATTACAAAAATGAGTGCCCCATCACTAATGATTGCCCTTGGAGTCCCAAAACGGGTGAAAATGTTCTTCTTCAGAAAACACACCACCATAGCATCGTTGGTGGGTAATGCTACCGCTTCCACCCATTTGGACACATAGTCTACAACAACAAGGATGTACTTATTGCGGTAGGAGCTGACGAAGGGCCCGATGAAGTCTACTCCCCAGACGTCAATCACTTCTACCTGTTGGATTGGGTTCATAGGCATCTCATGACGCCGGGAGATGTTCCCGGTGCGTTGACATTCGTTGCAACCTTTCACCTTCAAGTGTGCATCTTTAAATATCGTTGGCCAGTAGAAACCGGCCTCAAGTATCTTGGCAGCTGTTCGAACTCCTCCAAAGTGTCCACCATATGCTGAAGCATGACACGCTTGCAAAATAGAAGATTGTTCGATCTCGGGGACGCATCTCCGGATCATATTATCAAGGCATATCCTAAATAGATAGGGTTCATACCAATAATAAAGTTGTCTTTCACGAAAAAATCTTTTCCTCTAGACCGATGATAGGTCATGAGGAACAATACCACTAGCCAGGTAATTTGCATAATCTGCATACCATGGTGCTTCAAGGAGAGTGGTAGCGAGTAGCTGCTCGTCTGGAAAGGTTTCTAGAATTTCTCCACTCTCTTTGACAATTTCAGCTCCTTCAAGTCGTGATAAGTGATCAGCGACTTGATTTTCGGTGCCCTTCCGGTCACGAATTTCAAGATCGAACTCTTGTAGAAGCAGCACCCAATGAATTAGGCGCGGCTTAGAGTCCTTCTTGTCAATTAAGTACCTTAGTGCTACATGGTCAGTGTATATTATTACCTTGGATCCTATGAGATAGGACCTAAACTTGTCGAACGCGAACACTACAGCCAGCATCTTCTTTTCCGTTACTGTGTAGTTCAACTGTGGTCCACTCAATGTTCTACTAGCATAGTAGATTGGATGCATTAGCTTGTCTTTCCTCTAGCCAAGCACTGCCCCCACTGGATAATCACTTACATCGCACATCAGCTCAAAAGGTTGTTGGGGGCAATAATGATGGGTGCTGTGATCAGCCTCTTCTTCAGCTCCTCAAATGCAATCCTACATTCATCAGAAAATAAAAAGGGGTGATCTTTTTCAAGCCACTTACAGAGAGGGTTTGAGATTTTGGAGAAGTCTTTAATGAACCTCCGGTAAAAACCGGCATGTCCAAGAAAGCTTCTAATGGCCTTGACGGATGTTGGTGGAAGCAACTTTGCAATGACATCAACTTTAGCTCAGTCTACCTTAATACCTTTGCTCGAAACCCAGTGCCCCAAAACTATACCTTCTTTTACCATGAAATGGCACTTCTCCCAGTTTAGCACCAAGTTTGTCTCCATGCACCGCTTCAGCACTCTTGTCAGATTGACAAGGCATTCATCGAATGAATTTCCTACCACTGAGAAATCATCCATGAACACCTCCATGATATCTTCCACCATGTCGGTGAATATAGCCATCATGCACCTTTGGAATGTGGCAGGTGCATTGCATAATCCGAATGGCATCCTCCTGAAGGCAAAAATGCCATATGGGCATATGAAGGAGGTATTCTCTCTATCCTCGGGGGCTATGGAGATTTGATTGTACCCCGAGTACCCATCTAGGAACCAAAAGTGTGACCTCCCTGCCAACCTGTCAAGCATCTGATCAATGAAGGGAAGTGGGAAGTGGTCCTTGCGGGTGGCTAGATTCAGTTTCCTGTAGTCCATGCATATCCTCCACCCGATGACGGTTCTTGTGGAGATCAATTCGTTGTTCTCGTTTTGCACCACCGTCATGCCACCTTTCTTTGGCACACACTGAACTAGGCTAACTTAGCTACTATCAGAGATTGGGAAAATAATTCCCGCGTCTAGCCACTTTATTACTTTTTTCTTCACCACTTCCTTCATGTTTGGGTTCAGCCTTCTTTGGTGTTCCCTGGAAGGTTTTGGCCCCTCTTCCAGGAGAATCTTGTGCATGCAGTATGCGGGGCTGATCCCATTTATGTCTTCCATGGTACACCCAATGGCAGTTTTGCATTCTTTAAGTACATGTATAAGCTTTTGAGCCTGTACATCTAGCAAACTAGATGAGATAATAACATGTAAAGTGGAGTTAGGGCCTAGTAATTCATACCTGAGATGGGCTAGTAGTGGCTTAAGTTCCAGCTTTGGTGGCTCCTCAATGGATGGTTTTGCTGGAGGGGTCTCTCTCTTCTCTAAGTGTAGAGGTTCAAACTCCAACTCTCTATCCCAAAAACCCTTACCTTCCAGAGATAGCACCCACTCTGCCAGGCTTTCACCATTTACTTCTTCTAAGTTCATGAGGCATGCCTAAAGTGGATCTTCAGCTGTCAACTCTACATCATATGTCTCCACTATCACATCTACTACATCAATGAGAGATCAATTCGCGAACTCACTAGGGCGCCTCATGGATTTTTGCACATTGAATATGATCTTCTCTTCATTCAACCTCATCTTGAGTTCCCTAGTCTCACAATCAAACAATGCTCTTCCTGTGGATATGAATGGTCTTCCTAAGATTATAGGAATTTATTTGTCCACCTTGCAGTCAAGAATAACAAAATCAGCGGGAAACACAAACTTCCCCACTTGGATAAGCACATCATCCAATATACCGAATGGACACTTAACTGTCCTGTCAGCAAGCTGTAATAACATAGAAGTAGGCCTCGCTTTCCCGATGCCCAGCCTCTTATAAATCACCAATGGCATAAGATTTATGCTCACCCCCAAATCACACGATGCCTTCGCAAAGGCAAAGTTTCCCATAGTGCATGGAATGGTGAAGCTACCTGGGTCAGATAGCTTCTCAGCAATGGGTCTAGAGACCACTGCACTACATGTCTGTGTAAGAGTTACGGTGGCCAAGTCTTGGAAATCAAATTTTCGCGACATCAAATCTTCCATCATCTTAGCATATCCATGCATTTCTTTCAAAGCTTCAATTAAGGGAATGTTTACTTGGATTTGCTTGAGCATCTTGAAGAACCTCTTGTATTACTCTTCTTTCTGGTGCTTGGCCAACCTTTGGAGGAATAGGGATGGAGGCCTCTTCTTCCCAATCACTTGGGACTTTTCTTTCTCTATAACCTATTCCACAACCGGCTGCTCTACTGATTTAGCTACTTTCTCTGTTCCCTGCTGCACATCATTACTTTTAACTACTGGCTGGATTGTAACTTCTGTTAACCCGGTGGACTCATCCAGTTCAATGGGTACTGGAGTGAGTGTCTCAGCCTACAAATTACCTCTATCTCTTTCTTGCTCGACATCAAGATCTCTTCCGCGTCTCAGATTAATTGCCATCAGCTGCTTTGCGATTTGATCATTTGGGTTTATTTGTGTATCTGCAGGCAATGTCCCTTGGGGATGATTGTTAAGTGACATAGCAATCTGGCCCACCTGTACTTCAATATTCTTGATAGTTGCGTCATGTGCATCTATCCTCTCATTGGTTTTAGCATGTGACCCATATCTGTTGTATCATACCTTCCAACCTTGCGAACCCATCGTCATGTCTACCCCCATGCTGAGGTGGAGGTGGATCATACCCCTGCTGCTGATTGTTGAAATTCTAAGGTCTAGGATATGGAGCCATGTTGTTTGGTGGCCTCATACCTGCTGCATTATACTGTGGCTGAGGAGGCATGTACTGCTGTGGAGCCTGCTGACCCCAACTCTGGTTACCCTGTCGCCGCCCTCCATAATTAGCCACATAGTTCATGTCTTCATATTGGTGATGATGTTCTTGGTCTGCAGCCCATGGATTACCTACGAGTTGGCTAATGCATGATGTGCATAAACCACCATTGGTAGTGTCTACAATGTGAACCTGCTGCTTGACCCCAGATTCGTCCACTTTCTTCATCAGGATGCTCATTTGTGTCAATAAAGTTGCCATGTTCTACTCCATAGTGTTGGAATGATTCAGAGGTACGGAGTGTACCACTAGAGTGATAGGAGCATTCCTGGTCGTCCACTCGGAGTTTTGAGCCATCTTGTCAAGCAAATTCTGCCCTTCTCTCCACGTCTTGCTTAGAAAAGCTCCACCTGCTGAGGCATCTACTATATTCTTCATGCTGTCTGAAAGCCCCATGTAGAACCTTTGACCCAACATCTGTTCAGGAACCCCATGGTGAGGACACATAACCAGCATACCTTTGAATCGCCCCAAGTTTCATGTAATGTCTCCATTAGTTTCTGCTTGAAGCTCACAATCTCATCAATTTGCTGAGCTGTCTTGTTAGGTGGATGAAACTTGTTGTGGAATTGCTTGAATAACTCATCCCGTGTTTCAATAGAGTTTATTGGGAGTGAGTTTAGCCATACCTACGCAGCCCCTGTAATTGAGAACGGAAATAGTAATAATCTGATTGCTTCCGGTGTCACGTTTGGTTGCCTCTGTGTCTTGTATATATAGAGAAAGTTCTTCAGGTGCTGTTGTGGATCTTCAACCTGAGTCCCAGAGAATAATTCCTTGTTTTGCAACAAGTGTAGCATGTTGTTGGTAATCTGGAAAGACTCAACTTGAATCACTGGCACAATAATGGCAGTTGCCAAATTATCCGATGTTAGTTGTGCCCAATGAAATAATGCACCTTCATGCGCCTCCTGTACGTTCAACCCAGCTTGTTGGTTTGGGTCGTTCATATCTCCCATTTCGAAATCTAGTTTAATTGGTTGCTGAGATTACTGAAGTTGTTTGATTTCCCTATTACGTGCCCGGAAAGTTTGCTCTAGGTCTGAGAGTCCTTCAATTAGTTATCCAGTCCTTGCAGATTTCCAAGGCATGCACCTGAGTACTTAATTCAACAACCATCAAAAATTTCAATGTAAAGTGTGTAGAAAGAACCTGACTACACACGAATATTGTAGTTCTGTCAACGGCAATTCATAATTTTGTTAAGTCCCCGGCAACGGCGCCAAAATTGATTCACGCCCAAACAACGGTCGCTGTCAATATAATCCGGTCTATTAAGTCCAGAGTCGATCCCACAGAGAATTAACCTATCAATTGCAGCTTCCAAGACCCAATAATACTTTTGAATCAGCTTCCCAAACTTTTGAATCTATATTTGTGGATGATTTCTACTAACTAACTTTTACAAGACTAAAGAATTGAAGGAAATAATTGAATGTGATATAAAGAATAAATAGAAATACTAAGGTATTGATTTCCCCTATTGATGGAATCCCTTCTGTTTATGCTCATACAAATTGTCAATATTATTCTATCAATCATGAACGCTATTTTTACCGTAATTCTCTCCCGAGCAACTACAATAATTTACTAGTGCACTCTTCCGAGCTACCCTAGCTAGCTTTAATTTGAACGGTTCACTTTAGATTGCACCCAAGGTTTCGTTATTCCTAACCCCACCTTTACGCCTAAAACTATAGATTCCTCCAATAATCTAGGTGTGGTATTGTTCAACCATAACCTAAATATGCACTCTTTTCCAAGTTATGCACACTAAATAGGCACAGCTAATTGAGAGCTCTATCAATTAACTACAACAAGAACGAAGTTGAACAAATAGAAATCTAGCTAACAATTTGTAATCACATAACCCAGAAGTTCATCACTCAATAGGTTCCATCAAAACCTTAGATAAAAATTTAACTACTCATAATCAAACAAAACAAGATAGATAATTGAATTCATAATCAAAGATTCAATGTAAAAGAAAGAAAGATGTTGAGAGAGTTCTCTCTTACTAGTTTGCTTGCAAAAGTCGTCAATAATACAATACTTGCCTCATTTGGGCGACTCCTAACATTATATATAGGGTTTAGGTTACATAACTTGAGTTTTGACACTTTAATCCCTTAAAATCCCGGCTTCCACCGCGGTTTAACCGCGGTCGCAGTGCAACCACGGTGGATCAAGTCCTCTGAAACTTCAAAACTTCCGCAGGCCTTTTCTGCCGCGGATCTACCGCGATTGCGGTGAAACCGTGGTATTTCACTCTTTTCTGTTTGGAATTTGGAAAACGTCAAAACATGAACGTTGTAGCCCCTTGAGTTATCTTTCCAACTATATATTATGGAGCCTAAAAGAAGCTCTGAACAAAACGTTATGTCCAATTTACTAGACAGTGTGCAATATGCCTCATCGGGTCTTGGTTTGTACTATACTATCAAATTTGACCCCCGAACACGATTCCAGCTTAATTCCTTGAGCTTTTACTCAGACTTCAAAGCTCCAAATCACTTAAATTCATTCCATAACATCTATATAGCTCGGAATCACACTTTCCCGGCTATTTTTAGCATAATTTCTTGACTTGTTGCACTTGGCCTTTTTCACCAACTTTTGACTCCAAAACATGCTCTTTTAGTCTTCATTAGCTCATGTTTACCTATAAAAAAACTAAAAATACTAATAAGAGTATATTTACATCATAAAAAATATCAAAACAACAATAAAGTATGATTATTTAGGGCATAAATATAATCAAATTCACCTATTGTCACCAACACACTTCTAGATTAAACCTATATAGGAACAAATGAACACTGTAAACATACCAAACGAAAACAAATTGAGTTCATATGTAAAAATGGTAGACAATGGGAAGGAAAGAACCAAAGACAATTTGAAACGAAGTAACAACACGTCATTTACTAAAAAAACATATTGACACCACATATACGAAGCCCAAGCATCGACAAAATCAGAAAACGATCAGTCGGAGTTCTATGGTAACTATTTGTTCTCACCAATACTCTTTAACGCTTTATAAATTGTTCTCCATTCATAGTATCAATTAAACAAAGCAATTTTATCGTCTAAAGTTCACAAGAATACTCTAGTATGGACAACATCAGATTACTTTAAAGAGGAAACAAACACATAAAGAAACTCTAGTAAGAATCTAACAACTTAAGGCTGACACGAACATGCCGAAACACTGATGAAAGTTGCAAGCAAATCGCCACTGAGTTTAGGACTATCATCTAAACAATACGACTCCATAATTTTGTAATAAAGAGCAAAAAAAAATATTGGACAAACCTCAACAAACAAACCAAGCATATGTACTGATTTCAGATCCAAAAATATCGAACAAATTAAAATACGAACATAATACAATATGAAAACTACATAATGAATAAGAGTTTTGAAGATTCAGACCTCAAATAATTACAGCGACAACAGGATCCGGAATGCAGCAGAAACACAAAACAGCAAATCCGACATCAAACTTCAATCCAAAAAAAAGCTAGTGATACTCAAAATTAGAACTGTAAATTTCAGCAACCACGAACGGACCTCGAATGAAGACGACCAATGATGAATCCCCAATATTTAGGACACCAATGATAACTTTGAAATGACCTCGATCCGAATAGAACACAGCTATGACAGAGCTATTTTGCAAATTGGAAGCTTGTTTGATAGTATCTTGGTGGATTTTCAACCAAAATTAATGGGGTTCGCCGGAAAAAGGTATTGGTTTCCGGAAGATGGCTGATGACGGACGTGAAGGCTGTTTAGTGGCGTCACTAGTCCTTGATCGATTCGTGAAGAAGACGAACGAGGAGGGGCAACGGGGTCCGGCGTGGAGTCATCTCGCGTGGGGGGGGGGTTGCTTTGGGGCTGGCGGCTTTGTTTTGGGGAGATAGGGTTTTGGAATGAAGTAAAATTAGAGAAGGGGGTTGTTTGGACTTTAGGGAAGACCGGGTATGGGTTGACTCGGCAATTTGGGCTAGCTTTGGGGGTGGGTTGGCTTGAGCTCTAGATTTAATTAAAGAACTTGGGCCCAATCCGAGTTTCTCTAAATTTTCAACTCTTTTCTTTTTCTTCTTTTAATTAACAAATTTTAACAAAAATTCTAAAATAAATTGTAAAATAAAAAATAAACTATAAAACAATAATTAGCACACAAGTTAAAACATTTAAAAAAAATAAAATCACACAATGGTACATTAAAATGACAAAAATAGTATAAATGCATTTTTCAAGGGTATTTTCTCGTTTTTATAAAGAACACTTAAATACTCTCAATTGTACAATTAAATCTTAAATGTAAATGTAACAATTTTTTTTGTATTTTAATTAATTTGAATAAAAAACGTGCTCACACGAGCGCAAATAGCGACAGAGAATACCACGAAAATTCACAAATTGCACACCATAAAACAAAATATTTGTTTGATTTTGTGGGAGTAATTCATGTAAAGCAACAATCATGTGCTCACAATTATTACAACTTATAGGTAGTTAGGTACACTAGAATAACACCCACCCCGAGCTTGATTACTGTTGCCACCCAAAGGACATTTTCTATGGTCGTGTCCAGTTTGCGAGCATATACCATATTTTCGCGCATGAACTGTATCACTAACATCTATTTGGTTTCGTATACGCATTCTCTTCTTCACCTGTATTTTATGCAAATAGGACTTGTTACACACCATTTTAAATGGTGCAGGAGGCCAATAATGCTCAGATTCCCAATGGTTGCAACTGACTACTATATGTGTTTAGGTACTTGGAAACGTTATATTGTTGATCAACATAGTTGGTTGCACCTAAACCAACATGTTGAAAGCACTTGATGGCATGTGAGCAAGGCATGTGGTAGATGGACCATTTTCCACAAGAGCATAACCTTGCAGCTTCATTCACAGTATGCACATTATTATCCCGATTTTGATGGATAGCGGCGCGAACTTCAAAAATATTTTCGTCATTATCATACTGCAAAAATGAATGCCAATGTGCTCATCGTCTGTATTTCTCAAATCTCGCCATTGGCACATGCATAAATTCAACACCAATTTCCATCAATGACATTACAGCCGCAAATCTTTCAACAAACCTCTCTGCCATCTGCTTGAACAACATCTGCACCATGGCCGTGACAGGCAATCCTCTCGCCGACTTCAATAACCCGTTGAAAGACTCTGACACATTTGTAGTCAGATTTCCCCATCGTCTGCCACCATCCGCATGCAAAGTCCACTTTTTAGGGTCTTGTCGCATTAACTAACGATAGGTTGCCTCATCTTATTGCATGATATATTCTATGTGCCTTCGGAGTTTCTATTGTTGGTGATCTGTTGCTGCTAGTTACATCAAATCATGCATATCCTTATTGGGATATGCCTTATGGAAATTGGCTTTCAAATGCCTAACACAGTAACGATGGTAGGCATAAGTTTCTTTCCATGTAGGCAAGTTCTCCATAGAACTTAAGATACCACCGTGTCGATCAGATATTAGACAGATACCGGAATGTTGTTTCACAACGTGCTCTTTCAAGTGGTTCAAAAACAGTGTCCTCATCTCTTGGCTTTCATTGGCACAAATAGCAAAAGCTAGAAGAAATATCTATCCATTAGCATCTACTGCTACGGCTATTAATAGCTTGATATCGGACTTTTCATAGACATGAGTGCCGTATATAGATATTATAGGGCGACAACGCGAAAAACCATCAATTGCTGGTTTAAACGCCCAGAACATGTAATTGAATATATATTCTGGTTTACCTACACTTCGCTCAAGCTTCCACTTAATAACCGTCCCGGGGTTGAAATGCTGCAGTGCAGCCATGTACCTAGGCAAATCTGAAAATGACTTATCTCAGTTATCATAGACTATTTCAAACGCTCGTTTGCGCCCTAGAAATACCTTTCTTTTAGTTATAGTATGGCCATATTCCTGCTGGACAGATGTAATGCACCTTTTGATTTTATACCTTATGGACTGTTCAACGTGTGGAATAAGAACAAGAGAAATCAAGTCAATATCTAAGTTGAAGTGATTCCCGTTGAATGTGTCCATTTCGCATGTGTGGGCGGGCATGTATTTACCCACTTTCCACATACATTTCTTCTTCTTTGTCGCACGCAACATCCAATTACATGCCGAAACCACCTGCGGCAAATAACCTTGTATACCGTTGGACTTGACTCCGCTACCTACATCTCATGACAGTCTTTTATGTTGTGCATTTTACAAGCCCTGGTTAGGCGCACTTTATCAGGAAAAAGCATCCCTTTTGCAAGCATTGTTGGCCTAGATTCATCCCACATTGCTGTCCGAATTTCATCAAAATCCCTTGCGAGAGCTTCCACATCCGGCATGGTTGGAAAATTATCAATGTAAGGAATCTCTCTTGAATGAAACGGCACTTCAGACTCATACACTCTTCGTCTTGGGGGGTTTCTCTTCAAATCAGGTTCTTCCTTAACATCCTCAACATCACCATCCTCGCGATCAAAGGGTGTCTCATCACCGGAATAATCCGCATTATTGTTGTAATCGCTGTTCTGTTCCTCGTGCATCTGCCAGGTCCCGATGTAATAGATCATTTTCGGGCAATTGGGTGAGTTCAACTTGCTCGTTTTCACTGCACAATCAACAAAAATATAAGCTAATAAATTAATAAATGATTTTCTTAATTTACGTAAACCACTTCACTTACAAGTCGTAATGTGATGAAATTCCATGTTGGACATTATCAATTAGGTGATGACTACCAGATGGGCCACTTGTAAAATTCATATCGGGCCGGTACCCCCTATTAAATATGCGAGTGTTACTATAAATTCAATTTAATAAAAATATTCATAATTACGACAAATAATAATTAAAATTTACCAGTCGTCTTGTGAGTTATGGAAAGCAGGGTATGAATTATTTTTTCCTTGCTCATTCACAGGTGGTGATAAGTTTAAATCAAAGATAACTCTTTCATCCGCAACTTGTCCGGCAAAAACTGTTCCAGAATAACCACCCAATGATCGGGGATTATCTCGACTTCGCACAACCTCATTTTTTGAACGTCTTCGACCTTCACGTACATCTTCAACATTGTGATTACAAGAAAATCACGACATTCGTCCAGAGTCCTAAAAAAATCATGCAAAGTTTCATCATCGTCGATGTTAAACTCCGAGTAAAAAGTAACCCACTGCGGAGTGACGGAACACACATATCTTCCGGTAACTTTAAGTATGACAGAACGTTTCCTCAAACTCATTTTTTTGTATAACAACGATATCAATGTATCGTACTCCATTGTCAATGGCAATTTAACATGACACTTAGCAGATAAATTGTAGCTGATAGAGTTATTCTCCATCATAACCTCACCACCCCAAGATAATGAAACTCTTATCCTACGCTCTTCACACATAATGAAGAAATGCTGTAGAATTTAAGAATAATAGAGCAAGAAGAGTTAATTTTTTTTTTGAATGCATAGAATACGATTGTAACCTCTTTATATAGAAAACGAAAAGCCGAGATGGTTTTTTTTAATATACAACTCCAAATAAGTTGGCGTTGTACTGTCTCAATTATTGTACACTACTGTTAATACTGGGTTAGAAATAACAAAGTGTACAACGCCAGGAATTTTGGCGTTGAACCAGTCTGACAAGTTCAACGCCAGAAAACCTGGCATTGTATATAAAATGGTCATTTTTTTTAAACTTAAAAATGTTCTTTAAGTCCAACATAACCTATTTAGGTTCCAGACTCTGATAATCAAGATCCAAGTGTATTCAGCAGTGACAGTTCAGATTGGTTATGACCGGGGCGAAGCTATGTTGATTCAAGTTATATGTTTAAAAATTATATTATATATAAAATAAAATATTACTTATTATTAATTAAAAATAAATTTTGAATAATTTTATATTTATCATTAGCAAAGGATATTTAAAATTTGAACATTTTTATTGAATTTTCTGACTTTATCTTAGGCGGTGGAAACTATCAAAATGCTAACTAAACATTGTGTTGCATACTTAAATTTATGTACGCGTTATAGTGCGTTATACTTGCAGCCAAATGACCCCTTAGTTTATGGTTTACTTATCATTGTAAACAAGGTATTCTATGTTCACTTAGAGTTAAAAGATGGACAGCACCCCAAAATATAATATAGAAAATAAAAAAAATTTATTTTGTGTACCATATAATTTATACTAGTTGTGTGAGGTTTTTTTTGTCTCACATTATGTGAACCCAAATTTTTTGTACACTCAGATATGTAAGAGTCCATAAATATGTGACATAAGAAGAAGTCTCATATAACCAGTATAAGTTCTGTAAGACACAAAATAAAACCACTCCAAAGAATACATCCTATACTATAAGTGGGAATAACCAGGCAGCTCATGGTCAACATGTCTGCCTGGCATAGGGACATTTCTGGAATTTCATACTTAATATGCTCTCAAGGGATTGTACGTACTAGCTTGTTGCTTGTACACTCTTGATAAGATTGGTGGAAACGTGGGGTAAACCTCAACTTACTGCAGTGTTTTATAACGGCACTCTTCGATTTTCACTGTCACACATTTGGGGAATTAAAGAAAAGGGTGTTTTGGTACGGTTGAGAAAAAAAAAATGTGAAAGGTAAGGATTTATAGACTTCTGCAAGTATGTAAAATTGGTAATCCATGACCACTAGAAATATACGAAAAATATTTCATGGACTAATAACTAGTACTTTAATCTCAAAAATTTCACACAAATAATATACTTTAATTTGATCTGTATTAACTTAAATTGTATAGTTAACAGTTGTTCTCATCATTTAAGGTCTCTAAAGTTCTCTTTTTTATACATAAATTTCTTCCCGTCATTCAATTTTTAAGAACCTCCCACCCTATAAAGTAGTTATAGTAGTAGTGATATAAGATTTCATAATCAATAATTGACGCTAAAATCATCCAACTTTAATATATGTATCTCTATAATTTTATAAAAGTAACATTAAAATTCTTGTTTGAGTAAGCTATTTTACTGAGTAAAATAGAGTCTGATTTGACGTAAAATCGAAGAACAAGAGTCCTCCTTTTCTACTTGTTTCACATGTAAATAGTTTTAATTAGGTTATGTCCTTTTCCCTAAAAAATAAATGTCATTTTATTTAGTTAAATATATTTGGCCAAAATAAATGTCGCTTGGGAAATTAAAACGACATTAGTTATGTGTTTTCAAATCTATTTGCGATCTAAGATTAATTTGACTAACTTTAGCATCTTTTGAAGAGCAACTCGATATAATATTATAACTATACAATACACATCTTTACAACTCCAATATTCAGGTAATAGTGTTATTGGGCCCATGCTCAGCATGGGCTATCCCGTACTAGTACTAATATATAAGAGGGGATAAGCAGCTGATAGTCAACATGCATGCTTGGCATCTCAAGGGTGTTCTGGTAATTTCGCATGAAATGGAGCAATGTAATTGCATAAAATGGCATCTTACTGTAGTTGCCATGTAAATATCTGAGTGACTAGACCGAATTGCCCTTGCTTATGACAGAATATATCACCACTTTATCCAAAAGCTTTTCTAAGACGTGGGTTCCACCTGACTCTCTATTTATCATTTTCCTAGAGCAAGAATTCGAATATTCTAATAGCCAATTGTACAATTTTTTAAAAATCATGTGGCAAATTTAATAACCACCTGGCTAATGCTACTTTAATATTTATTAGGTGTATTCTTATTCATACAACAAATTATTTGGCTGGAGATACTGTTTGATTTAAATTAAGTACAACTGATGTAAATTAAAGGTTGGAAACTACATACAAATACAAAATATGATTACATGAAATTTTTATCTTAAGATTTTACATTAAAAAAGATTAAAATTTTTTTGTAATTTCTTATGCAATTTGGAAGTTTGCTGTGATTAGCATTTAAACTGTCTTTATCTTAATTACTTGTATTATTTTTTTATTAATTATTCTTACTCTAAGTCTTAATATTAGAAACATGATCATGTAGAGAATTGTGAATTTACATGCTTAAAATCAATTTATATCTCTATTTCAATTTTGTATATCTTTCAATAAAAGATCTTAAGATAATTAGGAGATTTTTTTTAGTATCGACCATAGATAAATTGTATCATACATGAAATATTTACTATATCCTTATGTAATATTTCATCTGATGTCAAATTCTTTTTTTTTTTTGAAATATATGAAAAAATGAACATAAATACAATAATAAAATGCGCTTCAACAAATGATTGAACTAGCAAAAATCAGTGTCACGTATTCTACAAAGTAAGTTTTTATTACTTGGACTTATAAGTGTAACTTCCTATTTACTTTCAATGGTGTACAAAAATGCGAAAGATTTTACATACTTTTCGTGTTTCACTTTTCTTGTGCAAAAAATATACCTTACTTAACTGCACATAAATCAAAAGGGCATACATACATTGACATTTATGCAAAGTGGAAATTTAACGAATGAGTCTGAATATTAATCATTAACATAAACGAATTATCATTTCCATTATCATATTTCTTACTGTCACGAATTAAATACTTATTATAAATTTACTTAGTTAAAGACACACTTGTTATATTTCAAATCACAAATAAACCTCATAATGGAGATTACACAAATATTTTATAAAGAAGTTTCATTGCACAGAAAGTTTTAACTTCTTCATTTTTAAGACTCAAACTATATCTTTTATCCAATATATAACTAACATATTTAACTTTTATATTTGTAAAGAATTAAATTGGGAGTTATTTAACGACTTGATCAGCCTATTTACCACCCATACAACAATAGTATCCAATAAGGTGAGGTCCACAAATCATAAAACTAAGTTTTCACATAGAGAAATATTTTTTAGCACAATATTGAAATCTACATTGAGCTGAATCGGAAAGACAAGATTGAAAGCGAAGCGGGATTTCACAGCTACTAGATTATGGAAAAGCATAAATATAGTACACAGATAATCAAAATGGCATTGAATTTATTTAAAAATATAATAAATAGAGTAACAAAATACTTTATGTAAATTATTTTATTAATGATTGTAAGTGATTTTGAAACAAGTATTGATGTTCTGAAGATAAGAACTGCACTCCAACATTTAGGAATGAACCAAAAATATACATATAGATATGAATTGTTCATATATTTAATCTTGATTACAAAAAAAAAATAATCGATTGTTATAAGTAGCTCCTAAATGCATCTGCTATCATATATAATAATAATATGACGGAGTTAAATACAGAAGTGAGTGACTTTTAAGAATAATGTTAGGGTTATTCAAACCGAACACCAAACTCAAAAGTCAAAGTGAACCCTCTAAAGTGATGTATTATTTAATAAATTAGGAAGTGCATTCATTTTTATGTACGTTAAATATTGAATTGTATCACATTCTTATCAAGTATTTTTAAATTGGGTTAATCATATGTTTGTTTGTCAAGATTTCTTATATATTTTCCAATTTACAATGCTATTTCGGTAATTTAAAATTAAGTAAAACATATTATTATTTAGGTATCATATTAATTATTAAATCTGATTAACTTTGAAAGAGTACATCAACAAAAAATTATTATTACACAACTAAAAAAATAACTATCATGTATTAATAAAAATATTCTCCCGGCTCATAAATGGTATGGATGGTAGTCTTCAGCTGGATCTAATAATTTCCTTGATACACTGTTTGGTTGATGGCGTGTGTCGGTTTCAGATTTCACGCGTGTACCGGACTGGCTTTTTGTATTGGGTGCAAATACTTGTAAGATGTGTTTACAATAATACATGGCGGATTTGAAATGGATAGTCCAATATGGTTAATTTTCTCATTTTAAGTAATTTTCGGAGAACAAAACACGTCATACATAAAACTAGTGGTACAATTAATTTAGCCAACAAGATCCCACGCCAGAAACACGTAAATCGAGTACGCAAATGACACGTAAGATAAATAATTGACATAGAAATAAATAAATAAAGTACACCAATTTTAAACGCGCCACCTCACCCCTTATAAAAACAACTCAGCACCTTTACCTACCGTATGTACAAAATAATATATACGTATATGTGAGTAAGCTGGTTTAGATACGTACACGTGTTTGGTGACGTGGATATTGCTTTGACTCTCCCTCCTTTCTTCTTCTTGTTCTTCACTCAATTTCTCTCTCTACAATTTTCTCATTTTCGCTCTCTTTATCATATTCTCAGGTATGTTCATGTTCATATTTGGATTCATGATAATTTTTCTTTTTTATTGTTTTCTGAAATGTTTTGGCTTTTGAAGGTGAATTATGTTGAATTTGCTGTACTATTACTCTCTGCTATTTTCTGAGTTATGATTGTGAAATGAAGAAAATAAATAACTAAAATTTTAAGTTATATACGCCGTCAGTTTAAGAAACTTTAATTTATCTTAGCTGTTGTAGCATATAATCTGTCTTATTTTCAATATGAAAATGCTTGGAAATTAAGAAAGTTTGTTAGTCCAAGGAATGTAATTTAGAATTCTTGTAACAGTGTTTTATTTTTCTATTATTTAATCTTTTCTAGTTGTAAATTAGGTGGGTTGACGAGGACTAGTTTGTCATTACATACTAGGTTGTTCTATAGATTCTCAAAATTTGTAAAGTTTGTCCCTTTACTTTGTTTTGGATGAAGACTTTGAATGGACTATTATGCCCCTGCTTCTCTTTCCTGATTGAGATATGTCAATAAAAAGCAACTAATTTTCACAGGACAGAAGCTAATATTTGAAAATCCTTTTAAGGTGATAACTATAACAAAAGAAACTTGGACCATTTATATGAATTTAGTGCGGCAGCCAGGAAATTCAATAATAATATTCAAATTTTGAACACCCTTTGTTAGTGAACTTTGCAAAGGTGTTCAAAGTCTATTTTTTAATCAATAACAAGTACTAATATTTTATCCGCCCTTAGCCATACATAGCTTCGCCCGTGTATATGATACTTTAGATTAGACCATACTTGTATTAAGAAAGAGGGAAGCTTTTTTATACCATCTTTGGTCTTGTGTCATTTTGTTGCTCATTGTTTAATTGGGCTGAATTTTATGCAGTTGGCATAATAACCTTGGTCAGTAACTACAAAAGGAGATAATCATTTCAGCAGTGAACTAGTGGAGCATCTAGTTGTTTTCTGATACATGGGAAATAGTGAGGAAGGAAAATCTTGTAAACCTGAGAAATCATCTTCGACCACACCAGTAAGCGAATACAGATATTGTTATTGTTCAATCTGTGTTGTGTGTTTGACATTGTTCTCCTATGCTTCAGAGTATCTGTGGTTATTGTTAATCTTTTCTTTGAAGTTAGTCTCTGAATAGTTGGAAAATTTATTCTTGTATTGACAGGACCAGAGCAGTATTCACGTGTATCCTGATTGGGCGGCTATGCAGGTTAAATCATTTTTTGCCTTACTCTTAGATATTCTTAGAAGGGGAACCTTGGAGCAACGGTGAAGTTGTCTTTCGTGTGACCTATAGGTCACACGAAAGCCGTAGAAGTACCCACTAACCTTTGCACTAGGGTAGGCTGTCTATATCACACCCCTTAGGCCTTGGGGTGTGGGCGTGTGGTCCTTCCCCCGACTCTACGTGAATGTGGAATGCTTTGTGTGTTACGGAAGCCAAATGTATATAGTGTGAATGAGTCACAACTACTATACCAAAAATTCTGGCAGCCACCAAATAATAAATAAGACAATAAATCAACAATAAAAGGAACACTAGGATTTACGAGGTTCGGCTAATTTTGCCTACTCCTCGGACACAACCAATATTTTATTCCACTCCAAAATACAAGTGAAATAATACTAAAGAAAGAAGATACAAATGCCTTAAGAAGATAAGAAGGCAAATGAGAGGTGTGTTTAAATCCTAAACATTACGCCTTTTATATGGGGAAAATTCCCCCAACTTCACTTGAACTACCGATGTGGGAGAAATTTTGGTCAAACTTCAACAAATCTCCACCTTGGCAAAAATTCCACATCTTCAATTTTTCTCTCTATAATAAATTTTGATTGTGTCTTGATCTTCAATCTTCAGTGTTCAACAATGTTGATCAAATCCAAACAATGTTGAAACTTGATTGCAGTCACCACCTTTGTCAGCATATCAGCAGTATTTTCCTTAGTATGAATTTTCTTCACCATGACTCCACCTTCTTCTATGATTTCTCGTACGAAGTGATACCGAACATCAATGTGCTTCGTCCTTGCATGATAAACTTGGTTCTTCGCTAATTGAATAACACTTTGACTATCACAAAAAATTGTGATACCTTTTTGTTCAACACCAAGCTCCTTTAGCAATCCTTGAAGCCAAATTGCCTCCTTCACAGCCTCTGTAATAGCCATGTATCCTGCCTCCGTAGTAGACAAAGCAATTGTTGACTGTAAAGTAGACTTCCAACTATCTGGTGCCTTTGCAATAGTAAACACATGACCAGTAGTTGATATTCGTTTATCGAGATCACGCGCAAAATCTGAGTCATAATATCCAACTACAGACTGATTGTCTTGCTGCTAAAAAATTAACCCGACATGTATAGTATTATGAATATACCGTAGAATCCACTTCGCAACTTGCCAATGCTCCTTTCCCGGATTATGCATATATCTGCTAATAACTCTAACAGCTTGTGAAATGTCAGGTCTCGTACAGACCATTGCATACATCAAGCTACCAACAGCATTTGCGTATGGTACCTTTGACATATACTCTTGTTCAACTTCATCCAATGGAGACATAGTAGTACTTAGCTTAAAATGGGGAGCAAGTAGAGTACTAACTGGCTTAAGCTTGTCATCTATGCCAAAACGTTGTAGTACTCTCTTCAAATATTCTTGCAAAGATAAACAGAGTTTCTTTGAACGTCTATCTCTTATTATCTCCATGCCAAGAATTTTCTTCGCCTCACCCAGATCCTTTATCTCGAATTCCTTCTTCAGCTGAATCTTCAATTTATCAATTTCTTCCGAATTCTTGGAAGCTATCAACATATCATCAACATATAGGAGAAGATATATAAATGAACCATCTTTAAGCTTGCGCAAATACACACAATGATCGTATTTGCTTCTCTTGTACCCTTGCGGCAGCATAAACTTGTCAAATCGCTTGTACCATTGTCTAGAAGATTGTTTCAATCCGTACAATGATTTTTCAAGTTTGCACACCATATTTTCCTTTCCAGCAATTTTGAATCCTCCTGGCTGAGTCATATAGATTTCCTCTTTACATCCATCTGAACCAGTTCCAAATCCAACTGTGTTACCAAAGCCAACATAATTCGAATGGAGGAATGTTTTACAACTGGAGAAAATACTTCATTGTAATCAATTCCCTCCTTTTGAGCATATCCTTTTGCCACCAACCTTGCTTTGTAGCGAACATCTACTTGGTTAGGAAATCCTTCCTTCTTTGCAAATACCCATTTGCACCTAATTGCTTTCTTTACCTTCGGGAGATTGGCCAATCTCCATGTATGATTCTGATGAAGGGACTGTATTTCATCATTCATGGCAATCCTCCACTTATCTTCTTCTGAACTTTGGACGGCATCTTTACAAATGGTAGGAACATCAGCTGCAATTGCGGTTGCACAAGCAACTGTCTCTATAAGACGAACATGTTTCGTTATTTTCCTTTTTGGCCTGCTGGCTGCTATTAATTCATGTTGTTGTTAAGGTTGCTGAGTTGGACTCTCCTCTACTGGCTCTCCTTCCCGAGGATAATCTTCATTTGTTTCCTCCTTCGCTTCTTGTGTAGGAAAAATAAATTTTCGCTCAAACTCCACCTGCTTAGAAACACCATCATCTTGTTTGGTATCTACATTTGTTACCTTATTTACCATAGCAGATTCATCGAAGGTAACATCCCTGCTTAATATTACTTTCTTTGTCATATGACACTATAAGCGGTATCCTTTGACTCCAGAAGTAATCCCCATAAAAATAGCCTTCTTTGCCCTTAGATTCAATTTTGACTCCTTAACATGATAATATGCAGTTGAGCCAAATACGTGCAAAGAGTCATAATCTACAGCAGGCTTTCCATATCATTTTTCAAATGGTGTCTTGCCATCAGTAGCAGCAGATGGTAGACGATTAATGAGGTCGCATGCATATGTAATTGCCTCAGCCCAAAATTCTTTGCCCAAGTCAGCATTGGACAACATACACCGTACCTTCTCCAACAAGGTCCGGTTCATACGTTCTGCCACTCCATTTTGTTGTGGTGTATGTCTGACAGTGAAGTATCGGACGATGCCATCATTTTCACAGACCTTATTGAAATGATCATTTTTGTATTCACCTCCATTGTCTGTGCGAATACACTTGATCCTCCTGCCTGTTTGATTCTCCACCATCGTCTTTCATTTGAGAAAAATTCCCAACACTTCATCATTGCTCTTTATTGTATACACCCATACTTTTCAGGAAAAATCATCAACAAAGGTTACAAAATAGTGCTTCCCACCCAATGAAGGTGTTTTGGAAGGACCCCAAACATCAGAGTGTACATGATCCAAAATGCCTTTAGTATTATGGATTGTTGTACCAAATTTAACCCTTGTTTGTTTCCCTTTGACACAATGCTCGCAAAATTCCAAATTGCAAGCCTTTAGCCCTTTCAACAATCCTTGATCTGATAAAGTTTTCAAGGATTTCCTCCAGCATGTCCCAAGCGCATGTGCCATAGCCTGGTTGCTTCTGCCTCTTTGTTGTCACTGGACGTCACTATCGCTGTCCCAATAACGGTATTACCGAGATAACGGTACATGTTATTGTTTTTCCGATTGGCTTTCATTACCACTAGTGCACCGGAGCATACTCTCATAACATCATTTTCTGCAATAATTTTGAACCCTTTTGATTCTAGGGCTCCCACAGAGATGAGATTTTTCTTCAAACCCGGTACATATCGAACATCTGTTAATGTTCTGATCATTCCATCATGGTTCCTTAATCGTATTGAACCAATTCCATACGAGGTAAGAGGGTTGTTATTCGCTGTTTGGACGATTCCATATTCTCTTTCTTTGAAAGTCCACGAACCAATCCATGTTGGGACACATATGATAGCTACAAGCCGAGTCCATCGACCATATGTCTGATGACGTTGACGGCTCCGTTGTAACTAATGAGAAATCCGAATCATCACAATCAGCTACATTTGAATCCATAATAGCCTTTCCTTTCGCCGAGGGTCGATTGGAAACAGCCTCTCTGCCCTTTCGGGTAGAGATAAGGCCTGTCTATATATTACCCTCCCCAGACCCCACCTTGTGGGAATATACTGGGTTGTTGTTGTTGTAATAGCCTTTCTAATGTTATGTTTGGCTTTATCAGACAGTCTTTCTTCCCGTGCCTCTTTTTTCGACAAAAGGCACATTCATCTTTGCTGGGTTTACATCTTGACTTAGATCTTCCTTTCCTTGTCCTCGTTTGATTTTGAGGACGACCCCTCACGAACAGTGCTTCTCCTTCTCCGCCCTTCTGTTTTTCTCGCTTTCTTTGTTCATAGCTGTACAAAGCCGAACAAACTTCTTTGAGAGAAACTTCGTCATTTCCATGGAGTAGAGTAGTTTCAAGGTGCTCGTACTCGTCAGGAAGTGACGCCAACAACATCAAGGCCAAGTCACCATCATCATAAGTTGTATCCATATTTTGCAAATCCGTGACCAACTTATTGAAATTGATGATATGTTCATTCATCGTGGTACCAGGAACATAGGTGAAGTGAAACAGTCTCTTCTTCATGTACAATTTATTTTGAGTGTTTTTCTTTAAAAAAAATTTCTCCTGTGTTTTCCATAATTTTCTAGCAGAAGTTTTCTTTGTGTATGGATATTTCTGCTCTCTAGCTAGGTAGGATCGAATGGTACTGCAAGTAACACGGTTGATAATTCTCCAATCTTCTTCTCCAATAGCATCTGGTCTCTTTTCTTCAATGGTCATATCTAGCCCTTGTTGAAAAAGGACATCTAGAACTTCGCCTTGCCACATCCCAAAATGTCCGGACCCGTCAATAATTTCTACCGCAAATTTCGCATTTGACACAATTCTTGTCATAAGCGATGATGACGTATTGCTGACACTTGATGTAGATTCTTCTTGTTTATTGTCTCTCATCTTTGACACAAATATTATTTAATAGCTGACGACACAAATCAAGATTATTTCCTTTCTGATATGGAAGATCAGACTAAGCTGCAACCACAGAGCATACAGAGACAGAACCTTGAATCAGTTACCAAGATAAATTTTTTCTTATGTGGAAGATCAGACTACGCTGCAACCACAACCACAGAGCATACCAAGACAATACCTTGGCTCTAATACCAATTGTTACGGAAGCCAAATGTATATAGTATGAATGGGTCACAACTACTATACCAAAAATTATGACAGCCACCAAATAATAAATAAGACAATAAAGCAACAATAAAAGGAACACCAGGATTTACGAGGTTCGGCTAATTTTGTCTACTTTTCGAACACAACCAATATTTTATTCCACTTCAAAATACAAGTGAAATAATACTAAAGAGAGAAGATACAAATGCTTTAAGAAGATAAGAAGGTAAATGAGAGGTGTGTTTAAATCATAAACATTAGGCTTTCTTTTACAGGGGAAAAATTTCCCTAACTTCACTTGAACTACCGATGTGGGAGAAATTTTGGTTAAACTTCAACATTGTGTACCGGGCTGCCCTTTTTTCATGTTAGATATTGTTACTGTAGCTCTACTGGTTGTTGATATTTAACGTAAGGTAGTTAAATGTTCAGGCATATTATGGTCCTCGAGTAGCTGTACCTCCTTATGTTAATTCTCCTGTTGTACCTGGTCATGCTCCTCATCCTTGTATATGGGGACCGCTACAGGTATTTTCCATTGATCGAAGTGTTAGCTAATAGATTATTGGACTTTGATCGCGTCTGTGCTAACTGGTGTTCTCCTTTTTTTTTAGCCTATGATGCCACCTTATGGTGCACCATATGCAGGAATCTATGCGCATGGTGGTGTTTATGCGCACCCTGGAGTTCCTATTGTGAGTCTCTGTTGCAGCATTTCGATTCTTTTTTCGACATCATAACTACTTATTGTATAACATATTGAGCTAGGCCCACTAATTAAAGGACTGAGAAGAAGTATCTGGGGACAACAATGAAGGTTATAACTTTTTTAACAATAAGGGGAGAGTGAAAAACAAGCAGGTAACTGATTTAGGCATTAAGACATACAATTGGCTAACAACAAATTCCAGTATCTACACTATTAGAACTTAGAAGTCTACTGCTCATCTGTTGATAAGAAGTTGGTGCATTTGCTGTGTTCTTTAACATGATGGATGATAATTAATGTTAGAGATTAGTTAACAGATTGGCTCAAGTGAATGGTGATCATTGGTAAAAGACATATGACTGTATATTTACTGAGAGTTACTGCAACATGCAACTCTAGCGACAAAGAGTTGTGGCTAAAACATGGAACATGCTCATTTTACAGATTTATTTGCTTATCTGATTCCAGGTATCTCGTCCTCAGGCTCATGGAATGACATCATCTCCTGCTATCAGCCAAACCATGGTATATATGACTGTTATAGTTCTTTCAGTGTTTACATTACCGTATTTGTTTCCGGAAATGCCGACAGTGATAGATTATTCTTTTCTCTCAATGTAGTATACTAGTACCTAATGGTGAGATTGAAGCTAAACCATTCTACATTGTGTAGGATGCTGCTTCTTTGAGTATGGACACTTCTGTTAAGTCTTCGGAGAATACTGATCAACACACGAGTAAGTTAAAAGGTTCTAATGGGCTTGGAGTCTCAACAGGAGATTGCAGAGTTGACAATGGCGACGGCACTGACAATGGACCTTCTAAGAGGTTTGTGCAAAACCAGTTAATGCTTGGGATCATATTCAGTTATTTAAGAACCATGCTCGACTCAGGCATGGATAGAATACTTGCAATTACTGTAACCCTGTTAAAGGTATTGTCTAATTATAAGATTTCATGTCGTGACAGTGGGCATACTGAAGGTTCAAGTGATGGAAGTAATATACACACAGCAGAGGTATGATCTGAGATTATAAATCCATTTGTCTCATTTAATTTGTTTTTTCAGTTTGTATTGGGAAACTGATGCTTTCTCGTCTTACTCTAGGTGGGTGAGAACAGTAAGAAAAGAAGCCGTGAGACAACTCCTAACGACTGTAAGAAGTTTGGTCTCTTTTTCACTTTGTGTCCAAATTTGCTTGATTTCTTCTTTTGATCTCGCTGTTCTTCAAACTTTTAAAAGTTGGCGATGCAAAGACTCGGACACGAAGCAGTCCACAACCTAGGGAAGTAATTGGGGCTACCAAGAAGGAAACTTCTATAGCTGTTAATCCTGCTAACATAGCAGAGAAAGTAGTCGGAACAGTATTTTCTCCAACCATGACTACTACTCTGGAACTGAGAAATCCTGTCGGTACACTAGTGAAAGCTAGTCCAACTAATGATTCACGAATCAGTCCTGCAGTGCCGGCCGAAACTTGGTTACAGGTACATGCATGAACCAGGTGAACTTTGCTTGCTTATTTTGACATAAACTTCGGTGTCTGCATTTTGTACCTGAACTTCGGTGTCTGCATTTTTACTACTGTTTTTTTCATCTTTCTCGAATCGAGGGTCAATCAGTCTCTCTACCTTCCCAGTATATGGGTAAGGTCTGTGTATACCTCAGTGGCGGAGGCAGAATATATACTAAGAGTGTTACAAAAATTAGATTGCAGCTCATGGGAATTAAACCTGCGATCTTCTACACATTTTGAACACCCTTGACCACTGAGCCAAATGTTTGCCTTGTGTCAAAGATGTTCAAAACTTAATATATAGAGATAAAAAGTTGATTTTGCCTTATATATACAATGAAATTTTTCGGCGAAGGGTGTTCGGGTGAATACCCTTGCGCCCCCTGTCTCCGCCCGTGGTATACGCTACCCTCCCCAGATCCCACTTGTGAGACATCACTTGGTTGTTGTTGAATTTGGTGAGAACTGTGTTTAAGTTCTTATTGTTAAATGAAACTATAATTTCAGAATGAACGTGAGATCAAGCGGGAGAAGAGGAAGCAATCTAATAGGGAATCAGCAAGGAGATCAAGGTTGAGAAAACAGGTAAGAGAGGAAATGTGTACATTATGGAATATTTAACTTTTGGGTTAGTCTTAATATAGCTTTATATACTAGTTCTGATACATGCACTTTCTTTATTTCCCTCCTACCTCCAGGCAGAAGCTGAAGATTTGGCAATACGAGTTCAATCTTTAACCTCTGAAAATTTGGGACTCAAATCGGAGATAAATAAATTTACTGAAAACTCTGAGAAACTAAAGCTTGAAAATGCCGCTTTAATGGTATGACTTTGTTTCTTTGTCAACTATTCTTCTTCAATTGTTAGTGGTGACATGTATATTCATTGTTCAGGCTTGTTAAGTATGGTCTGGATTGCGCAGGAGAGACTGAAAAATAAACGAGGCAAAGCAGAAGAGGTAACTTTAGGTAAGATTGATGATAAGAGGCTGCAACCTGTTAGCACAGCAGACCTGTTAGCAAGAGTCAACAACTCTGGTCCGTTGGATAGAACCATCGACGATAGTGAAATATGTGAGAATAATACCTCAGGAGCAAAGCTTCATCAACTTCTTGATGCTAGCCACAGAACTGATGCTGTGGCTGCTAGATGATCAATAATCACGACTGTGCCCACCCTTTGGTGCAGGTTTCACTCTTACTATTAACGCGCAGAAGCACAGTACAGAAATGCAGAATCGGATTCTGAAACTTCAGAAATTCTAATTTTACCTAATTGTAACTTAGCAATGGACGAAGCTGAGGAGTGCCTTTTTTTTTGGTCCCCTTCACTTCAGAATGCCATATTGCATGGTCTTATGTAAATTCCTAATGTTAGTCATACTAGAAAACTTGACTGAAGAGTGAAAAGATTTTCGTTTCGATGTATAAGAGTATTGCCTATGGAAGCAGTTAACACGTGACCTTTGTGATATGACTGATGCCTTTGTTGGAAAATATTCTTTACATTGATTAAAAGGCAGTCCGGTGCACTAAACTTCTTGCTATGTGTAGGTTTCGGGGAACAGTCGGATCAAAAGGGTTTATTGTACGCAACCTTGCTCTGTATTTCTGCAAGAGACAGTTTTTACGCTTGAACCCAAGATGTCATGCATATTCTAATTCTTTTGCATTTTAACTTCTCTATCATTGCTTCTTGGTATTACTCAATTTTTTTCCCCAACTCCCAATTGTCAATGTAACATTGACCTGTCAATTCTGTATCAATTTTAAATTAAGCTTAATCTTTCATCTTTATGCTTCAATTTAAACCTAATTAATTAGAACTTATAGGTTCAATTCCATCAATTCCTGTCGAGGTAATACTTACAACTACTCCTAAGAGGAATAATTTTTAATCTCCCTACATTTATAGACAACCATGGAAAACTTCGGACTTATAATAAAGTTATCTCCTTGTGAGGCTGATGCATAGTCCAAATCACGGGGCACGTGAACCCATGATTTTTTCGTCAAAGTAGGTATTTTATTTACCTATTTTTTAGAATTTAAAATTATGTGTTGGTACCCATGCTCCAAATACACTGAATTGTGCACTTGGTTGAATATTATGTTTCACCCAAAGGAATAGGGATCGATGGTAACGGTTTAATTGATATTATTGTCTCTTGTGACATATAAGTAACATGGTTAATTGATTGGGTACTTGAGACCCATAATCTTTCTAGGAACAACTTATATGATGATAGATAGAAAGGTATGATTAGTTCTACAAATCTTACCGCACTGACCATAGCAAACTGGTCATTCTCACAGAGACTATTCTTTATATAAGTTATGATCCATCCAAATGGTCTTGGAAAAAACCTTTCATTTGATGTTTTTGATTTGAGCTGTGTAACCAGCACTATATATTAGTTTAAGCGACAGTCTATATTACACCCCTTTAGAGTAACTTTTCACACCCTACGTGAATACGAAATACTTTGTGCACTGGGTTATTCTTGTACCTCCACAACAAGTCACCAAATTAATCATTCATAAAAATTCATATCTTTTGCTATTTCTTATATAATTATTTACTCAAAATTTTGTTCTAATAATATTGATAGTATTTTACAAAATTATGTATTACGTGACTAAATATACCCGAGGTAAGAGACTAGCAAAATAAATGTTTGGCGGAGAAAAAAGAATTAAGATAAGACTTTGGGGATAATTTAAGTTTCTTAATTTGTCTTTAATCTTGTCGAAACCTTTGCGCGTAAATCTCGCAATTTAATCTTAATCCCCACACAATTATCTGGTTCCTGTCTTGGTCATTACCAGAAACCTTTCTCCTCTACTTTTGCTTTTCTTTTTCCTCCATTTCCTCTTTTACCTCAGCAGAAATATCCAACAAAGAAAGAAAGAAAAAAAATCTCTTCTCCAAAAACCAACCCAAGTTTATTCTTTTTTTTTTTGTGGTTTCTTCAATTATTATTGCCACCTCAAGATTCATATTTGATCTCTCAAATTTATATAAAATGTTCAACCTTTACACATGATATCATATCCAAATAAAATGCAACATTGAAATCAACTACTCACAGGTTTTATCTCTGATTCATTTTTATGTTTGTTTTAACCCCACATTTTCATCTTTAATTTCTCTGGTTTGATACACATCGTTATTTGCATTCTTTGAAAAATTTCTTTCTTTCAACCATTACAATGCTGACAAGTTTTGAGTCGGAGCCAGAATTTGAAATTTGTGGGTTTGAGATTCTAGTTCATTTATGTTATTGGGTTCTAAATTAACAATTTATACATATTCAATAAATTTTCTAACACAAATATAGATTTTGGACTAAAGTTATTGGGTTCAGCCAAATCTACAAGTGCTACGCTAGCTCGGCCCTTGCTAAAAACATATCAACGAAGAAATGCTTCTTCATTCTATAGCAATTTTTCATATCATGCATATTTGAAGCTAGTATGTACAAATTTCCATCTATATCGGAGAATCTGACCATTTCATTTGAAAACTTAAGTTGCTAAAATAACCATACTTTTATTTTCTTAATTAAGTTTTCAATATGTCTCCTCACGCTCATTTATTTTTACATCATGCGGCAAGCTTTACGTGTGAGTTTTTTGTTTTTTTTTTTCATACGTCAAACACGTATTTTTTTTTATGCTAAGAAACAGTGAGATTCCAATCATTATCTCCACGTACGTTGATATCATGTTAAAGAGTATGATCGGACACGATTGATGTAAGTTAAGCACGCCTTCCTTCATTGCCACTAAAGTAAAATATAAATTCCTGCACGCCCATACGACGGAAAGGAGTAGGCGCACTGACAAACTCGCCGGTACGAGCGTTCGGTCCCCTCCGCCCATTTATATTTTTGTAACAATAATAGTTCTGGAATAAAGTGATATTCTGGCGAGGGGGCCTTCCTTCTATATAAGGAAGAGCCTCCCTCATTTGTAAGACATGTGTTATTTTTATTAATAATACAACTTCTAACTATCACTCTCTCTCTCTCATCTCCCTATTGTTGATCAGTTTTGATATTTTTATTACCGATCTCACTAGAGCAAACCACATACGAATTATAGATCTATCCTTGAGTCTATTACCGTTGATTCCGATTTACCCTTTTATAATCTTTGATTGTCCGTAACTCATAAAGCAATCGATAACTTTTGGGTCAAACAATAATTTTAAAAAAACATATTTTTATTTACTTAATTATATTTTCGAGATTTTATATATACCTGAAAACATGACGATCTATATCAAATTTGAATCCGCATGCATGCAGAAACAAAGAGAAACAACGAGGAGAATTTTGAAGAATGTCTATGAGAAAACCTTTGCAGAAGCCACCTGGATACAGAGAAACTGCAATACCAATTCAAAGGCCGCCACAATCATCATTCTATCCAGAAAAAAATAATTCGCGTAGAAGGAGTTTTTGTTGTTGTTGTTGTTGTTACTTCTTCATTATCTTAATTTTCTTAATCCTCTTAATAATTGCTGTTGGTGCCATTCTATATCTCTGGCTTGATCCAAAACTCCCTATTTTCCACTTAAAATCCCTCGAATTCACCAAATTTAACATCACAGACAGTCCAGACGGGCCTAAATTGAGTGCACAAGCAACAGTTAGTGTTGAGCTAAAAAATCCAAATAAACAGCTCAAGATTATATATGGAAAAACAAACATAGAATTGAAAGACGACGATGGTGTTACTATGGGTAATGGAAACATTCCAGGCTTCGTCCAGGGGACGAATAATGTGACAGTGGTTAAATTTAATATTAATATGAATGAATTGTTATACAGCGAAAATGTTTCGAAAGTAAGAGATGGATTAAAGAACAAGAGTTTGAAGGTTTCTGCTGATGTTGGAACTGGTTTTGGAATTGGATTTAGTAGTTGGAAAAGTCAAACAATTGGAGTAAGAATTAGTTGTGGAGGTTTGAGCTTGAAGCAAATGGAAAATGGAGCTTCACCCAAATGCCAGATTACTGTGCTTAATTAACTGGTAAGTAACAAGTTTACTTGTAATAAAAATATTGTGAAGGATTTGTATGTCATCAGTAGAAAATATAAAGAACATCAAAGTGGATCAGAGCTAAATGGATAACAATGCTTAGGTTGCTGGCTCCAACTAGGTTGAAATTGAGGGTAAATTGTTGTATGGGATTTAGTGAATCAATTATAGTTTTTATACATTAAGTTAAAGTTTATTTTTTCGCAAAATATAGTTATTTCTATGTGCTATATTATTGGAAAGTTGTTCTCTTAACGAACCTTCATTGTTTGATTTGCAGAATTCATCTAGATTGATTGTCTTCTAAATACCTACGGGCATGCATAAGAGGCAAAAATAAGGATTTGAAGTCAGCTCCGACAGGCAGGAGGAATATGAGTTACTACAGTGCTACGTTATGCATGCATAACATACTACATATATATACTTATGTACATATTATGATTTATGTATATGGTTTTGGATAATTCAAGCCAAAAGATATAACTCTATAGATAGTTAAGATGCATATATTGCTTTAAACGCCTGGTATATATATATTACAGGTGAAGAGGAATGGTAGGGATGAAAGGAATGAAGTATATATAGTATTAGTTGAACATATAGAAGAGCTAACTAGAGGTGTTTTCTCCATTTCTCAGAAGATGTCTTTGTACAAAAATCTAGGAATAACAACAATATCACTATGTACTATGACTAACGTGTAATATAGTTTTTAAGCAAAAAAGAAAAGCATTAATATATATAGTGAGGAAATCAGATATATATATATATATATATATATATATATATATATATATATATATATATATATATATATATATATATATGATTAGGTTCTTTTGTTTTTAATTTTTTTTCATTTATACTGGGGAAGGGGAGGGGAAAAGGGAAAGGGAATGTACACTATTGATGGAGTTTGAATCTCCACCATTGAAGGCAGGGGAACTAGTGGGCGAGCTAGCTCTCAACCCCGATTGGTTTTTTCGCGTTAGGACCGGAAAAATCAGGTATCATGCGGAAGCTAGTAAAATAAACTTTGAATGATGATAAATGACATAACAAAAGATAAATATACCCAAAACAAATATACGTTTAATGTTTATCGGTCAATTGACCTACGTGCATAGATGGAGATAAGCAATCCACTATATACAATAGAGTACAAATATCGAGAGAACAACATTACAAAGAGGCAAATGCAAGGGACTCACCAAAACTTGTCCCGTAAAGTTCTCCCTCTAAACACGACTTTGAAACCCCATATGTCTACATTGTGAACAGAAGCGGATCTAGAATTTTGTGCACTATTAAGAAGGGGTGGATCGAGGATATAAATTTTATATGTTCAACATGTAGTTCTTACTATTACGCACTCGTTATACTTTTGAATTATAAGTTCAAAATTAAAATTAAAAAATATAATTTTCATGCATCTATATCTATTATCCATGTTGAAAATGTCAAGATCAATTGAACCCACTATGCTACATCATACACTGCTACTAGTTTTAATATACATATATTATTAATCATATAAAATTTTTCAGTGACAAAAAAACAATAGGAATTTTAATGTGTGAATATTTTGAAAGAAAAAAATTAAACAAAAAAGAGAGAAAAGAACAAGTACTTAATTAATACGCAAAAAGTGACACCTGACATGCCAATCTCCGGTGGGTGTCTAGTTCTAGGGCTAATAAGAAGAAAAAAATAACAAGATTAATAATAGAATATAAGTATATTTGAAAAAATATCATAATACATGATTTAGGAAGGGTGGAATTGGTTCACGTGTCCCATGGAATTCCTCCCCCCTCCTTCCAAGATATGTCTTTAGTTGTGGATGCTACTAAATGAGAATGAAGAGTACTCAATAAGTACAATGATTTTTCCTCCAAGAAAAAGGACAAACCAAATATGAGAGATTAAGGGTGTGTTTGGTATGAAGGAAAATATTTTTCGGAAAATATTTTCCAATTTTTCCATGTTTGGTTGACTTAAATATTTTGAAATATATTTTTCTTATCAACTCATTTTCCTCCAATTGGAGAAAAATATTTTCTAAAACTCCTTCTCAACCTTCCTCATCATATTCCTCCCTCACCATCCCACCCCACACCACACCCTCCCACCTCCTCTCTCCAAAAATGATTTTTTCTTTTTTAAATTTTAGTTTTGTTTTCCGTCACCACACACCCTGCTATCCCCCGCCAAAACCCCCACCCTCACTGCCCCCATCCCCCTCCCCACACAACTTTTTTTTTATTTTTTTTTGCAATTTTCAAATTTCTATTTTTTCGTTTTTATGCATCCCATCACCCACTGCCCCTATCCCACCCCCCTCCCCCAAAATTTACTTTTTTCTATAATTTTAAATTTCTATTTTTTATATTTTTGTGCACATATCCCCTGTCCCTCCCCCCTCCCTCCAAGGAAAAAAAAAATATATATATATATATATATATATATATATATATATATTCAATTTTTTTATCTTTTGATTTACAGGTTCAAGTTCCAAAATTATGAGTTCAAAGGTTTATGTGTTTGAAAGTTTACGGGTTTAAAAATTACAAAGTTTACAGGTTCGAAAATACGCAAGTAAAAAAAGTAAAGATCACATTAGTTCCTTTGAGATGTGTCATTTCTAGAGACTTCGGGAAAGAGTGAGAGTGGGGGAGGGGGAGGAGGGGGAGATGGGAGGGGTGAGGAGAGTTGCATATAAATATTTTCCTAAAAAAATATTTTCTACTCTCTAACCAAACAATAAAAAATATTTTTCGAAAAATATTTTCCACTTACCAACCAAACAAGAGAAAATAAGTGATAAAACCACTTATTTTCCATGAAAAATATTTTCCTTCATACCAAACACACCCTAAAAATTTCCTTCTACAAAAAGGAAAACCCAATTATATTAAATATATTGCTATTTCTTTCAAAAAATAAGACAACTAAATATGATAAGAAAATTAGGACAATACCTAACACTTCCTTTATGCAGTTATCGTACAGAATTTTTTTATAATCAGCATATTACTTTCTCGTGAAGAAAGTAAAAATTATTTAAGAAGAAAAATAGGTTCAGTTGCAACATGAACCTCAATCTTGTACACTAAAAATTGAAAAGTAACCTCAAAAGCTTTCACACTCACAAACATTTGTGGGTATCTTTCTTTGTTGCAGAACTTAGGATAGGCAGATTCAAGAATTAATATTTATGAGTTTCTTTAGATTTTGAGTAAATTTTAAATAGTAACTGCGTTCACATTTAAATATATATAGATATTTAGTAAATTTTTTGAACAAATTTATACTGTTTAGACAAAATCTATTGGGTTTCTGCGAACCCGCAAGTGGGGAGGTGGATTTGCCCCCGGAACTTACTACTACTAATTTTAATATACGTGTGTTGCACTTAAATTTTACATCTGTCAATAAAAAATTGTAAAGAACAAAAAATAAATTATGAATATAGACTCGAACTCATAAGATTTTTTTTCCACCTCATAATAATGATTGAATAATTAGAAAAATCTATCACTTTATGCATCAACGTGAAAATATACCGTATTTAGTTCACGTGAGTTGAACAACACACAGAGTCATTCTTCAAAGTTTGCCCAATGTATAAGTGTAGTTTATTTACAAATTTATAAATTAATATCAAATATAGGTTCAAAAGAAGAAACTTGAACTAAAAATAAGGATCGAGCATATTAGAAACTTTGATTTCCTAACTAAAACACTAACGGCACTATATACGCAAATATTTTATATTGTAGGTAATTAAATATAATTAGAAATTTTTATATTATAAGTGAGACATAAATTGATAAGTGAGACATTAATTTTGAATTTGAACCAAAAATGATAATTTGGAGTTGAAAGTGGTTGAAATTTTAACTAAAATATTTGTAAATAATTATTGGTTAAAATTTAATGACAAACAAAAAGCCTTCTAAACCTAAAAGGGGTATTTGCATCTATACTCGCTTTTTGTATCACATATTAACTTGTGCCGACTTTTCACATTTTTTTTGCAAACGTATCTATTTTTTCGCATAACTTCAGCATACATGGCTGAAGTAGCAAAGACAATCACTCAAAACTTTACTATTCTAGTAGCCGGGCCTGAAGTTCAGCTCTAGAGCTGAAGTTTTTATTTTGTAACTCGCGAACTTCGGTACTAGAGCTGAAGGTTTTATTTTTGTGTTTTTGTTTTGTAACTGGCGAAGTTTATATTTTTGTAACTAGCGAAATTCAGCTCTAGAGCTTAAGTTTTTGTTTTGTAGCTAGCGACCTTCAGCTTTAGAACTGAAGTTTTTGTCTTTGTAACTTGGAAACTTTAACTCTAAAGCTGAAATTTTTATTTTATATTTGATTAACTTCAGCATGTTGTAGGCCTCTTCGGGTTATTAGTCTCTGCAACCTAGATGTCACGACCTAATTTCTAAATCCGGTCGTGATGACGCCTCTTGTGAAGACAATGCCAACCAACTAACCCTAATCGTTTCTTTAACAATTTTGAGACATGAAGAATAGAAAATACAACTTAAATAGCATTGGTTAACAATATTTACAACCCAACTTAGCCTGACCGGGGTGTCACAAGTCACGAGCATCTAGAGAAGCTTGAACACAACTACAGGGACTGCAATATACATGGGTTTAATTTAGAATTAAAAATGAAGGAAAAACTCTGTGTCGCGAACACTGGCGGTCACCTTACTCTGCTATAAAAGTGATACCTTCGATCAGCTCAGAACCTGCTACCGGATGAACAATACATGCAACTGCACGTGAGCTTTAGGGAGTAAAGTGAGTACTCCAACTCAATGAGTAATAAGAGTAAATAATAACTGAGCAGCAAGAAAACACATATAAGAGATCATCATGTTGTATAGATACAATGTAAAACTTCTTCAGAAATCAGTGAAACATGTGAAATCTTTGAAAATTTCTTGGTTCAGTTTAAACCTCTTTTGAAAATAATCCTTTCAACAGTTGCAAAAATAATCTCAATCAATTAATGTCGCTATTCATAGAATCTCGCCCCTCGGGCCTTATTCTCGTTCATGGTCAGCTATTGTTACCTGACCACGCGGTGTCATTCCTGGTTAGTCGTTGTTACCTGACCAACCGTATAATTCAGTGTCATTGTTACCACTGTTTGAAAGTTATCCTCTTTAGGAGTGATCCGATAATACCATAACAGTAGATAGTTATCTCAAGAAATATCACAAACAACAAATAATGAACAAATGCATTAATGCAATGCAATGCATATGGTGGTACATTCCAGTACCAAATGCAGCATGCAGTCCAATGTCAACGGCTTCACTGGGGGTGTGTACAAACTCCGGAGGGGCTCTTACAGCTCAAGCACAATATCAAGCCATCTCGTGGCATCAATCAATTCTTGGTCAGTCATTGCTACCTGATCGATCACACATTGTTACCTGACCAATTTACATCATACAGTGTCAGTGTTACCACTATTTTAAGTCACATCATATAGTGTCATTGTTACCACTGTTTCAAAATCACTGTTGCGGTGCGCAGCCCAATCCATGCCCAATCCATAAATGTACATAAACCACTTGGGCAATATCAAACAAATGGTTCCTAGCTCAAAACGTTAATAAAATCTTGTTTGAGTATTCAAATCTTAGAAAAATTGATGAGTTTGCAAAACAGTATTAAAACCCTGGACCGATATCAAATAATATGCAAGTAATGCAAAAATAGCGATATCAATCTCTGGAGGATTCAAATAATCGGCACGAAGCCCAAATCATGATAGCATCAAATAAGTTTCAGTCAATTACACAGTAAAATCAACAACCGGGCGGACCAAGTCAGAATCCCCATTGGTGCTCTACCCCATACTCATATCCGGTGTGGAAGTCACCTCGTTACAGCATTATGATGTGCAAATTCAGGGTTTCAAAGCCTCAGGATGTCATTTACAAGTATTACTCACCTCGAACCGACAAAATCTAAAGTTCGCAACGCCTTTGCCCCTCAAATCAGCCTCCATGCGCGTCGAATCTAACAAAAATCAGAGCAAATACATTACAATATGCAAAGGAAGAATATCAAATCGAAAACAACCGAGAAATAGCAAAAATCTCAAAACTAGCAAAACTCGAGCCCCAGGTCCGCTTCCCTAAAAATTACAAAACTTATATTACCGGATTCTTCATCTCACCACGAGTCTATACATATCAAATTCATGAAAATCGGGGTCAATTTGACACCTCAAATCCCCATTTTTAACTCTCTTAAATTCAAGCCCTAAACCACTATTTTTGACCTTTGATTCCTTAATTATTCAGCCTAAATCCAAGTGTATACACCATAAAATCAAGCTCTAAGTCCAAGAGTTCATACCTGATAATATCCGTCGAAACACTCTTCAATATTGCCTCAAAACTCTCAAGGTTCAGAATCCAAAATGAAACTCTTTAAAAAATTTGCGAAGAAGATCTAGATGTTCTCACTTAACCTGCCAATTATTTCCGCTTCTGTGGATCTAACCCCGCATCTGTGCCTTCCGCTTATGCGGTCAATGTCCGTTTATGCAGACCTTTCATTTAAGGCGACTTTCCGCTTCTGCGGTCCAACATCGCATATGCGGGACCGCTTAAGCGACCCAACTCTCTGCTTTTGGGGTGAGTTTGGAGCGGTTTGGCATACTTTGAGTCTTGGCTCGAATCTTCAATCGAATATTCGAGAAGATAGAGGTTGATTTGAGGTAAGGGGTTTGCGGATTTGGGTTAAGGGTGTGATGGGGGTCATTTGGTGTAAAAATGGAGGTGTTTGGATGAACGCCGACGGCGGAAGCGATTTCCGGCCGGCGGAATACGGTGGGGGCGGCGGCATCTCATCGGAGTCTCCTAGGTTGAAGACGAATCAGGAAAATAAAATGAAAAATGGGTTTGGGGGGTTTGTTTGGTATATTGAAATTGTAAGAATTAATATCAACCGTTGGATTATTACATCCAACGGCCAAGATTAATGGTGTGATGGGCGGGCTAGGATTGGGTTTGGGTATGGATCCAGGTAATGGAATTGTAGGGCATTGATATTAACGTTTAATCTGGGCCGTTGGATTATACCGACCAACGGCTCAGATTTAAAAAGGGGTAACGTGTTGGGAGAGGGGTAATGGGGTGGGTTTGGCAGGTTTGGGCGTGTGTATGGGGTTTATTTGGACCAGAAATGTTTTTGGGCTTGCTTGATTTAATTGAATTTGGCCCAATCCTTTTCTCTTTGTTTCTTCACTTTGTTTCTTTTTTTCTTCTTTTTAAATTTAGCTCCTAATTAAACAAAATTCTAATTACACTACAGAAAAAATCAAATTAAAATTACAAAAGTACTAATTAAGTTACACTAATAATTATCACTTTATTATCACACTCAATTTAAACATCATCTAAAGATAAATCACACGATTTTGATATTAAACACTAAAAAATGCAAAAATACAATTTTTTTGTAATTTTCTTAATTAAACAAATAAACATGGACGCACAAGCGCAAACAGTAATAGAAAAATAACATGAAATTCTCAAAAATCACACACCACACAAAAACTATTTTATTTTGAATTTTTGGGAGTAATTCTCATGTAGGGCAAAAATCACGTGCTCACAGCTGCCCCTCTTTGCGCGGAAACATGAAGAGTTTTCGTGCAATGATAAGTGAGCGGATACGAGCAATTTTTTGCCCGTTTGAGCACTCCTTATGAAGCATTTTTTTTTTTTGGAAAAGTTTGACCGAACCTTTGCTTCAAAAGATCTCCTACATATCCCTGGCTAAAAGGGAATCAGGTCAATGTAGTTCGGGAAGTTTTTGGTAGCTGGGACTACCATGACTGCTGTGATCTTGTTGTTACTGCTATTGCTGCTGTTGCCACTGCTTAAACTGATCTCCTTATTACACCGTGCTAAACGAAAAATAAGAAGCTAGACTAGGTTATAGTATTGCAAATTCTTATCTATCTTTCAACTTGATCTTGTCATGTTCCTTGCCATCCTGCTGGCTTCGATGTTTCTTCACATGCTTCTTCTCTTCTGACAATTGTTATTTCGGCCTATCATGATTGCCGAACTCCGACCATTGGTCCCTTCCTTGTGATCTTCGAACTATTCTCCTTCGAAGTCTGAATCTATCTTTCTGATCCTTGTTGTCTTCCTTCCGATTATGAACTTGGATTCATGCCGGGGATTTCCGTTATACTCTACCGCTTTCCTCAACCAACTTCGAAAGTAAATCGCCACTCCATTCTTCAGGCGGGCTCCCTGACTTCAACTCTAACTTCAAAACTAAATCGCCACTCCATTCTTCAGGCAGGCTCCCTGATTTCAACTACAAATCAAAATAAATCGCCACTCCATTCTTCAGGCGGACTTCCTGACTCCAACTACAACTCACAACTAAATCGCCACTCCATTCTTCAGGCGGGCTCCCTGACTTCAATTACAAACTTTGAAAATAAATTGCCACTCCATTCTTCAGGCGGGCTCCCTGACTTCAACTACAACTTCAAAATAAATCGCCACTCCATTCTTCAGGCGGGCTCCCTGACTTCATCTACGACTCACAACTAAATCGCCACTCCATTCTTCAGGCGGGCTCCCTGACTTCAATTACAAACTTTGAAAATAAATTGCCACTCCATTCTTCAGGCGGGCTCCCTGACTTCAATTACAAACTTTGAAAATAAATCGCCACTCCATTCTTCAGGCGGGCTCCCTGACTTCAACTACAACTTCAGAACTAGATCGCCTTCCTTTGCTTCTTGTACCATTTTATTCTTGCTGCATCGACTCTTGAACCATCATTTCTCCTAAATTACCTTATTTCGGAACTGCTTTCCTCCTGGGTCGTGTTGCTTTCCCTCCTGACTGTTGGGGATATCTTTAGAACTGTTTACTTGCCTGCTGAGGATAATGATGCTGGGAAAATTTTCCTTTATTCCCTCCTTTCCTTTGACTCATGCGCTTGAATTTACGCTGGGATCTCTTGTTGTAACCCTCTGCTTTATGGTGGGTTGCTGGTTTCAAGACCTGCAATGTAAAGACTGAAGACTTGCCTCTTGTTATACAGGTAGGCGCCTGCTTTTAGTAGCAATTTTTGAATTAAAAATGCATTCTGGTAATAATTTATGAAATATGCAAAGGACAATGTAAAATAAAACAAACGTAAAATATCCTATTCGAGGGCGAATACTCCCATTGTATCCTATTCGAGAGCGAATACTCCCATTGTATCCTATTCGAGGGCGAATACTCCCATTGTATCCTATTCGAGGGCGAATACTTCCATTGTATCCTATTCGAGGGCGAATACTCCCATTGTATCCTATTCGAGGGGGAATACTCCCATCGTATCCTATTCGAGGGCGGATACTCCCATCGTATTCTATTCGAGGGCGGATACTCCCATCGTATCCTATTCGAGGGCGGATACTCCCATCGTATCCTATTCGAGGGCGGATACTCCCATCGTATTCTATTCGAGGGCGAATACTCCCATCGTATCCTATTCGAGGGCGGATACTCCCATCGTATTCTATTCGAGGGCGAATACTCCCATCGTATTCTATTCGAGGGTGAATACTCCCATCGTATCCTATTCGAGGGGATACTCCCATCGTATCCTATTCGAGGGCGGATACTCCCATCGTATTCTATTTGAGGGCAAATACTCCCATTGTATCCTATTCGAGGGAGAATACTCCCATTGTATCCTATTCGAGGGCAGATACTCCCATTGTATCCTATTCGAGGGCAGATACTCCCATTGTATCCTATTCGAGGGCGAACACTCCTATCGTATTCTATTCGAGGGCGAATACTCCCATCGTATCCTATTCGAGGGCGGATACTCCTATTGTATTCTGTTCGAGGGCGGATACTCCTATTGTATTCTGTTCGAGGGCGAATACTCCTATTGTATCATATTCGAGGGCGAATACTCCCATTGTATCCTATTCGAGGGCGAATACTCCCATGATATCAATGTATGAAAGTGAACAAACCTGAGACGTCCTGTTCGAAGGTGGACAAACCTGAAACATCCTATTTGAAGGTGGACAAACCTGACACGTCATCTTGAATTGCCTTCCTCGTTTCTCCGAGAAAATTTTCAACAACGGCAGAAAATTTTCTGCCCCAATATTGGTGTTCTTCCTTGTGGCATGACTTTCTGCTATCAATAGCACTTTCTTTCCCTGTTTCAAATCAAAGAAAATTTGTTAGTTCAAAACATTATGAGCGGTTGTGCCGCTCCTGTGGGGTGGTTTTTCCTTTTCCCTTTCCCTCGCTCGGGTTTCCCAAAACTTGTTGGGGAATGATTTCATTTGTTGGAGATGATATTCCTGTTGGGGATGGGTTTTCCATTTATCCCTTCCCCGTTCTGTGTTTCTCAACTTGCTGGGGGTTATTTTGTTGAAGATGATATTTCCTTTCTTCATTTATCACTCTGTGTTATCCGACCACCTCGGAAGTTGCGGTAGATAACATTTCTGGGGGATTTTCATTTCCTCAAAATTGGCGTTTCACTCTTCTTGAAGGCTGTTGAGGATGACACTGGTTCGAAGACCATTTCCCTTAAGCCTTTCCTTCTTTCTTCCCTTTTGGGTATTGACTTCCAGAAAATTTTCAAACTGAAAAGAAAATTTTCTGCCCCAGTTTAATAATCTTCTTTGCACCCTACTTCTCTGCCGTCAATGGCATTTCCTTGCTTTGCATATAATTGGAAAGTTGGTGGCAAGTTTTGAAGTCATTTCTCACTTGTTCTGACTAGACAGACTTTGATGGAGAATTTTTGATAAAATGAGAAAGATAAAAAGAAACAAAATAGAAGACAAAGGAAAAAATGACTCTCTAACAAGAAATAACTATAAAAACTTATCAAACGTGAATACCAACTCTACTGGTCATGACATGCACATATGGCCTATCCTCCGTCGTTAATCGCCTTTCACAATTTCCATCTGACTATCACCTTTATTCGACTTGTAGTGCCCGAAGGGTTTTCACTTTCAAGCCTCTCTCATTTTGATTTTCTCCCAGCTTTCGTCGCCTTATGGTGCTTGTGAAGGTTTTCACCGGTAAGACTCTCTCATTTGTATCACTTTTAGCTGGGGATTGGGGTGTCACTGCTAAGACTCTCTCGTGTTTCCTTTCTGCTGGGAATCAGAGTCTTTTCTGCTGATAATCAGAGTGTTATATTCTGATAGGACTCTCTCACTCGCCTGACGTGGCATCTTTTAAAGACTGATCGGAAGGTCTTTCTTTGGACCGTAATGTGGGATTTGGATAGGGCTAGAAAGAAAGGGTATTGAAGGCTCAAAACAAAATCAATTTTGGGTTCAAAATTTACAACCTTCGGACCTAAATTTATTTATAATCAACACAATTTTCTTTGCCCCAGTTTTTTTACTTGGGGATTTTTTATTTCTTTATTTACACTATGACCGAGCTGTGAAGCGCCTACGTATCTCTTTAAGGAATCAGGTCAAACGTAGTTCCCAATTCCCTTTTTTTCATTTTTTTTTGTTTTTTTTTCTTTGTCTCTTTTTGTTGTTTTCTTTTCTTTTCTTTTTCTTTATCCCTTTCTTCTCATGTCTTTCAAACTTGTGTTTCTAGTCTTTGCAACTAATTCCGAAGGAGGGGTATAAAAGAATTTAAATTAAGGCTCAAAGGGTTGACGATGGATAAAGTGTTTGGATAGCAGAACAAAATGCCTTCGTCATTCCAATCTTCAAAACATGCCAAGTTCAAACAACATATTCACGACATCTTCTGTTTGTGCCCTGATTGATAACCATATCGTCCATTCGCCTTTTCATCTATCATTTTAAAGTATTGCTTGGACGACACTTTCATTTCAGTATCACGAGCGAACCCTGTCTTAGCATGTCCAATTTTCCTTTAAGGGTTTCTTCGTGTTTTACCTGCCCTAGTCTCACATGATTCGGGCTCCAAATAATCTCAAATCGCTTTTATTTCTTTTAAAATGTCCCGATTATCTTCCAATTTCTTCATGATTAACCCTTAATATTAGGCCAAAATTATGTGTGATGCCATGTCATTAGAATCGGCGTTCGAACAAATGACAAATCTAAAGATAGAAGAACTAAACAAAAAGACGACTGGGTAATAAAAGACCGAAAGTTCCATTAAACGGAGAAAAAGGTTCAAATACAAACCAGCACTACAAACCTGAAACGACACTTGATAAGACTAAGCAAACTGAAATGACCAAAATGGAAAGACAAGTGGGTTTCACTACAAGACAAAAATATAGGTCACAACCCTGGAAACAACTCGGACAAAAGAAATGACAACAAAAACAAACCACCGAAAACTCCTCCCGATTACCAAGCATGACTTCTCATATACCAACTTTTGCCGATTGGTTTTGCTTTGGAATACAGATTGAGCTTCTTAATTCTCCCTTCCCTTGTGTATCAATTTGATCATATGGGTCTAAGGGTGAGCTGGCAATGGATTCTGATTAATGTTGGGTGCCTCTGGTGTCTGAACCTCGATCTTATTGGTGTCAATAAGATTTTGTACTACATGTTTCAGTTTCCAACATTTTTCGGTATCATGTCCGAGAGCCCCTGAACAATACTCACAGCTTACTGAGCAGTCCACATTTGGGGGTAGGGGATTTGGCAACCTTTTCTCAATAGGACTCAACAAACCTATCTGCTTCAATTTGTGGAACAGAGCAGTATAAGTTTCTCCCAACTCAGTGAATGTTCTTTGTGCCTTTTCCCTTCTGAAGGCATGATTCCCTCCGAAACCTGGTCCTGGAGGATTATTGTAAACCCTTGGTGGTGGATATGTGTTTCGGGGAGGGTGATTAGGGTGATTTGGGTGGTAGGGTCTGGCTTGGTAATGAGGTGAAGGACCTTTCGATCTTGACCAAGTACCCTCCTCTACCGTTGCAACTTCTTCTCTTCTCTTCTTCCCGAATGCAACCCATGTGCCATTCTGAATAGCTTGAGTTGTTGCTTTCAACGCGGAATAGCTCAAGATCTTATTGGACTTAAGTCCCTCTTCTATCATTCTGCCCATTTTGACCACCTCATTGAAAGATTTACTAACCGATGTCACCAGGTGACTAAAGTAAGTTGGCTCCAGTGTCTGCAAGAAGTAATCTACCATCTCGTTCTCTCTCATCGGTGGATCTACCCTTGCTGCCTATTCCCTCCAGCGGAACCCAAATTCTCTAAAGCTTTCGGCGGGTTTCTTCTCTAACTTTAGCAATGATAAGCGATCAGGGATTATTTCAAGATTATATTGAAACTGGCCGATGAATGCTTGGGCCAGGTCATCCCATGTAAACCATCTGTTGGGATCATGCCCGGTGTACCACTCTAGTGCGGACCCTCCCAAGCTCTGACCGAAGTAAGCTATCAGAAGTTCTTCTCGCCCTCCGGCTCCTCGCATTTTGCTGCAGAAACCTCGGAGATGGGCTACTGGGTCACCATGCCCCTCGTATAGATCAAACTTGGGCATTTTGAACCCGGCGAGCAACTGGACATCTGGAAATGGGCACAGATCTTTGAAAGCAACGCTGACTTGGTTGCCTAAACCATGCATATTCCTGAAGGATTGCTCCAGGCTTTTAACTTTCCGAATAACTTCCTCCTGCTCCAAACTTTTGAAGTGCTTTTCCGGTTCTGCCGGGTTATCCCAGTGAGGGGTGTGTGAATGCGGTTCAGGAGCCTTAAAGGTAGGCTCGGGAGCATAACAATGATTGTCATGTATTTGAAAAAGCGGTTCACTGGACGGCTTCTGTAAAGTAGCAGGTGGAGGTGCCACGAAAACAGGGGTGACCGGAGGAGGAGTATTTTGTCTAGCTGGTGGAACGTGGGATGTATAAGGGTTTTCCCCTTGATAATATGGATAGATCGGTGCACTTGTCGAGGGGTCAATGGGCGGACGCTCTGGAGCTGGTGTAAGAGTAGGAAGGTTTGGTGATGACTGTCCCCTAGCCCAGGCTAGGTGCATCTCTGTTATTTGCTGTCTCAGCCGGTCCACCTCATCTTTCATGATCTGTATCTCTGTTTTCTCCCCATCGAGACTTTTGCCGGAACTAGACATGCTTGCAGGAATTGGACCTTTTGATCTAGTATGGTAATGGTGATCGTCCAGTATACTCTGTCAAGTCAACTGCTAAACTTTTCTGGAAACCGGCAACAAACTTGTTAGATCACTGAGTTTAACAGATATGTTATCACATGTTGGATGCAATGCACCTAATCAATTAACCATTTTTACATGTATTTATCGCATGCGTCATTCCGGCTTTTATCTTTAAAAACCTTGCTTTTACAAACACGACCTTTCAGCGCCTCGCGGACGAAGATTATAAGGTTGTGAGGGTCAATTGACCACAAAAATCTACAAAATGACCCAAAAGTGGCCATTTATGCAAAGCCAACCTTCCGGCATCCCTTTCGGGTACATTTGGCTGTTTTTGAAAATGGCATCACTCAAAACGAAAAATTAATTTCGATATTTTTGGATATTTTTGGCAAAGGGGAGTGAACCCGAACTTGATTTTGCAGCTATGGCCTTGTAACATTTCCACAAGGAATATTTCAAGGCTATGCTCGTAAATTATCTAAAATGACTCAAAGAGGCTATTTTTGCAAAAACAACCTTCCGGCGTCCTTTCGGAACATTCGTCTATTTCCAAAAACGGCATCACTTTGATTTTATTGACGAAACTAAACACACATTTTTTTTTTGATTTTTTTTTTTAAAAAAAAGGTGGTATCCCAAACTTTATTTTGAGGCTACGGCCTTTCAACATTTCCATATGGAATATTTCAAGGCTATTATTCAAAAAGAAAAAGGAAAGACTTCAAAGTGGCCATATTTGCAAAAACAGCCTTCCGGTGTCCTTTCGGAACATTCGGCTATTTTAAAAAACAGCGTTACTTTGATTTTATTGAAAACTAAAACTTCGATATTTTTTTTTTAAAAAATTTTTGAAGGGGTGGTTGGACCAGATGAGGGTTGCCTACGTATCCCACCTAACGGGAAGAATCAAACCTGCGTAGTTCGGTCAAACAAACTACGTCTGTAAAGGAAACAAACTATTTATTATTTTTTTCACACATTTTTTTTAAGTTTAAAACAAAAAAAAATTCTTTTTTTTTAAGTAAAAAAAAACAAACTATTTTGAAATCACATATTTTTTTTATTTTACAACAAACGTTTTTTTTTTATTTTTTAAAAAAAACAAATTATTTTGAAATTATTTTTTATTTATTTTGATCACACATTTTTTTATTTTACAACAAACGTTTTTTTTTCTTTTTAAGTAAAAAACAAACTATTTTGAAACTATTTTTTTTTCATTTTCCTCAATATATAAAAAAAAACGGTTAGCCTGCAAGTCTGAAGCAAATAAATGCGTAAGACAAACAGGATGCAGCAGGATGGTCTTTTCATTTCAGGTCACCTGTCCTGGACGGACCCAACCCCTGTGTTGAGTCCCCTAAGTCAAATGCAACATGATGCAAATAAACGTTCCTACTAGGGATCCGGCATGAAGCTTTGTTATTCTAGGTTTAAAAACCTGGGTTTATTGTTCTAGACCTGGCTTACCCGAGCGGACAACTCGAGCCGAGGAGGAGGCAGCAACCCGGGAATACAGAAGCTTCACCAGTTTTGCAACTTATCCAAATCTCGTTCTAAAGTGGGAATTAGACACTATACAGAAAAGAAGTCACACGAAGTGCACCCTTCTTCGTGATTTAGAAGACTCAGAGAGGAGATTGGTTTCGGCACAATTTATATGTACAGTTCAAAAAATATCAAAGCGATAAAAATATCATTTTACACATTTAAACCCAAGATAATAATAAACCAAATACAACAATTATTCAAAACTCGGGTTCTAAAACCCTGATCCAGTGGTTCTGGGTTTATCATCTTTTTTGGAAAAGGTGTCTAGACTGGCTTTAACTCGAGCGGACAACTCGAGCCGAGGAGTATCAGTGCACCGGTAGCATGGCTTTCCGGCTTAATTGACAATGCTCCCCGCCTAAACAGGTGTGACTACAAATCCTTCACTGGGTGCCAAGCACCACAACTATCTTGAGAAAAACAGGCTATGTCCGGCAAATGCCCGAGATAATATTTCAAAGAGACTCAGAAGAAGAAAATGGGTATCGACACAATTCACAAAATATCAAAGCAGTAAAAACAATATTTAGCACATTAATATAAACATATAATAAATAAGCCAAATACAACAATTATTCCAAGCTCGAATTCTTAAACCCTGAACCAGTGGTTTCGGGTTTGCGTCCCCAGCAGAGTCGCCAGAGCTGTCACACCTCCTTTTTCCGCTGACCCGCGAGGGCGCGAGTGGAGTTTTTCCAATTAAAGGACAATCGAAACGGGATCGATTTAATTAATTCAGAGTCGCCACTTGGAAGATTTATGGTGTCCAAGTCACCGATTAAATCCCGAATCGAGGAAAAGAATGACTCTGTTTAACAGTCCGCGAACCAGAAATCTGGATAAGGAATTCTGTTAACCCGGGAGAAGGTGTTAGGCATTCCCGAATTCCGTGGTTCTAGCACGGTCGCTTAACTGTCATATTCGGCTTATTTATCTGATCTTTAAACATACTCAAACCTATGTGCAAATTTTAATCTTTAAACTGCTTTTAATATAAAAAATAGAACCGCTTTTAAAAAAAAAAAAACCAACGTCACATAAAATACCTTTCGAATTCCATCACATAAATGCACCCGTAGTGCGCAACCCATTTTGTTCAATATTACGAATTAAATTTGCGCCACATAAATGCTTATCCGAATTTAAGAAGGTGATATTATTAAATAACGCGCCAAAAGCAAAGCTATGGATATTCATTTTTATTCATCAGATTATTACGCCAAACAACAAAGGCAAAAATGAAAATAAAACTTTTGGTTCAATACTCTACTATAATATCAGTTAACCAAATGGTCCAAATATATTTTATGATATCAAATCCCAACCTATATCTAAGAATTCAAATGTTCACATCTCTTTACAAATATTAATAAACAGAAAATAGTTTAGAAACAAACCATGCAAATTACAAATATAAAAAGAAGAAAGAAAATTAAATGAAAGAAGAATGATAATTAAAACAAACCAAGAAACAATCAGTACCTATTTACAAGAAAAATCCGCACAAAAGGAAACTATGATTTCATTTTAACAAACTTCAGGCACATTGAACTAAGCAAAAGAAATAATTTAACATATCACTGATATTATTCAAATCAACTATGGGACTGAAAGCATGAACCAAGTATAAATTAAAATAAGAAATGAGATATAAAATATTCTAACACATAAGCAAATTAATCTAAAACATTCACCAAATTGGACCTTCACAGAAGAATAATTTTCTTCAGTACTCACGAATTGCAAACTTTCAGGCTTTAAGTTACACTCAATTGAATCTCTGAGTACAACGCCAAAGAGCGAACATGGACAACGACTCAACCAATTCGAGTTCTAGCAATCCAATTTTTACGAATAATACAAAGTTTGTAATAAACATAACATGTTTTGCATTTCTAAATAAAAATAGAAATAAAATAGATTTCTGAGATCCATTCAAGCAGCACTTGCTTTATATCCAAAACTTGAGGGTTACAGAGTATATACCTGGAAATGACAATACAAGAAATGGAGCAGAGATCAGCACTAGTAGGTAACACAACCAAACCACAGCAACTCAACAGCAGCGATTCAATCCAAATTCGAAGCCCCAAAAAATTTAAAACCAAACCAAACAGGCTAGACAAAATAGTCCCAGCATAATACCAAAGAAACTCAAGCCTGAACACAGAGATTAAAATGCAAACAACCAGCCTTTTTTTTTAATGAAATAATGATCTTTCCTCACTCTTCCAAATTTGGAATGCTTAACAGTTTTGACCTCTGTTCCTACTGATAAAATTCTCAAACGGTTGTCTGAGAATTCTTCTAACTTTCAAAGCTTTTAGAAGTATTCCCAAACTCTCAACAATGCAAAACAAAACTCTAAAAAAAACTGGTTTTAAGCTCTCTTAGAACTCCCTTCAGATTTCCCCTTAAACACTTTCTGTGTGTATCTCTGTTTTCCTATTCTATTCTCCAGATCAAAAACTGTCAATTCCTCACTCTCTCTATCTTCAAAAACCTCTCAAATGTCTCCTTAGAAACTCCCCAATGTATTCTCTATATCTCCCCTGTGTGTGTGTTTTTCTTCTGTTTTTATACACAAAACAACACTCTTTTTTTAATTCCATCCTTTACTTTTCCAGCCTCCCTTTCTTCTTTAGCACATGCCTATCTTTATTTAATATTAAGCCCCTGTTATTCCCTGATTTGTCCACTTAAGTTTGTCTAGGTATGGCTTTTTTTTTATTTTAAAAATTCTGAAGTTCAGCAATTACATGGAATGCTCTGCTGTCCAGCAGGTTTCACTAATTTAATTCCATGTGTAGTGCACCATTTAAACCTTAGTTGTTATTTCCTGATTTCTAATTTAAATTTAAACAGCTATACCCAATTCTCACCCTAATTTGAAACCTCAAACAGTTGTAGTTAAATCATGGCTCAAATAGAAAACACAGAATTTTAGTTTGACGACATTCGACTAATCGAACACAACATGTATAATTGACAAAGAACAAGTCGATAAGTCAATAATTCAAATAATCTCGGCCAAAATGGAACAATACGAAACTAATCGTCAACATCCGACTAATCGATTGCAACACGTATGATTGATAATAGTCAATCGATGAACCAATGATTTCGACAAGTCTCGGCAAGCCAAACAAAAATGCAGAACACAATTATTCGACGATATTAATCGAGACGAATATGCATTCTAACATTCAAACAACAATCAGAAACACACAAATTGACCAAATAAAAAGGTCTTGATTTGGAGGAGAAGAGAATGAAACAAATCAGAAATTTAATCAAAACAAATACACAAATATATGAAGACAAAGAACGAGCAAAATTACCTTGAAAGAAAAGGAAATCTGGGATCGAACCATCTTGGGGCCAATTTGGACTCGAGATTTTGATTTATTGAAGTCGAACGGACTTTAATTGAGATGTTCTCAAACGAAAACATCTTAATTAAAGTCTATTACACTTCAAATTGTTTTTAATTTTTGGACAGAATCTCTAATTTTGAATTTAGGGTTCATAAGGGTCGATTTGGGGTTTGGGGCTTTTGGGTTGGATTCGGACGAAACCAATGCTTGTCTGGCTATGAGGGAAGTCAAGGGATGACATGGGGTGAGTTTGGAGCGGTTTGGCATACTTTGAGTCTTGGCTCGAATCTTCAATCGAAGATTCGAGAAGATAGAGGTTGATTTGAGGTAAGGGGTTTGCGGATTTGGGTTAAGGGTGTGATGGGGGTCATTTGGTGTAAAAATGGAGGTGTTTGTATGAACGCCGCCGGCGGAAGCGATTTCTGGCCGGCGAAATACGGTGGGGGCGGCGGCATCTCATCGAAGTCTCCTAGGTTGAAGACGAATCAGGAAAATAAAATGAAAAATGGGTTTGGGGGGTTTGTTTGGTATATTGAAATTGTAAGAATTAATCTCAACCGTTGGATTATTACATCCAACGGCCAAGATTAATGGTGTGATGGGCGGGCTAGGATTGGGTTTGGGTATGGATCTGGGTAATGGAATTGTAGGGCATTGATATTAAAGTTTAATCTGGGCCGTTGGATTATACCGACCAACGGCTCAGATTTAAAAAGGGGTAACGGGTTGGGAGACGGGTTTGGCAGGTTTGGGCGTGTGTATGGGGTTTATTTGGACCAGAAATGTTTTTGGGCTTGCTTGATTTAATTGAATTTGGCCCAATCCTTTTCTCTTTGTTTCTTCACTTTGTTTCTTTTTTTCTTCTTTTTAAATTTATCTCCTAATTAAACAAAATTCTAATTACACTACAGAAAAAATCAAATTAAAATTACAAAAGTACTAATTAAGTTACACTAATAATTATCACTTTATTATCACACTCAATTTAAACATCATCTAAAGATAAATCACACGATTTTGATATTAAACACTAAAAAATGCAAAAATACAATTTTTTTGTAATTTTCTTAATTAAACAAATAAACATGGACGCACAAGCGCAAACAGTAATAGAAAAATAACATGAAATTCGCAAAAATCACACACCACACAAAAACTATTTTATTTTGAATTTTTGGGAGTAATTCTCATGTAGGGCAAAAATCACGTGCTCACATATACATATCAAATTCATGAAAATCGGGGTTAATTTGACACCTCAAATCCCCATTTTTAACTCTCTTAAATTCAAGCCCTAAACCACCATTTTGTGACCTTTGATTCCTTAATTATTCAGCCTAAATCCAAGTTTATACACCATAAAATCAAGCTCTAAGTCCAAGAGTTCATACCTGATAATATCCGTCGAAACACTCTTCAATATTGCCTCAAAACTCTCAAGGTTCAGAATCCAAAATGAAACTCTTTAAAAAATTTGCGAAGAAGATCTAGATGTTCTCACTTAACCTGCCAGTTATTTCCGCTTCTGTGGATCTAATCCCGCATCTGCGCCTTCCGCTTATGCGGTCAACGTCCGCTTATGCAGACCTTTCATTTAAGGTGACTTTCCGCTTCTGCGGTCCAACATCGCATCTGCGGGACCGCTTAAGCGACCCAACTCTCCGCTTCTGCGGAACTTGACCCTGCTCCAATTTCCACTCCTGCGAGATCCATCTCGTTTATGCGATACCGTATCTGCGGCCTCTTTTTCGCAGATGCAGAAGCACCTGTTGCAACCCAAAAACCTACAATTTCTAAGTGCAAATTCCTTCCACTTAGCCACCCGAAATCACCCCGAAGCCTCCGAGAGCTTAACCAAAGTTACCAATACATCTTAAAACATTATTCAAACTTGTTCCAATTCTCAAAACACATCAAACAACACTAAATTCATCAATTCACATCGAATTTAAGCCTAAATTCTTTAATAACACCTGAAATATACTTTCGTTAAAAAGTACAACCAAATGATGTCTGAATGACCTGAAAATTTGCAAACAAATCCAAAATCATCTAACGAAGTTACTGCAACTCTCAGAATTCCATTTTGACCCTTGGATAAATATCTCACCCATCAACCGAAATTCACCAAAATACTAACTTCACCAATTCAAGCCTAATTTTACACCGGACATCCAAAATCATTTCCGATCATACTCCTAAGTCACAAATCTTCCCCCGAAGCTAACCGAATCACTGGAAATCATATCCGAACCTTCTAAGTCATAAGTCAATGTCTGATTAACCTTTTCAACTTAAGTTTTTCTTAAAGAGGCTAAGTGTCTCATTTCTTATCAAAATCAATCTGAAACAACTCCAACACAGCACATATCGATAATAAAATATGAAGAACCAATAGAAAGGGAAAATGGAGCAGTAACACATGAGACAACAAGTCTGATCGTCACACTAGAGGTGGAAGAATAGAATATTGCAGTACGCTAGAATGCGACATATTCTAGTTCAACTACTAAAGACTGTATAACTGAGATAGATTCAAGTACAACTGCTCCAGAATCTAAAATAAGCATCGATCAGGATTTAGCTTAGGTACAATATACTCGTTATAGTGTATGATTATAAGTTATTTCATACCAAGTGTGAGATAGTGAAATTTTAAAGAACTTTTATTGTCTCTTGATTTAGGATTTTTAATGTTATAATAATCCAAGGGAAAGTCCTCAGTATATTTGCTTTAGCTTCATTAATCAAAGAGAGCAATGTCGAAGTCATCGTTGTAGAAAAAGAAAGAAGAAAATGAAGAAGGAGAAGGAGGACGAGAAAGGGGGTTGAAGCTGTTTGAAAAGTGGGTACAAGTTAAAGCTTAAAAACAAAATAGGATATAGGTTAAATGGGGGCGCCACATGCAATATTTACAACATAAAAGTAGAGTTGTCAATATGGGCGAGGCTAGGCTAGCCAATTCCAGCCCTCGTAGGCTTTAGCAATTGACGGGATGGGCTAGCCCACCATTTTGATGGGTCTTATAATGATCTGCCCACCCGTGCCATATGTGGGTTACGGGCCCCTACAGGTCGGCCCATCATTTTTTTAAAATATAATTTTATATTTTCTTTAATTTTTAAACTAAAAAAGATAAATATTTGAAAGTTAAAAAATATTATTGTAAATTTTTCATAAAACTTAATAACTTTTTATACGGTTCTAATATATCACAATGAACACTAAAAAGGTAAAAGACAAAAGTATATTTCATTCACTAAAAGTCAAAACTCAAAACAACTATTCAAGAGAATTCCCATGACGCTTATGTGATATCTAACACATCATCTGCATTTGAATATGCTTATGAGAAAGTTGTCTTAACATCGTCACTTTCTTTTACATCTACAATTCGTATGCAATATTAATTAGTTAAATAGTGAGAATAATTAAATTTTAACGTTTTAAGACTTTGATCTTTTAATATGATGCGCTTAATAAACTTTAAGTTTGGAATACTCTTCTTGTTATTTTTTGTATCATATACTTTTTAAATTTTATATATTTTATATATGTATGCTTATTAGGTCCACGGGCTAGCCAGTCCAGCCTCAGTCAAGTCTTATGGGCCATGGGCTTATGGTCTCCAAATTTTTAGCCCAATCCAGCCGAGCTATGCTAAATCACACGCTGGGCTGGGTTGGCCAAACGAGCCAATCCCATATCAACGGCTCTACCTAAAAGGAGCTCAAAGTGCTGGAGCCAATCCCATATACCTAATTATTTTCTTATTTTGTCTACTGTGGTATTAAGTGTATGCATATACAAACAAGTGTATTCATTATAGTGTATATATATATATATATATATATATATATATATATATATATATATATATATATATATGTCGGATTGGTCTGTATATGAGCTGCATTTTTTATAAACACTTATGCTAATCAAATGTAAAATGATTAATTCTTTGCAGCTATGCATTATTATGTATTTCAGAAGATTGTGAATGGAGGTTTAAGGCTTCAAGCATTAACAAATCAGAACTATTTAAGGTGAGAGAATTCAATGATAGCCATACATGCCTGCTGAAGGACAAGGTGTACGAGCAGCGGCAGGCTAGTAGCAGCCTTAGAGGTGGTATTATAAGTCCAAAGCTTACAAACCATAAGAGGAAATACACTTCGAGGGATATTATTAATGATGTGAAATCAGATTTAAGTGTAGATGTTAGCTACATATTGGCGTGGAGGGCTAAAGAAAAGGCAATGAATTTTTTGAGAGGTGAACCGGCTGATTCATACAAAAAATTACCAGGATACTTATATACAATGATATGACATATCCAGGTTCCCACGTCAGAATGGTAAAATTGCCAAAAAATGAATTCATGTACGTGTATATATCATTGTATGCCTTTATAAGGGGGTTTGATCATTGTAGACCCTTTGTTGTTGTTAGCACGTTGGATGGTGCAGGTAGGTATCTGAATAATAATACAATCTGGTAATATTTTAATTATCAAAATACAACAACAACAACCCAGTATATTCCCACAAAGTGGGGTCTGGGGAGGGTAATATGTAGACAGGCCTTACCTCTACCTGAGAGGGCAGAGAGGCTATTTCCAATTGACCCTCGGCGCAGGGAAAAGAAAGGCAAACAAAAACAAAAACAAAAACAGCATTAGTTACTCCAACATACATCGCATAAAAAATTATCTAAACATAAGAGACATATGTACCACAAATAAACTGGCATGCAATAATATTAAAACGGTAACTACCAGAAATGACTACCATAAGAGAACACAAACTAATCCTCTATGGGTGGCCCTACCACGCCTCACCTACCCCGGGAAAGGAGTACAAAAAAATCTAGAAGCCCCTATCTTACAACCCTGATACTAGACCTCCAGACTTTCCTATCAAGGGTCATGTCCTCGGAAATCCGCATCCTGGCCATGTCCTGCCTAATTACCCCTCCCCAGTATCTCTTAGGCCTCTCTCTTCCTCGCATCATGCCGACCACCGCTAGCCGCTCACAACTCCTCACCGGGGCATCGGGGCTTCTCCTCCGCACATACCCGAACCACCGAAGTCTTGCCTCCCACTGTCCTAACCCTAGACTTAGCTCCATCGTACATGTCCTTGATTATTCTGATGTAGGCTTCCGGCACGCTCTTAGCCTCCGGGCACCTCCATAGTACCTCCCTAGGGACCTTGTCATACGCCTTCTCCAAGTCGATAAACACCATGTGCAGGTCCTTCTTCATATCCCTGAACTGTTCCACCAATCTCCTCACAAGGTGGATAGCTTCTGTAGTGGACCGAACCGGCATGAAACCGAACTGGTTCATGGAAATAGATGTCGACTTCCTCACCCTGGCATCGATCAACCGCTTCCAGACCTTCATAGTATGGCTTATTAATTTGATGCCCCTATAGTTGTTGCAACACTGGATATCCCCTTTGTTCTTATACAAGGGCACCACTGTACTCCACCTCCACTCCTCCGGCATCCTTTTGGTCCTGAAGATCACATTGAATAACTTGGTAAGCCACTCCACTCCTGGCTTACCCATGCATTTCCAGAACTACACCGGGATTTTGTCTGGCCCGGTCGCTTGACCTCTACTCATCCTACGCAAAGCCCCCACGACCTCTTCCACCCTAATGCGCATGCGGTACCCTAGGTCTCTATGACGTTCTGAATGCCCCAGCTCCCCTAGTTCTATGTTTTGGTCCCCCTCCTCGTTGAGAAGGTCTCGGAAGTACGCCTGCCATCTCTGTTTGACTTGAGACTCCCCCATCAGGACTCTACCATCCTCATCCTTGATGCACCTAACTTGGTCCAGGTCCCGCGCCTTCCTTTCCCTTACTTTGGCTAACCGGAATAACTTCTTGTCCCCGCCTTTCTCCCCCAATTCCTCGTACATGCGACCAAAATCCGTATTTTTAGCTTCCGTGACTGCCAGTTTCACTTCCTTCCTTGCCACCTTATATCTCTCTCTGTTCACCCGCCTTTCTTCCTCGCTTTTTCTTCTTGCCAACTTCGTAAAAGCTGCTTTCTTCACCTCTACCTTTCCTCGCACTACATCATTCCACCACCAGTCGCCTTGATGTCTGTCTAAATAGCCTTTGGCTACCCCAAGCACATCCCGCGCTGCCTCCCTAACCAGATTCGCCGTCTCTGACCACATTGCGTCTGCTACCCTAGAACTTCTCCAAGCTCCACCATCAACAAGCCTTCTCTCCAGCCCCTGGGCTTTCTCTTTAGTCAGAGCACCCCATCTAATTCGCGGTCGTAAATATCGAAATACATGTTTTAAAAATAATTATATTCAATTGTATTTATAGGTCATATATTGCCACTAGCATATGGTTATTGATTCAGAGAAAGATGCTGCTTGGACGTGGTTCTTTGAGCAATTAAAGATAGCATACGGTGTAAGAGAAAATATGTGCATCGTTTCAGATAGAAATGTGAGTATCATTAAATATGTATCGAGAGTGTATCCAGATATACCACATTTTGCTTGTATATGGTATCTATGGAATAATGTATATAAGAAATTCAAAAGGAGCCATGCCAAGTTGAGAGAGATATACTTCTCGATGGCAAAAGCATACACACAACTGAATTTGACAGTCTCGCGGAGAAGGTAGATATTATGGTGAAAGAATATTTAGAGTTAGCAGGTTATGAAAAGTGGGCTAAGTTGTATGAATCTGTTAACAAAGGATGGACAATGACGTCAAATATTGCCGAGTCAATCAATGCCGCAATAGTTTCAGCAAGAAAATTACCAATATATGACTTTCTCGAAGAAATTAGGAATATGTTTGGACGTTGGAATTTTAGTAACCGCAAAGAAGCTACACAGACATACAAGACGCTTGAAAAAAAAAATACCAGAAGATGCTGGAATAGAATGAGATAATGTGTACACGTATGACTGTAAGTTAAATTTTAATGTCTTTGTTGTATATATTTTAGTCATTTATGGATTAATGGCATGAATTTAACTGAATATGACCATTTTTAAGTAGAACTACCATTAATATATATGAATACAACTATATTCAAACACATAAAAGATATATTTTTCCATAGATCTGATATGAATACAAATAACTAAAAACATGCTGAAAAGCTATTGGAATACATCAGAATATACTAGCTATATGAAATGTAATTTTTATATGTATTGTGAATACGTATGAATCTAATGCTTTTGTTAGCATCCGGTTGCCTAAAGTACATCAGACTTTCAATAAGTTCTGCACATCTTGTAGTTGATATTCTGTTGGTCTAAATATATGATGTATTCATATATATGCCGCGAGCACGTGATTTTTTCCCTAAGCAAATTATTCCAAAAGTTTCAAATAAGATAATTTCCTTATTATTTTTCAATTTTTGTAAATTTTGTTGAATTTTGTGCATGAAAACTAATGGAAAATATAAAAAAATATATTTTCTTTTGTATTTAGGACTTAATCTCACATCTTAGGATTAATTAGTAGTCAAGTTACTTTAAAAAATAAAGAAAATAACAAAAATAGTTCGTCTTTGCATTTTTAAGTATTAATTGTTGAATTTGTCATGAGCTTCCTTTAATTAGGACTTAATAAATTTTTAGGAAATAATTAGTTTTATTTTAGGAATAAATTAGGTCTTTATTTGAATTTTTGCATTTTAATAAAATCAGAAAATATAAATACAAAAATAAAAATAAAAAGAAAAAGAAAAAGAAAAAAAAAGAAAAGGAAACTATTAAAAAGATGGAATTGCCTTAATTGGGTTGATTTTAATTAGTTGTGTCCAACCCAATCACACCCCAAACCAGCCCTTCCCATGATCCAAGCCCAAATAACCATCAAACCGGGCTTGCCCACCCTCAAAGCCAAACCCTGTTTAGGCTAGGATTAATCGTAGCTATTGATTTTTCGGATCCAATGACCACAAATGGCTCTTGGTATTTTGATATAATTTTCTGAATATGTTTTATACAAACCCTAGACCATATGTCTTCCTCCTCGTACACCTCCGCCTCCCTCACCGTTACCTCGCCAGAACCCTACTATCGGCGAATGATACCATCTCCAACCCATCCCAAAATAACACCCCAACCTCTCCTCATCTCCCTTATCTCGAATCCCTGATCCATCTCCTCTAAATACCACCCCAGGCTCTCAAATATCCATTTAAAATATTTTCGTCCATGATGCCACCTACCCCAAATAACCCCAAAATAACACCATAGAACCACCTAAGCCTCCTCTATACAAATCCCATAACCTTTTGTCTTGAATGTAGCAGGAATGGCTCGAATTTAGGTTTGAAATTTTTTTCAGCGAGCCTAGGGTTTCATTAAGCTTTGATAAATCGATGCTATTGGACTGTCCTCACCTTCCTTGTGTTACTTCCACCATCATCAGAGGTCAAATGACAACACGATCGTTTGAACTTTGAACCAAGCACCAGCAGACCTCAAAACCATCAGTAAGTTCTCAAATGATTTAATATTCTTCTGTTGTTCCCCCTTCCCATCTAGGTTAATTTTTAATTTTAATTTTGCATGTCCATAATTCTGCTCTCATCTTGTATTCTGAGTTTGCTTTTGGTTGGTTGATTCATCTAGGTTTGTTTGATCATAGGGTAATGGATAATTCTTGTTTATGTAAATATTAAAAATAAATAAATAAATAATTTATGATAAATATTCACTATTTGATTCTGTTAGCTTTAAGATTTTCTTTAGTTTAGGGTAATGATTTAGTTTTAACTCGTTAAAATTGTCCACTTTCCCGGTAATTAAATTGTTTACGGAAATTTAGAGTAAAATTGTATGTTTTGTTTGGGGTTTTGGGTTGATTTGATTAAGGTATGTTGGTTAGTTTAACTATGTAGTTAATTCATTCGGAGAATATTCAAGGGGGTAATTCAAGGGTATAGTGAGGACAGGATAGGAAATTTAAGGTGAAATCTAGCTAGAATTCCCTAGAAGCTTCTAGGTGTGGGTGTTAAGGTATTTTCAGTTAAAGTAAAAGGGGTAACTTGAGTCACAAGCCAACAAGTAAAGGGGCCTAAATGAAATAATTATAATCTGATGCTTACCCCCTTGTTTGCCTATAAAAAATGCCATTGGCATGCCTTCATTAACATGTTTTGAACCTCCAAATATTTGTTCCTCCCCCCCAAACAATACTTTTCTAGTTTCAGATCTGAAATTCAAATTTTAGATCCAAATCCTCTTCTAGTTCTTAGTTCTAAGAAAAAAAAAAACCAAAAAGAAATAAAATCAAGTAGAAAAGTAAAAAAACTGTTTCATTCAATTTCCTAGCTGAATTCTAATTTTGGTAACTGATTTAAATTTTGACTTAATTTTTGGTAATTCGAAGATTCAAAGTTTCTGGATTATAATTAGATCAGTTTTGGATGGGTTCAAATTGTTTTTGAGTGATTTCGAGTTGGAATTGGTTGATTGAGTCGGGTTTGAGTGTTGCTGTTGGCTATTTGTTTAAATTTCTGGGTCAATTTGATGTTGTTTTTAGTAGATCTATCAACTCTGTTTCATTTAAATATTTTCGGATTACTGATCTTATCTCTGGGCTGTTTGTGATCATCTGTGATTGCTGCTGACTTCTTCTGTTTCTTCATAATTTCAACATTCCAGGTACATCTAATGCTTTGAAGTTTCTCAATGTACTTGAACAATTATGAAATCAAATGACGAAGTATTGCTGCCATATGAATCTGCTCCTGTATCCTGTAGTTGTATATTTCAAATACGCCTTAGTATCAATTTGAACTTTTGAAACCTGTTTGTAATTAAACTAACGAGACATTGAACTACTAGTTATATGATCATGAGGTTGTACGGAATTGTATGAGTTACTTAGATTTTCTATGGTTAATCTAGTTATCTATGTCATTAACATGAATGTGAGTCTGTGATTGGAATAGTTAACTGTTGTAACTTCCAGATCTAAAATGCTAGGGTCATAGGCAAGCATGAAATTAGAATTGGTTAACTGCGCGCATGGCATGGTATAATAGCTAATCATTTTAGTTAGTTAAGCTTCTCCATAATTGTTTGTGTTAATTCATAGTTTAAATGACTCCACTTGATTACCTGCTCTGGATCTAGTTGTTGTATAAACATGAAGTGAATTTTTCAAGTCATTATTAAATTTAGATAATAAATGCTTAGCCTGGTTAACACGCCTGGATAATGCTAGTATACCTTAATTGTGTAGCTTAGGCATAAAAGTATAATTAAGTCACTCATTATCACCTTGTGTAGCGTAATTTGAGACAAGCTTAGCAGGCATTGGTTTCACGTGAAATTGAACTCTATCGGAGATCGACATCCCATTGCAAGTAGTGTAAGCTTCAAGGTCTTAAGGAATGGCCTTTGCCTGATTCTAAATGGTCGTTTGGCGTTTGTGCCTAAGCTTGCGATTGGTCCGTTTCTGCCTGATTTGGGATTATGGTTTCCTTCGTGCAGACTGTTTTGACCTTGTAAGCTTAAACATAATGTTCTTTAAAAAAAATAATTAGGATTTTTTAGAGACTAATCCTAAAGAAAAATCATAGTTGCTTTAGAACTACCCTTTAAAAAACTAAAACGAGATCCTCGCTACACAAAACAAATAAATGGCGGGGCCCTCGATAAATATTATATAAAAATACTTAGACTTTGGGAGGACCGTTTAGCAAATTTTACGGCCTTTTCCAAAGATAATAAACACTTAGTTGCTTTAGGCGCGTATTTTAACAATATTACTTTCTTAAATATGAGTGTACATTTATGTGACCCAAATTCAAATCTCAACGAAGTTGAAATGTGTCAAAAGCTACAGGTGCACTGGTGCGACGTGGTTCGAGAAACAATTTTTACGACATTGCAATTCTTATTAAAAATAAATATATAATAAAAGTAAACTATTAATAAAATACACATAGGTTAGAACATGTTTTGAAATCAGATAAAATCAAAATACAACAGTTGAGTGACCGTGCTAGAACTACGAAATTCGGGAATGCCTAACACCTTCTCCCGGGTTAATAGGATTTTTTACTCAGATTTCTGACTCGTGGACTGTTAATAGAGTCATAATTCCCTCGGTTTGGGATTCAATCAGTGACTTTGAACACCATTAATCTCTCAAGTGGCGACTCTAAAATTAAGCAATAAATCCCGTCCCAATTATCCTTTTAGTGGAAAAACTCCTTTACGCCTTCACGGGAGTAGGTAAAAAGGAGGTGTGATAGCTCTGGCAACTCCGCTGGGGAAGAAACCTAGAAATTTGGTTTAGAGTTTAAGAATTCGAGCTCGAAATAATTCTTGTATTTGTTTATCTCTGATTTTCCTACATATTCATGCTTAATGTGCTAAATGTTTACCGCTTTGATATTATCTAAACTATATATAAATTGTGCCGAAAACCCTTCTCTTCTCACCTCAGGGGATATGCTTACTAGTTGAGACTCCCTATTCTGTTAGTGTCAATATCTTGAAATAATAAAGAAGCCGGACAAGTTACTAAGCCGGATGGGCTTTTGGTTCCCGGTACGTAGCCCCCTCCTCAACTCGAGTTGACCGCTCGGTTACACAGTCTAGAACACATGCCCAAGCTTTGAACCTAGAATAACTTGACTTCATGCAAGATCCCAAGTATGAGCGTTTATTTGCATCAAGTGCATATGACTTAGGGGACTCGACACAGGGGTTGGGTCCGTCTAGGACATGTAACCGAATATGATACGACCACCATGATGCATTTTAAGTGTTGCATTTATTTATCTCGGGCCTACATGCTGACCACCTTTTGAACATCGAGAATTTTACGAAATTGAGAAAAAGGGAAAAAGAGAAAAAGAGAAAAAGAGAGAAATAGCAGTGTAATGAATTAATTGTAAACCGATGCCCAAATGCCGTCGAAGCTCTGCAAAAAAAAAATGCAAATGTTTTGTTTTTAATAGTTTGTTTTACTAAAAGCAAAGGAATAATATAAAAACAATCTTTATTTTAGCTTGGAAAAAATAGGTTGTTTATTTGTTTGTTGAAAATGAAAAAAGGTCGTTATTTTATCTTGTTTTCAAAAAAAAAAAAAAAAATAATAGAAAAAAGTAAAATAGTTTGTATTGTCATGAAAAATGAAAATGAAAAAAGGTATTACTTTTGAAAGTAGTTTTGTTATTTGCTTTTGAAATGCCAAAAAAAGAGTCTTGTTTTAAAAAAACAGCTAGTTTATTTGCCCGAACTACGCTGGTTTGATTCTCACCAGGTGTGAGATACGTAGGCAACCCTTGACGGGTCCAATCACCCCTTTTGCAAAAATAGCCAAAAAAGGCTAAATTTTAATTTACATTTTAAATAAGTTGGGTGATCCCATTCTTGTTTAGAGTAAGCCGAATGTCCCTTAAAAGGACGCCAGAAGGGCGTTTTTGCAAGAACAACCATCCTGAGTCATTTTAAAATGGTTTGCGGGCGAGCCTTAAAATCTCCCTCTCGGAAGTGCTGAAAGGCCGTATCTGCAAAATCGAGTTTTGACTTCTCAAACTAAAATTTTGCAAAAATATCCACTTTGTTAAAATAAGCCATTACATGGCCAGTTGTTTTTTAAGAAATAGTCGCAGTTGACATTGAAACCTTCTCAGTCTTGCGAAGGCTTGTGGCGATGCCGAGTGATGCCCCACGGGTCCCAGGATGTGAAGTTTTGATGTACTCTTGATCTAGTTTTAATCATTGAGTTTGTAGTTTCTTAAACAAAATTTTGCAAAAAAATATCCACTTTGTCAAAATAAGCCATTACATGGCCTGTTTTCTTCAAATAATCGCAGTTGACATTAAAACCTTCTCAGTCTTGCGGCGGCTTGTGACGATGCCGAGTGATGCCCCACGGGCCCCAGGATGTGAAGCTTTGATGTACTGTTGATCTAGTTTTAGTCATCGAGTTTGTAGTTTGTTATTTTGAGTCTTCGTAGTTTCCCTTCAAGAAAAACAAATTTGAAAATCCCAAAATTAGCTCTTTATTTTTGCATTGATTTTCAAGAACTACACTCGGTCTGATTCATTCGGGGTCATGATACATAGGCAATCCACATAGGATTTGACCATAACCAAAAAAAATAAAAAGAGGAAAAGACACAAAAAGGCAAAAAGAAAAGAAAATAGCGAAAAATAAAGAAAAATCAATATGCTTAATGCCCTAACACTAACATGGTGGCTTCATTTTGTCATTCCGGAAAAGTGGTTGGTTTGTGGTTTTAAAGCAGTAATTTCTCGTTACAACACAAGACAGTTGGCATCTTGGTAACCCATTCCTATGACACCCGGGCAAAAACCAAAATGAACATGACAGGGCAAGAATCAGACACCAGTATCGTGGACCCATCAAAAGAGGTAGAAGTGGTAGATGTTAAAGCTATGAAGGAAGAGATGTATAAGTTGAGGCATCATATGGCGGAGATGCATCAGACTTGGGCTAAGGGTAAGACGATGCTAGTTTATCCCGTCCATCTAGCATATGTCCCACCTTTGGCTCAGTCTCTGTCACGGCCCCAAACCCGGTCATGATGGTGCCCAACACATTGCTAGGCCAACCCAACCAAATCACACACATTACCGAGCTACCGGCTCATATATTTGTTCAAAATCAATAATACGAAATATTTTACGAAGTTTAGCCAACGTATATAAAAATATCCTAATATAGTGCACACCACCTCCCACAAATCTAGGTGTCACGAGTCAGGAGCCTCTACCTAATAATATAGCAATAATACTGTATACAGAGTGTATCTAAAAATGTGGAATGTCTAAAAAAAAACATAAGAAAACAAGGGAGAGTCGGGTCCTGCGGACGCCACGCAACTACCTCGACACTCCAAAATAAGCTCTGAGAGTAGTTGGAAAATCAACCTTGCTGAGAGGTACCTGGATCTGCACACAAGGTGCAGGGAGTAGAGTGAGTACTTCCAACTCAGTGGTAATTGTCACACCTCCTTTTTCTTTACGTCCCAACTATTTACTACTACATTTCGGGAGAGGATATAAGAATAATAGGGAAGGAGTTTTTCCAATTAAAGGACATTCGGAACGAGATTTTTTATTAATTTTTAGAGTCGCCGCTTGGGAAAATAATGGTATCCCAAGTCACCGGTTTAATCCCGAACCGAGGAAATTATGACTCTGTTTAACAGTCCGCGAAACCAGAAATCCAGATAAGGAATTCTATTAACCTGGGAGAAGGTGTTAGGCACTTTCGGATTCCGCGGTTCTAGCACGGTCGCTCAACTGCTGTATTTGTTCTATTTGATTTCCTTATATGCTTCAATTTTCAAATGCTATTAATGTTCCGGTTTATTATTTTTCAGGACTTGCGACGTCACGAAAACGCATTCCAAGTCACACCGCAACCAGTACGCCTGTGACTTTAGTGCATTTCAGCTTCGTCGGGATTTAAGATTTGGGTCACATAAAATGTACACCCGTATTAGGAACGTAATTTTATTTTATCGTGCCTATAACATCTACGTCTTTATTATCTTCGGGAAGGACCGTGAAATTAGCTAAACAGCCCCTCCGAGTATAACATTTTTTATATTGAAATCCATTTGGGGGCCCCGTGTTTTTTTCATGTTCGGAACGAGGCTCATCCCTTATTTTTAAGGCTCAATCCTATTTATATACTATGTTTTCTATTTTTTTTTGTTTTTTCCTTCCTAATATGCATATGTTTTTGGTATTTTCAAGGCTATAATGTTTGGAGTCCATGCCATTATTTATCATTGGGGCCTGGACTTCAGACTGCCTTAGCAGTGCGTTATTAAAGATGACTGGGTTTCTGAAGCCCAATGTATACTGTTATCTCTATTTGAGAACATAGACATCTGGTAAATTAGACATGGGCCTATACTCAGGGTTGGGCCCAGACTTTGAAAGCAAAAGAATGAACAGACTAACAGTTTCGAAAAAATATTGAAACAGATATTTTTCAAATGACAAAGAAAATCCGTAAATTTATATTATTTCAAAAGGGTACCAAATTACATTTTTTTCGATCACTACTTGTTTCAGTAATTAACTAAAATTCTAACACCATAACTTGTATCAATATTGCTATACTTACTAAACATGCTTGAATTAATTATAATCACAGAAATCTAAAACAAATCCGTATCTAAATCATTTTTGAATGAAGCTAGGTGATGATACTATTGGAACTTGAACCACTTATTCCCTATTGAACTAGATTCAGAGTTTAATTAGCATGAGTAGTTAGATACCAGTTCATAGGTCAAGTTTCAGAATAGCATTCTCACTTACTTAGGTGTATTAACTTCATTTTAACTTATTTTTAGTTTCAAATTAGATAATAAGTTGTATCTAACTACTTTTACCTACTACATTAACTATTCTACTCTAATCAAAATCAAAATCATATGACTGTTAATTATTACAATTAATAGTTAACGAATTACAATGATTTCTATGAGGTATAGCTACAACGAAAATAAGAAGCAGAAAAAGTTTCATCATAAATCAATTAAAGCTTCATTTCTTCATCACAAATCTCAATTACATCTCTAGGAAAATAGATGTGTACCTGATCAACGAAAATGAAACAGTGAGTTCTAAGGGAGATGAAAAGCAGAAGCAATCAGCAATGGTAACATCAGAAAGACACCAGCAAACAATGGATGAACAACACAGCAAATTCCCAAGCTCGATAAACAAATAGCAATCAACTTCGAGAATAATCGAAATCCAAGCTAGTGAGAACGAAACAGCAGAGAAACACTAGCCAAAGATCCCACAACAATAATTCTCGTATTGAAGATTAAATAGACAAGTAGTATCAGCTGAATCTCTCTTTCAGTTATCAAAGATGGAACCGGCATAATTCAACCCTTTTAACTATCGAAATTCGAACTCTCAAAATCTTGAGATGTGGAACCAATGTATAACCAATGTCTAACTCTAATGTGTGGAACCCTTTAATTCAAAGATGTCCAACCCCCTTTCAGGCTTAGAGAAGCCTATTTATAGAGGCTTTTTGGGGGGAATTTCAAATAAGTTAATTCTATTTCCTTCCCCTTATTCTTTTCAATTAATTACAGTATAGTCTATTAAAATTTTATCGAAATGCCCTAGAACCCCTGCTAGAAGGTTCTGGGCAGTTGTATTGGGTTCTATTAGGCATGTTTTACCCAATTACCCTCACTTGCTAAGGTTTATTACACAAATCCCTTTTAACTCTACCTAATATACCCCTTTTTATTCAAGTAATTTCAGAAATACCAAGCACTAAAGTCATTTTTATCCCTATAGGCTCTATTTAATCCACAATAATGCCATTTACCCTTCCCCTTTTACCCCTTGCTTTTGATTATTATTACCCGACCCGCCTTAGATCTGGCAGGACTAGGGTAGCATGTATTTAACAAATAGCCACTAATCAGACATGTCTTTTAAGACTTAATCAATTTTAGACTAAAGCCTTTTCAATTTTAACCACTTTTACAAATAGCCATAAATCAGAACACAACCACTAATCAGAACATAGCCACTAATCAAAACCAATACTTAACTCACAAACATAGCCACAAAACATTTATACACATGACCTAAGTATACATAAGCACTCAAAGGTTCAGAATGAACTAACATATAAATCAAGTTACAAATATAGCCAGATTCATGTTGTTTTGCACATACAACATTAATCACGAATTAACTTCCAATTAACCAGAACTCAGAGGAAAAATTTGATAATGGTTGAATTCTAACTAACTAAAACCCAATCGAGACAGAATATAATGAACAATCACATAAAACTAGCTAATTAGCATATGATTCATGAGTAGCTACTATCAGAAGCCTAGGAACACTTAGATAATTTCAGGCATGTATGAGATTCAGGGCCCGCATGAACAAGTATGAATTAAACAAAGATAGATTCATATTTTAGATATACATAGAAACAGGTTCAGACAAGCATGATAGGCATGTAAAGAAGCAAGTTTCAGAACAAAAACAAGGGTGGGAGGGGTACTTAGCTTTTTCAGGCCCTTTTCATTTTCCTTTTCCTCTTCTTTCTTTCTTTACTTCTTTCTTTATTTTTTTTCTTTTCATTTTTCTTGTTTTGCAAAGTTGCGAAGACTGTCAGTCTTTTGAGTACTAGATCTTCTGAACGGGGCTTTGGGGTTTGATTTGAGTGTATGAGAGGGGGTCTGGAGACTTGGGGTAAGGTTTTTAGGAGTGGGGTGATTTTTAGTACTCGCCGGAGTAGGGTTCCGGCGAGTGCTTTTCGAATATTCGACGGGTTCTGGGCTTATTCGAGGGAAACCACCTAGATAGGTTGGTAGATCGCCTCAAGGTGGTCAAGAGGTGTTATTTTGGGAACTTAGTTCATACCTTGGGTGGTCGCAGGCTAGGGTTCCGACGACCGGATTTTCAAGAATAGGGAGACTGTTGGTTTTTTGGTCGGGATTAATGGGGGGTTATGGTTGTTTGGAGGTGAGGAGAGGTATTTGGGGTTTGGCTTAGGCCGGAGATGGAGGTCTGGGGTGACCTCCGGTGGTCTCCATGGGAGACGGTGAGGAGAGGAAGAAGGTGACTTAGTGCGGCTAGGGTTTGCATATAGAATATATGTGTGTGTGTATAATAGGGGGTCTGAATGGGGAGGGTGTAATATATATTAATCGTGTATTGTTGATTCCTGGCCGTTAGATTGGATAAAATTAATGGCCAGGATAATTTGTGTCTTAAATGGTGTCGTTTCTTTTAATGAGAGGCTTACTTTGGTCCGTTAAATTAGGATGTTGAATGACTGAGATTAATTACTCAATGCTACGTCGTTTAGTTAATTGGCTCATCAGCCTTATCCGTCTGATTATTTACTGAAAGGTTGGGATCGATTTCTAAAGGCGACGTCGTTTTATTTGAAAGGGACCGCCTCACCAGGTCCGTTGATCAAATACAATCAACGGCTTAGATTCGTTTAATTTGGACGGTGTCGTTTGGTTCATGTACTGGGCAGACCGGCCAAAAATGACTGGGTCTGATCTATATTTGGGCTTGGTATATATGTGTATTTCTCGTATATTTGGACCAAACTAATATTATGTGTTGTATTTTCTTGTATTTTATTATTTTGACTTGTATTTTATGTAATTTTATGTATTTTCTTTTTGTATTTTGTATTTTTTCCTTTGTATTCATTTTACAACTGATATATTTCATTTATTTTTCCAGTTTTTTGTATTTTTCCTTGATTTTCCAATATTTTTGGTATTTTTCTTATTTTTCTAATTTCTAGCATTTGTTTTACAATTTTTGTGATATTTTCTTAATTAACTCCTTTTTGTATTTTCATTTCAATTTTATTTCAAACAAACACTGGTATTTCACATAAATCAAACAATTGCAAACAAAAATCATTTTTTGTATTTTTTTTTAATAATTTTGGAACTCGATTGCTTGGGGCAAAAATCACGTGCTCACAGTAATAGGCATGTATAATGATATTGGAGGTAAGAACACCCAATAATACCACATTGTAGAGTTATACAATATGTCATTTTCCTTTTTAACATTATAATTCTCAGGGAAAGCAATAATAGATAAAGCAGTTAAGAATAAATCAGTATATGCAATGCAGATGCATGAACATGATGCTACGGCGCGTAGCCCGATCCATTTGGGTACTCGCGCTCACTGTGGGGTTCAGACTCCAGAGGGCTCCGAAAGCCCAAGCGCAATATCAGTAACATATGATGCGGTGCACAGCCCAATCCACTAGCAATCTAGCTACATGCAATGCAAGCCTCACAGGCACAGATACTTACCATTTTTAGTTCCATTTAACAGAAATTATAGAATTAAGTGTTCAAAAATCTCAGGATTTGCAATTCATTTTTAGATAGTTTAGCTCAAGACTGATATAATGAAAACATCATATAATCATAGAAACAGTGGTAACTATCCTCACGGGATCCAAATAACCGGCACACAGCCCAAATATATCCATAACCATCCAAGTAGGAGGTTTATCGGCTCATTCATAGCTAACAACGCAGTACACTGCCACTCGGTCGGACTAAGCCGTAGTCCCCAATAACAATCGATTGCGTACTCACCGTAGAGTATGTGTCTTGCCTCAATACAACATCACATAGTGATATACCGGGGTTTCAAACCCTTATGTCATCATCCACATCTATTACTCACCTCGAACCAGCCTAGAAACTAGTCTGCAAGGCCTTTCCCTCTAGAATCGACCTCCGCGGGTGCCAAATCTGATCAAAACCAATAGGAATACATCAAAATAGGCTAATGAAACATAACCCAATTGAAATACCTCAAAAAATACCCAAAAATACGAAGTTGCCAAAACTCAAGCCCCGGGCCCGCTTCTCGAAAAACTATGAAATTCACATTTCTGGAATCCTCGTCTCACCATGTCACATTTACTTCTATGCGTTTTCGGAATCCTTGTCTCGCCATGTCCATCACCTACCCGAACGCGATGCCTTATTCTCTGCAATTCATGACAGCAAAAATCCGATCCTAAGCTTAACCAATAAATGACCCGTTTAACCCCCGGAATCACCCCCGGGGTCCCCCGGAACCTCCACCAAAACCACCAACCTACTCCAAAATACGATACGAACTTGTTCCAATCATCAAAACATGCCCTTAAACACAAAATAATCATCAAATCAAAGCGGATTCAAGCCTAAGTTTCAACTATAACTTCTGAAACCAACATTCAATCAAAAACACGACCAAACGATGTCTGAATGACCTGAAAAATTTGCAAACATATCCAAAATCAGCTAACGAAGCTACTGCAACTCTCGGAATTCCATTCTAACTCACGGATCAAAATCACACCTATCAACTGGATTCCGCCAAAATTCAAACTTCGCCAATTCAAGCCTATTTCTACACCGTAACTCCAAATTCAATTCCGATCACTCCCTAAAGTAACAAATCACCTCCCGAAGCTAACCAAACCACCAGAACTCACATCTAAGCTCTATACCCACATAGTCAACTTCAGGTTGACATTTCTAAAACAAAATCCCTTCTAAGAGGCTATACACCTTATTTTCAACCAGAATCAATCCAAATTCACCCGTTAGATTCTAATAATGATATAGAAACATGAAGCAACACAATATGGGGGAAATGGGGCGGTAACTCTCGTGATGATGGGCTGGGTCGTCACATTCTCCCCAACTTAAACAAATGCTCATCCTCGAGCGGGTCAAGAAACATACATGGAGTCTCATACAAGTGTGGATATCTTCTCCGTATCTCCCGCTTGGTCTACCAAGTGGCCTCCTCCACGGGGCGACCTCTCCACCGCACCTTCACTTACACTATATACTTAGACCTCAATCTCCGCACTTGACGACCCAATATAGCTATAGGCTCCACATCATAAGTCAAGTCATCATCCAGCAGAAATGTATTAAAATCCAACACATGCGATGGGTCCCCAACATACTTCCGGAGCATAGACACGTGGAACACCGGATGAACTCCCGATAGACTAGGTGGCAAATCAAGCATATAGGCCACCTCTCAAATCCTCCAGAGTATCTCAAAAGGGCAAAAAAATCTCGGACTGAGCTTTCCTTTATTGCCAAATCTCGTGACACCTTTCATAGGCGAAACCTTTAGCAAGACCTTCTCACCCACTGAATAAGACACATCCCGAACCTCCGGTCCGCATAAAGCTTCTTCCGCGACTGGGCTGTGCAAAGTCTCTCCTGAATAAACTTCACCTTGTCCAATACATCCTGGATTAACTCTGTCCCCAACAACCTAGCCTCACCGGGCTCAAACTAAATAACTGGAGATCTACACCGTCTCCCATATAAGGTCTCGTACGATGCCATCAGAATACTGGATTGGTAGCTGTTGTTATAAGAAAACTCTACGAGAGGCAAATAATCAGCCCAAGAACCACCAAAATCAATAACACAGGCACACAACATGTCCTCCAAGATCTGAATGGTACGCTCGGACTGTCCGTTTGTCTGAGGATGAAATGTAGTACTCAACTCAACCTGTGAACCCAACTCTTGCTGGAATGTCCTCCAGAACTGCGAAGTAAACTGAGTACCTCTGTCTGACATAATAGAAACTGGGACCCCATGCAATCTCACAATCTCACGGATGAAGATCTTTGCTAATCGCTCCGAGGAATATGTAGTACACACAAGAATGAAGTATGCGGACTTGGTCAGCCTATCCACAATCACCCAAACTGAATCAAACTTCCTCGCTGTCCGAGGGAGACCACTAACAAAGTCCACAGTAATCCTATCCCATTTCCACTCGAGAATATCAATACGCTGAAACACGGCACCGAGCCTCTGATGCTCACACTTGACCTGCTGACAGTTGAGGCAATGAGCTACATGACTCACAATATCCTTCTTCATTCATCTCCACCAGTAATGTTGTCTCAAATCATGATACATCTTCATGCCACCTGGATGGATGGAATACCGTGAGCTATGGGCCTCCTCCAATATTAACTCACGAAGACCATCTACATTGGGCACGCAAATCCGGCCCTGCATCCTCAACAAACCATCGATATCAATAGTAACATCCCTGGCATCATCATGCTGAACTCTGTCCTTAAGCACAAGCAAGTGTGGATCATCATACTGGCGCTCATGAATGCGATCATATAATCAAGACCAAGAAACAATGCAAGCAAGCACCCTGGTGGGCTCTGAAATATCCAACCTCACTAGCCGATTGGCCAATGCCTCAACATAACATGCAAAGGGTCTCTCCCCAACTGGAATATATGCCAAGGTGCCCATACTAACCGCCTTTCGGCTCAATGCATCGGCAACTACATCGGCCTTCCCCGGATGATATAAAATGGTGATGTCATAATACTTGAGCAACTCAATCCACCTCCGCTGCCTCAAATTGAAATCCTTATATTTGAACAAGTGCTGGACACTGCGATGATCAATATACACCTCACAGGACAAGCCGTACAAATAGTGCCTCCAAATCTTCGAGGCATGAACTATGGCAGCTAACTATAAATCATGAACAGGGTAGTTATTCTCATGAGTCTTCAACTGACGAGAAACATAAGCATTAACGCTACCCTCCTGCATTAATACACAACCTATCCCCACTCTCGATGCATCAGAATATACGGTATAAGAAATTGAAGCTGATGGCAAGACTAACACTGGAGCTGTGGTCAAAGCTGTCTTGAGCTTCTGGAAGCTCTGCTCGCACTCATCCAACCATATGAACAGTGCACCCATCTACGTTAACTTGGTCAAGGAGAAAGCAATAGATGAAAATCCCTGAACAAACCGGCGATAGTACCCCTCCAAACCAAGAAAATTCCGAATCTCTGTAGCTGAAGACGGTTTAGGCCAACTCTGCACCGCCTCTATCTTCTTGGAGTTAACCTGAATACCATCACTAGAAACCACATGACCCATAAAAGCTACAGACTCAAGCCAGAACTCACACTTGGTGAATTTTTCATACAGTTTCTCCTCCCTCAACCCCTGCAATACAACTCTAAAATGTTAAGCATTCTCCTCCTGGCTACGAGAGTACACCAGGATATCATATATAAACACAATCACAAAAGAATCTAGATACAACCGGAACACACTGTTCATCAAGTGCATGAACGTGGCTGGGGCATTGGTCAGCCCAAAAGACATCACTAGAAACTCATAGTGTCCATATCTCGTCCTGAAGGCTGTCTTCAATATATTCGAATCTTTAATCTTCAGCTGGTGATAGCCTGAACGAAGATCAATCTTCAAAGACACCCCCGCTCCCTGGAGGTGATCAAAAAAATTATCAATGCGCGGTAGAGGATACTTGTTCTTCACTGTTACCTTGTTCAGCTGTCTAGAATCAATACATATCCTTGTTGAGCCATCTTTCTTCTTAACAAACAACACCGGAGCACCCCACAGTGACTCTCTAGGGCGGATGATCCCCTTATATAGGAGCTCCTGAAGCTGCTCTTTCAAATCCTTCAACTCAGCTGGTGCCATACGATAAGGAGGAATAGAGATAGGCTGAGTGATCGGCACCAAATCAATACCAAAGTCGATATCCCTATCGACGGCACACCCGATAGGCCTAATGAAAACACATCTGGGAAGTCCCTCACAACTGGCACAAAATCAATACTAGGAGTCTCATCTCCAACATCCCTCACAAATGCTAATAAGATAAACACCCCTTTTCAACCATCCTCTGAGCCTTTAAGAATGAAATCACCAGGCTTGGGACATAATCTGTTGAACCCTGCCACTCAATCTGCGGAATACCAGAAATAGCCAATGTAACTATCTTGGCATGACAGTCCAGAATAGCATGGAACGGGGATAGCCAATCCGTGCCCAAAATCACGTCGAAGTCTACAATACCCAACAACAACAAATCAACTTAGGTCTCCAGACCCCCAATAGACGTGATCCATAATAATTGTATCACCTACCGGGGTGGATACATGCACATGCAAGGCAATACAACCACGAGTTGTACGTAAATAATGAGCAAAATAAGAAGACACATATGAATATGTAGACCCGGGATCAAACAAAACAGAAGCATCCCTATGGCAAACTGAAATAATACCTGTGATCACTGCATCTGAAGCAACAACATCTCTCATATTTGGAAGTGTGTAGAAATGTGCTTGACCACCACTCGATCACTCCTCACTCCTGGGGAGACCTCAAGAAGACTGCCCCCACCCCTACTAGACTGGGATGGTGCTAAAGTAGATGTAGCCGAAGAGGAGGGCAGATACCTCTGCTGAGACCTACCCCTGCGAAGTCGAGGACACTGCCTCCTTATGTGGCCAAACTCACCACACTCAGAACAACTACCCGGAACTGGAAAAGGGGACTTAAGGGAACCCCTCGCCGCAGATGAACCCTGGGCTGAAGAAGAAGGTGCTGAACTCTGAGCTGGGAGGGCGCTGAGTGAAGACTAGCCCTGCTGATAACCCTGACAGACATGGCTGGAAGAAGCTCCACTGTGCTCTGGGCGACCTGACTGAGGAGGTCTAAATGAACGACCTCTGCCTTGATGAAACTGGCCCTAGATGGAGCACCACTATAGCTGCCCGAACCTTGAGGCCTCTTGGCCTCCTTCTCCTATTGCTCTCGGTGATGATCTACCTCAATCTGGCGTGCCATATCCACTATCTCCTTGAAGGATGTTGCCACTACTCTCTCCCTGGTCATCAAGATACAAATAGAATAGTTGAGGCCATCTATGAACCTCCTGATCCTCTCCCAATCTGTCGGGATCATCCATGAAGCATGTCTGGACAACTGAGTATACCTCAACTCGTACTGAGGCACTGTCATATCACCCTGAACTAGCCACTCAAACTACCAGCGTGGCTCTTCTTTGCGGGACTACGGCATATACATCTCTAAAAAGAGAGTGGAAAACTGCTGCCAGGTAAGGGGTGCTGCTCCTATAGGACTATACCTCTCGAACTCCTCCCACTATATGAATTCTTGCCCAAAAAAATGGAATGTAGTAAAAGATACACCACTAGACTCGAGAATCCTTGTTGTACGTGGCATCCTCTGACACTTATCCAAGAATCCATGGGGATCCTTGCCCTCAATACCACTGAATGTAGGAAGCTGAAGTCTGCCAAACCTCTCTAACCGACGCTGCTCGTCGTCAGGCATCACCGGAAAAATATACCCTAGGGCTGGTGCAACTGGCGCAACTGGAACAGCCGGTACAACTACCTAAGCTGGGGTTGCCTCTAGCATCTGAAGTCCCTGCTCAACCTGCTCTAGTGTGCGAGCTGTAGGGGTGTGATGACCACCCCCGGTCTGAGATGTCGATAATGGTAGTAGTAGCTGCTTGAGGCAAACTAGTGCAGATAGATAATATCTAAGCCAATGCCTCCTAAAGTCCAGGAATAACAATAGGCATTGCCTGTCCCTGAGCAGGCACTACTGGAGCCTCAACCACTGGGGGCTGATCCTGAATATGGGCAACATGTGGGTCTACTGGCACTGCTCCTGCTGCTCTACCACGACCACGACCACGGCCTCTAGCTAGTGGCAATAGTGGTTTTCCACCTCGTCTGGTAGCACGAGTCCTCGCCATCTGTGAGAGAATAGAATACAAAAGTTTAGTTCTCGGAACAAAAAATCGCACGACAAGAGTTCAAGGATATGAAGTGTTTCCTTAAAGGTCTGCAGCCTCCCGAGGACAAATAAAGACGTATCCATACCGATCTGTGATACACTACTAACCGGCTCAAGACTCACGAGGCCTAGTAACCTAGGCTTTGATACAACCTTGTCACGACCCCAAACCTGGTCGTGATGGCGCCCAACACATTGCTAGGCCAGCCCGACCAAATCACACACATTACCGAGCGACCAGCCCACATTTTTGTTCTAAATAAATAATATGAAACATTTTACAAAGTTTAGCCAAAGTATATAAAAATATTCAATACAGTGCACACCACCTCCCACAGATCTGGGGGTCACAAGTCGAGAGACTCTACCGAATAATATAGCAATAATACTATATACAAAGTATATCTAAAAATGCGGAATGTCTAAAAAAACATAAGAAAAGAAGGGAGAGTCGGGTCTTGTGGACGCCAGGCAACTACCTCGATACTCCAAAATAAGCTCTGAGAGCAGCTGGAAAATCAGCCCCACTGAGAGGTACCTGGATCTGCACACAAAGTGCAGGGAGTAGAGTGAGTACTTCCAACTCAGTGGTAATAGGCATGTATAATGATATTGAAAGTAAGAACACCCAGTAATACCAAACAGTAAAGCTATACTTTTTCTCATTTTCCTTTTTAACAGTATAAGTCTCAGGGAAAGCTATAACAGATAAAGCAGTTAAGAATAAATGAGTAAATGCAATGCAGATGCATGAACATGACGCTACGGCGCATAGCCCGATCCATTTTGGTACCCGCGCTCACTGTGGGGTTCAAACTCCGGAGGGGCTGCGACAGCCCAAGCGCAATATTAGTAACATATGCTGCAGCGTGCAACTCGATCCACCATCAATGCAGCTACATGCAATGCAAGCCTCATCGGCACAAATACTTGTCATTTTTAGTTCCATTTTTGACAGAAATTATAGAATTAGGTGTTCAAAAATCTCAGGATTTGCAATTCATTTTTAGACAGTGTTTAGCTCAAGACTGATATCATGAAAATATGCTATAATCATAGAAACAGAGATAACGATCCTCAGGGGATCCAAATAACCGGCACATATCCCAAATATATCCATAACCATCCAAGTAGGTGGTTTACCAGCTCATTCAGAGCCAACAACACAGTATAATGCCACTCGGTCAGACTAAGCTATAGTCCCCAATCACAATCGACTGCGCACTCACTGTAGAGTACGTGTCTTGCCTCAATATAGCATCACATAGTGATATAACGGGGTTTCAAACCCTCAGGTCATCATCCACATCTATTACTCACCTCGAACCGGCCTAGAAACTAGTCCGCAATGCCTTTCCCTCTAGAATCGACCTCCGCGGGTGCCAAATCTGATCAAAACCAATTGGAATATGTCAAAATAGGCTAATGGAAAATAACCCAATCGAAATATCTCAAAAAACACCCAAAAATACGAAGTTGCCAAAACCCGAGCCCCGGGCTCGCTTCTCGAAAAATTATGAAATTCACATTTCCGGAATTCTCGTCTTGCCATGTCATATTTCCTTTGCGTTTCTGGAATCCTCGTCTCGCCATGTCCATCACCTACACGAATGCGATGCCTTATCCTCTGCAATTCATGACAACAAAAATTTGATCCTAAGCTTAACCAAAAAAATGATCCGTTTGACCCCCGGAATCACCCCTGGGGTCCCCGGGACCTCCCCCAAAACCACCAACCTACTCGAAAATATGATACGAACTTGTTCCAATCATCAAAACATGCCCGTAAACACAAAAAATCATCAAATCAAAGCGGATTAAAGCCTAAGTTTCAACTATAACTTCCGAAACCAACATTCAATCAGAAACACGACCAAGCGATGTCCGAATGACCTGAAAATTCGCAGACATATCCAAAATTGTCTAATGTAGCTACTACAACTGTCAGAATTCCATTCTGACTCCAGGATAAAAATCTCACCTATCAACCGGATTTCACCAAAATTCCAACTTCGCCAATGCAAGCCTATTTGTACACCGGACCTCCAAATTCAATACCGATCGCTCCCCTAAGTCAAAAATCACCTCCCGAAGCTAACCAAACCACCAGAACTCACATCCAAGCTTTATACCCACATAGTCAACTTCAGGTTGATGTTTCTGAAACAAACTCCCTTCTAAGAGGCTATATGCCTTATTTTCAACCAGTGTCAATCCAAATTCACCCGATAGATTCTAATAATGATATACAAACATGAAGAAACACAATAATGGGGAAACATGGTGGTAACTCTCGGGATGATGGACTTGGTCGTCACATTCTCCCCAACTTAAACAAACGCTCGTCCTCGAGCGGGTCAAGAAACATACCTGGAGTCTCAATCAAGTATGGATATCTACTCCGTATCTCCCGCTTGGTCTCCCAAGTGGCCTCCTCCATGGGGCGACCTCTCCACTGCACCTTCACTGACGCTATATACTTAGACCTCAATCTCCACACCTGACGACCCAATATAGCTATAGGCTGCACATCATAAGTCAAGTCATCATCCAGCTGAACTGTACTGAAATCCAACACATGCGATGGGTCCCCAACATACTTCCGGAGCATAGACACATGGAACACCGGATGAACTCCCGATAGACTAGGTGGCAAAGCAAGCATATATGTCATCTCTTAAATCCTCCTGAGTACCTCAAAAGGGCCAAAGAATCTCTGACCGAGCTTTCCTTTGTTCCCGAATCTCATGACACATTTCATAGGCAAAACATTCAGCAAGACCTTCGCACCCACAGAATAAGACACATACCGGACCTCCGGTCCGCATAAATCTTCTGCCGCGACTGGGCTATGCAAAGTCTTTCCCGAATCACCTTCACCTTGTCCAATGCATCCTGGATTAACTCTGTCCCAACAACCTAGTGTAACGACCCGGCCCGTCGTTACGGGAATTACCACCCCGTTACATTGCATTTACATATATTATGCTTTTAAAACAGTATTAGAGTATATCGGGTGAGTTAGGAGTGATTTGGATTGAAAATGAAACAAATAGCATGTTTGAAGAAAGCTTGAATATGAAAAGTCAACCAAGAGTTGACTATTGAGTTAGAGTGCTCGGAACCGGATTCGATGATTCGACTAGTTCCGGGGGATCAATTATGACTTAGGAGAACAATCGGAATTGAATTCGGAGGTCCGGTGTAGTTTTAAGCTTGAATTGGCGAATGTTGAATTTTGACGAAAACCGGATGGTAGGTGAGATTTTGATCCGGGGGTCGGAATGGAATTCCGACAATTTCTGTAGCTTCGTTATGTGATTTTGGATATGTCTGCAAATTTTCAGGTCATTCGGACATCGTTTGATCGGGTTTTGGATTGAATGTTAGTTTTAAAAGTTTTGAAGAAACTTAGGCTTGAATCCGTGGTTAATTGGTGATTTTGATGTTTAGGATGGTGTTTTTATGATTGGAACAAGTTCGAATAAGGAATTAGGATGTGTTGGTGTGTTTGAATGAGGTCCCGGGGGCCTCGGGGTGTTTTCGGATGGTTAATCGGGAGAAATATGGAAAATTGCAGAAAATAGTGCACTGCCTCTGTTGTTTCCGCTCCTGCGGAATTATGGGCGCAGGAGCGGGTGCGCTGAAGCGGGAAGGAGCCGCAGAAGCGGCGACCGCAGAAGCGGAAGGGGAGCCGCTGAAGCGGAAGCGCGGAAGCGGACGGGGAGCCGCAGAAGCGGCCTTCGCAGAAGCGGAAGGGGAGCCGCTTGGGCGAGTCCGCAGAAGCGGACGTCTAGCCGCAGAAGCGGAACTATCCGCAGAAGCGGTCCAATCTCCGCAGAAGCGGACGCGTAGGAGCGGAAATATTTCCGCAGAAGCGGAAATCGCTGTAAGTTAAGTGTATCAGAAGTAGAAAATTTCAGAAACATTTTATCATTTGGGGGTCTCGGCTTAAGGGCGACTTTGGGCGATTTTGAGGAAGAAATCAAGGGAAATCATCGGGTAATCAACTATGAACTCATATTATGATTAGTATTGATAATATCATGCAATTATATCATGAAAATGGAGGAATTTGGGGTAATCATGGAAGATTTAACCCTAGGTTTGAACTTTAGAAAATCAAGGTTTTGAATGAGCAAATGGAGTCCGAATTTGGTAAAATTGATATGCTTAGACTCGTATGGAGATGAGGGTTCCGAATATGTGACTTTCGTAATTTTTCGAGAATCGTACCGAAAGTCGGGTTTTACCAACTTAGTGTAATTTTGCGAATTTCATATAAATTGAAGTGGGTTATGATTCTTTGACCCGTAATTGATACAATTATTGTTATTTGACTAGATTCTACACACGAGGCAACGAAATTCAAAGGAAAAGGCATCGCGGACGATTCGACGACCGGCTAGAGGTGAGTAGTTTGTGTATATTGTAGCCTCTGAGGGTTCGAAACCCCGGCTTAGCACATTGTGACGCTAATAGGGCGTGGTTCGCACACCGTGGCAGGTGCGGGATTGATTGTGATTGGGGATTGAGACTTGGTCCATCCCGGGAATGAATAATATGATGTTAGTGTCGAAAATACACTGTATTTGCTATATTTGTGGGCTGTAAGCCTTGTTTGGGGCCTTGTGCCGATTTGTAGCGTCCTTAGAGGACAATATTTATGTGATAGCTAAAGATTGCTTAAATCACTGATCTCAGTCCTGAAAATTGAAAACACACTTTTGAAATGCTAAGTCACCGGCTTTTACAAACTTAATAAAGTTAAAGCATTTTTTCATAAATTATGAATTGAGAACTGGAATTAAGGAAAATGAATTGTTTTGTGACTTAATTGCTTATTGTGGACTGAGTATGGGATCGGGCTGCACGCCGCAGTGGTTGATGTGAGGATCGGGCTGCACGCCGCAGCAGTATTGCGCTTGGGCTGTAGGAGCCCCTCCGGAGTCTGTACACACCCCCAGTGAGCGCCGTCGACGTTAAATGGGATCGGGCTACACGCCGTAGCGGTTATGTGCATTGCATTGCATCTGTATTTGTTGAATTACTCTGTGGTAGCTGTATTGTATTGTTGTTGCTAGTTCGTAGGAGATTCGGACCGTAGTGTAGCTTCATATTGTGGTATTTTGTGGATTTCTTACTGTCAGCTACATGTATATATTTGTTACTCACTGAGTACTTAGTACTCACCCCTACTCCCTGCACCTTTTGTGTGCAGACTCAGGTACACAGGAGCAGTAGACGGACATCTCCAGCGTTTACCTTGTCACATCGAGTTGCTGAGGTAGCTGCCTACGTTCGCAGAGCCTAGCTTCTCCTCTCATTCCAGTGGTTATTGTATATTTTGTATTCGAACTTGAGTACTTCTATATCGTACTCTCTATTTCCTGTTGGGTTTTGTTAGAGGCTCTAGACTTGTGACTCCGGATCTTTGGGAGTGTCGGTATTTTGTTCAGTATTATTATTATTGGAGTTCTTAAACTCATATATTCTTCTTGGGTTGTCCATTTGGGACCGGTATTGTGTTATAATTAAATTGTGTGTTTGGCTGGCCTAGCTTGATTGTTGGGCGCCATCACGACCGGATTTTGGGTCGTGACAAGTTGGTATCAGAGCTCTAGGTTATTAGGACTCGCGAGTCATGAGCCGGTTAAGTAGGCTTTCGCAGATCGGTACGTAGACGTCCGTATCTATCTTCGAAGGGCTACAGAAGCTTTAGGAAAAACCTCATTTTCTTGAATTCATATCGTGCGATTTGTGTTATCATGAAATTAAATCTTTCCATATTCTATTCTCTCGCGGATGGCGAGAACACGAGCTAACGGACGTGGCGGACGACCACCATTGGCACCCGGAGTGGTCGTGGTAGAGGTAGGGCGACAGTACCAGCACCTGCTGACCCACCAGCTGACCAGACTCGGGACCGGATTCCGGCGGCGAACGCTCCGACGGCTCAGGTTCAGGCACCGGCGGTGCCTATTGTGATACCGGGTCTTCGGGAGACCTTGGCTCGGATATTATCAGTGTGCACAGGATTGGCACGGGTAGTTGCTGCTACTTGCTGCGGTATCATCTTCACGGGCGGGGGAGGGAATCGGACCCCCGTGGCTCGGACACCCGAGCCGGTGCAGCCGGTTGCACCCGTTGCACCGGCTCCCTGCATATGTGGTTCCGGTTATGCCCGACGATGAGCGGCGTCGTTTGGAGAGATTTGAGAGGCTACGGCCTCCGACATTTAGTGGAGCCGAGGGCGAGGATGCCCAGGGTTTTCTTGACAGATGTCGGCGTATGCTTCGCACCGCGGGTATTCTAGAGTCCGGCGGTGTTTCATTCACTACTTTCCAGTTCACAGGTGCAGCTTTCCGGTGGTGGGAGGATTTTGAGAGGCGTAGGCCCGCCTGGGGCAGTGCCCCTCACTTGGCAACAATTCTCCACGGTATTTTTGGAGAAGTACGTGCCTCAGTCTCCGAGAGGAGGAGCTGCGACGTCAGTTTGAGTGGTTGAAACAAGGAGAGATGACAGTTAATCAGTATGAGATGAGATTCACACGGCTGGCCCGTCATGCCATGTGGATGGTTCCTACCGACGAGGGAGAGGATCCGGAGATTTATTGATGGTCTTATTTATCCCATCCGCATATTGATGACCCGGGAGAGAGTTTCTACGGTTACCTTTGAGGAGGTGGTTGATGCTGCCCGTCACATTGAGACAGATCGCCGCAGAGAGCGAGAGGAGAGAGAGGCTAAGAGGCCTCGTGGTACTGGCAGTTACAGTGGTGCTCCGTCTAGGGGTCAATTTCAGCATAGCAGAGGTCGCTCCTTCAGATCTCATCAGTCTGGACGTGCAGAGTCCAGTGGGGTTTCATCTGATCGTGGTCGTCAAGGCCAGCAGGGTTATCAGGGTCAGCAGGGCCGCCAGCAGAGTCAGCCTGCACTGAGTGCTCTTCCAGCTCAGAGCTCTGCTCCTGTTTCCTCAGCACAGGATTCATCGGTAGCGAGGGGTCCTCGGCGGCCCCTTCCTCCATCTTCGGGCCGTTGTTTTGAGTGCGGTGATTTGGGCCATATCGGGAGAGAGTGTCCTCAGTGGCTTCGTAAGCGGTCTCAGCGGAGGGATCGGCCTTCGTCTTCTACTCCTGTTTCTTCAGCGCCAGCACAGTCAGCTAGGACTGGTGGCCAGGTATCCAGAGGTCGCCCCGGGGGCGAGGATCGTACTGGTGGAGGCCAGGCTCGTTTCTATGCTCTTCCGGATAGGAAGGATGCTAGTGCTTCAGATGCGGTTATTTCAGGTATTATCTCAGTCTGCCACAGGGATGCTTCCGTCTTATTTGATCCCGGATCCACCTATTCTTATGTCTCTACTTATTTTGCACATCATTTGGGTATGACCCGTGGTATTCTTGCTTTGTCCGTACATGTGTCTACCCCAGTGGGAGATACTGTTGTTGTGGATCAGGTATATCGATCCTGTATTATTACTATTGGGGGTCTGGAGACCCGAGTTGATCTATTACTACTGGGCATGGTAGATTTCGATGTTATTCTAGGCATGGATTGGCTATCTCCTTACCATGCGATTATGGACTGTCATGCCAAGACAGTCACACTAGCTATTCCAGGTAATCCGAGGATCGAGTGGCGTGGCTTGACTGATTATGTGTCCGACAGGGTGATTTCTTATATAAAGGCTCGGCGAATGATTGGCAAGGGTTGTTTGTCTTATTTGGCCTTCATTAGAAATGTTGAGGCTGAGACACCCAGCCTTGATTCGGTCCCCATTGTGAGGGAGTTTCCGAATGTATTTCCAGCAGACCTACCGGGCATGCCACCCGAGAGAGATATTGATTTTGGTATTGACTTGGTGCCGGGCACTCAGCCCATTTCTATTCCTCCTTATCGCATGGCACCAGCAGAGTTAAAAGAATTGAAAGAACAGCTTCGGGAACTCTTAGATAAGGGTTTCATTCGTCCAAGTGTGTCACCTTGGGGTGCACCGGTGTTGTTCGTGAAGAAGAAAGATGGCACAATGAGAATGTGCATTGATTACGGGCAGCTGAACAAGGTAACAGTGAAGAATAAGTACCCATTACCTCGTATTGAGGACCTATTTGATCAGCTACAGGGAGCTAGTGTATTTTCTAAGATTGATCTTCGATCGGGTTATCATCAATTGAAGATCAGGGACTCGGATATTATGAAGACAGCGTTCAGGACGCGATATGGGCACTACGAGTTCCTGGTGATGTCTTTCGGGTTGACTAATGCCCCAGCGGCATTCATGCACTTGATGAATAGTGTATTTCGGCCGTACCTTGATTCTTTTGTGATTGTGTTTATTGATGATATCTTGGTATACTCACGCGGCCAGGAGGAGCATGCACAACATTTGAGAGTGGCATTGCAGAGGTTGAGGGAAGAGAAGCTTTATGCAAAATTCTCTAAGTGTGAGTTCTGGCGTGATACTGTGGGTTTTCTGGGACATATAGTGTCCAGTGATGGTATTCGGGTTGATCCTCGGAAGGTTGAGGCAGTGCAGAATTGGCCCAGACCTTCCTCAGCTACAGAGATTCGGAGTTATCTCGGCTTGGCAGGCTATTATCGTCGGTTTGTTCAGGATTTCTCATTTATTGCTTCACCGTTGACTAAGTTGACACAGAAGAATGCTCCATTTGTGTGGTCTGATGAATGTGAAGAGAGCTTTCAGAAGCTCAAGGAGGCTTTGACCACGGCTCCAGTACTTGTGTTACCATCGGCCTTAGGGTCATATACTGTATATTGTGATGCTTCCAGAGTTGGACTCGGTTGTGTGTTGATGCAGGAGGGTAGAGTTATTGCATATGCTTCTCGTCAGCTAAAGCCCCACGAGAAGAACTACCCTGTTCATGATTTGGAGTTAGCTGCTATTGTTCATGCCTTGAAGATTTGGAGGCATTATCTATATGGTGTATCTTGTGATGTATATACGGACCACCGCAGCCTTCAGCATTTGTTTAAGCAAAAAGATCTAAATTTGAGGCAGCGGAGATGGCTTGAATTGCTTAAAGACTATGATATTACTATCTTGTATCATCCCGGGAAAGCCAATGTAGTGGCTGATGCATTGAGCCGGAAGGCTATTAGTATGGGCAGTTTGGCGTATATTCCAGTTGGGGAGAGACCCCTAGCAGTTGATGTTCAGGCGTTAGCTAATCAGATGGTAAGGCTGGATATTTCTGAGCCCGGTCGGGTGATGGCTTATGTAGTAGCTCGTTCTTCTTTATATGATCGTATTCGAGAGCGCCGGTATGATGATCCACACTTACTTGTCCTTAAGGACAGAGTTCAGCATGATGATGCTAGAGATGTCACTATTGATAGTGAGGGCGTATTGCGGATGCAGGGCCGGATATGTGTGCCCAAGGTTGATGGCCTTCGTGAGTTGATATTGGAAGAGGCCCATAGCTCGCGGTATTCTATTCATCCGGGAGCCGCGAAGATGTATCAGGATTTGAAGCAGCATTACTGGTGGAGAAAGATGAAGAAAGATATTGTGAGCCATGTGGCTCGGTGTCTAAACCGTCAGCAGGTCAAGTATGAGCATCAGAGACCTGGTGGTGTATTCCAACGTATTGTTATTCCTGAGTGGAAGTGGGAAAGGATTACTATGGACTTTGTTAGTGGACTCCCTCGGACAGCGAGGAAGTTTGATTCAGTTTGGGTGGTGGTGGATAGGTTGACTAAGTCAGCTCACTTCATCCCAATGTGTACTACCTATACCTCGGAGCGGTTGGCAGAGATATTCATCCGTGAGATAGTGAGATTGCATGGAGTTCCTATTTCCATTATATCGGACAGAGGTACCCAGTTCACATCTCAGTTCTGGAGGACATTTCAGCGAGAGTTGGGTTCACAGGTAGAGTTGAGCACAGCATTTCATCCACAGACGGATGGGCAGTCCGAGCGTACTATTCAGATATTGGAGGACATGTTGCGTGCTTGTGTCATTGATTTTGGTGGTTCATGGGCTGATTATTTGCCTTTGGCGGAGTTTGCTTACAATAATAGCTATCGGTCCAGCATTCAGATGGCACCGTATGAAGCTTTATATGGGAGGCGGTGTAGGTCTCCAGTCGGTTGGTTCGAGCCCGGCGAGGCTAGGTTGTTAGGGACAGAGTTAGTCCAAGATGCCTTAGATAAGGTGAAGGTGATTCGGGAGAGACTTCGCACAGCTCAGTCGCGTCAGAAGAGTTATGCAGACCGGAAGGTCCGAGATGTGTCTTATTCAGTAGGTGAGAAGGTGTTGCTGAAAGTTTCGCCTATGAAAGGCGTTATGAGGTTTGGAAAGAAAGGGAAGTTGAGCCCAAGGTTTATTGGACCTTTTGAGGTGCTTAGGAAAGTTGGGGAGGTGGCTTATATGCTTGCTTTGCCACCCGGTTTGTCGGGAGTTCACCCGGTGTTCCATGTATCTATGCTCCGGAAGTATGTCGGAGACCCGTCTCATGTGTTGGACTTCAGCACGATACAGCTAGATGAGGATTTGACTTATGATGTGGAACCGGTAGCCATTTTGGGTCGACGGGTTCGTAAACTGAGATCTAAGGACATAGCTTCAGTAAAAGTGCAGTGGAGAGGTCGTCCCGTGGAGGAAGCAACTTGGGAGACCGAGCAGGAGATGCGAAGTAGATATCCACACTTGTTTGATGCTCCGGGTATGTTTCTTAACCCGCTCGCGGACGAGCGTTTGTTTAAGTTGGGGAGAATGTAACGACCCGGCCCGTCGTTACGGGAATTACCACCCCGTTACATTGCATTTACATATATTATGCTTTTAAAACAGTATTAGAGTATATCCGAGTGAGTTAGGAGTGATTTGGATTGAAAATGAAACAAATAGCATGTTTGAAGAAAGCTTGAATATGAAAAGTCAACCAAGAGTTGACTATTGAGTTAGAGTGCTCGGAACCGGATTCCGATGATTCGACTAGTTCCGGGGATCAATTATGACTTAGGAGAACAATCGGAATTGAATTCGGAGGTCCGGTGTAGTTTTAAGCTTGAATTGGCGAATGTTGAATTTTGACGAAAACCGGATGGTAGGTGAGATTTTGATCGGGGGTCGGAATGGAATTCCGACAATTTCTGTAGCTTCGTTATGTGATTTTGGATATGTCTGCAAATATTCAGGTCATTCGGACATCGTTTGATCGGGTTTTGGATTGAATGTTAGTTTTAAAAGTTTTGAAGAAACTTAGGCTTGAATCCGTGGTTAATTGGTGATTTTGATGTTTAGGATGGTGTTTTTATGATTGGAACAAGTTCGAATAAGGAATTAGGATGTGTTGGTGTGTTTGAATGAGGTCCGGGGGCCTCGGGGTGTTTTCGGATGGTTAATCGGGAGAAATATGGAAAATTGCAGAAAATAGTGCACTGCCTCTGTTGTTTCCGCTCCTGCGGAATTATGGGCGCAGGAGCGGGTGCGCTGAAGCGGAAAGGAGCCGCAGAAGCGGCGACCGCAGAAGCGGAAGGGGAGCCGCTGAAGCGGAAGCGCGGAAGCGGACTGGGAGCCGCAGAAGCGGCCTTCGCAGAAGCGGAAGGGGAGCCGCTTGGGCGAGTCCGCAGAAGCGGACGTCTAGCCGCAGAAGCGGAACTATCCGCAGAAGCGGTCCAATCTCCGCAGAAGCGGACGCGTAGGAGCGGAAATATTTCCGCAGAAGCGGAAATCGCTGTAAGTTAAGTGTATCAGAAGTTAGAAAATTTCAGAAACATTTTATCATTTGGGGGTCTCGGCTTAAGGGCGACTTTGGGCGATTTTGAGGAAGAAATCAAGGGAAATCATCAGGTAATCAACTATGAACTCATATTATGATTAGTATTGATAATATCATGCAATTATATCATGAAAATGGAGGAATTTGGGGTAATCATGGAAGATTTAACCCTAGGTTTGAACTTTAGAAAATCAAGGTTTTGAATGAGCAAATGGAGTCCGAATTTGGTAAAATTGATATGCTTAGACTCGTATGGAGATGAGGGTTCCGAATATGTGACTTTCGTAATTTTTCGAGAATCGTACCGAAAGTCGGGTTTTACCAACTTAGTGTAATTTTGCGAATTTCATATAAATTGAAGTGGGTTATGATTCTTTGACCCGTAATTGATACAATTATTGTTATTTGACTAGATTCTACACACGAGGCAACGAAATTCAAAGGAAAAGGCATCGCGGACGATTCGACGACCGGCTAGAGGTGAGTAGTTTGTGTATATTGTAGCCTGAGGGTTCGAAACCCCGGCTTAGCACATTGTGACGCTAATAGGGCGTGGCTCGCACACCGTGGCAGGTGCGGGATTGATTGTGATTGGGGATTGAGACTTGGTCCATCCCGGGAATGAATAATATGATGTTAGTGTCGGAAATACACTGTATTTGCTATATTTGTGGGCTGTAAGCCTTGTTTGGGGCCTTGTGCCGATTTGTAGCGTCCTTAGAGGACAATATTTATGTGATAGCTAAAGATTGCTTAAATCACTGATCTCAGTCCTGGAAATTGAAAACACACTTTTGAAATGCTAAGTCACCGGCTTTTACAAACTTAATAAAGTTAAAGCATTTTTTCATAAATTATGAATTGAGAACTGGAATTAAGGAAAATGAATTGTTTTGTGACTTAATTGCTTATTGTGGACTGAGTATGGGATCGGGCTGCACGCCGCAGTGGTTGATATGAGGGTCGGGCTGCACGCCGCAGCAGTATTGCGCTTGGGCTGTAGGAGCCCCTCCGGAGTCTGTACACACCCCGAGTGAGCGCCGTCGACGTTAAATGGGATCGGGCTACACGCCGTAGCAGTTATGTGCATTGCATTGCATCTGTAGTTGTTGAATTACTCTGTGGTAGCTGTATTGTATTGTTGTTGCTAGTTCGTAGGAGATTCGGACCGTAGTGTAGCTTCATATTGTGGTATTTTGTGGATTTCTTACTGTCAGCTACATATATATATTTGTTACTCACTGAGTACTTAGTACTCACCCCTACTCCCTGCACCTTTTGTGTGCGGACTCAGGTACTCAGGAGCAGTAGACGGGCATCTCCAGCGTTTACATTGTCACATCGAGTTGCTGAGGTAGCTGCCTACGTTCGCAGAGCCTAGCTTCTCCTCTCATTCCAGTGGTTATTGTATATTTTGTATTCGAACTTGAGTACTTCTATATCGTACTCTCTATTTCCTGTTGGGTTTTGTTAGAGGCTCTAGACTTGTGACTCCGGATCTTTGGGAGTGTCAGTATTTTGTTCTTTACTATTATTATTGGAGTTCTTAAACTCATATATTCTTCTTGGGTTGTCCATTTGGGACTGGTATTGTGTTATAATTAAATTGTGTGTTTGGCTGGCCTAGCTTGATTGTTGGGCGCCATCACGACCGGATTTTGGGTCGTGACACCTAGCCTCACCGGGCTCAAACTAACCAACTGGAGACTACACTGTCTCCCTTATAAGGCCTCGTACGATGCCATCATAATACTGGATTGGTAGCTGTTATTATAAGAAAACTCTACGAGAGGCAAATAATCAGCCCAAGAACCACCGAAATCAATAACACAGGCACGCACCATGTCCTCCAAGATCTGAATGGTACGCTCGGACTGTCCATTTGTCTGAGGATGAAATGCAGTACTCAACTCAACCTGTGAACCCAACTCTTGCTAGAATGTCCTCCAGAACTACAAAGTAAACTGAGTACCTCTGTCTGATATAATAGAAACTGGGACCCCATGCAATCTCATAATCTCACAGATGAAGATCTCTGCTAATCGATCTAAGGAATATGTAGTACACACAGGAATGAAGTGTGCGGACTTGGTCAGCCTGTCCACAATCACCCAAACTAAATCAAACTTCCTCGCTATCCGAGGGAGACCACTAACAAAGTCTACAGTAATCCTCTCCCATTTTTACTAGGGAATATCAATATGCTAAAACACGCCACCGAGTCTCTGATGCTCAAACTTGACCTGCTGACAGTTGAGGCACTGATCTACATAACTCACAATATCCTTCTTCATTCTTCTCCACCAGTAATAATGTCTCAAATCATGATACATCTTCGAGGCACCTGGATGGATAGAATACCGCGAGCTATGGGCCTCCTCCAATATCAACTCACGAAGGCCATCTACATTGGGCACGCAAATCTGGCCCTGCATCCTCAACACACCATCGGTATCAATAGTAACATTCCAGATATCATCATGTTGAACTCTGTCCTTAAGGACAAGCAAGTGTGGATCATCATACTGGCGCTCATGAATGCGATCATATAAGGAAGACCAAGAAACAACGCAAGCCAGCACCCTACTGGGCTCTGTAATATCCAACCTCACTAGCTGATTAGCCAACGCCTCAATATCACATGGTAAGTGTATCTCCCCAACTAGAATTTACGCCAAGCTGCCCATACTAACCGCCTTTCGGCTCAACGCATGGCCACTACATTGGCCTTCCCCGGATGATATAAAATGGTGATGTCATAATCCTTGAGCAACTCAATCCACCTCCGCTGCCTCAAATTGAGATCCTTCTATTTGAACAAGCGCTGGACACTGCGATGATCAGTATACACCTCACAAGACACGCCGTACAAATAGTGCCTCCAATCTTCTAGGCATGAACTATGGCAGCTAACTCTAAATCATGAACATGGTAGTTCTTCTCATGAGGCTTCAACTGACGATAAACATAAGCATTAACTCTACCCTCTTGCATCAATACACAAACTATCCCCACTCTCGATACATCACAATATACGGTATAAGAAATTGAAGTTGATGGCAAGACTAACGCTGGAGCTTTGGTCAAAGCTGTCTTGAGCTTCTAAAAGCTCTCCTCACACTCATTCGATCATATAAACGGTGCACCCTTCTACGTTAACTTGGTCAATAATGAATCAATAGATGAAAATCCCTAAACAAACCGGTAATAGTACCCCGCCAAACCAAGAAAACTCCGAATCTCCGTAGCTTAAGACGATTTAGGCCAACTCTGCACCGCCTCTATCTTCTTCGGGTTAACCTGAATACCATCACTAGAGACCACATGACCCAAAAAAGCTACAGACTCAAGCCAGAACTCACACTTGGTGAATTTTGCATAAAGCTTCTCCTCCCTCAACCCCTGCAATGCAACTATGAAATGTTGAGCATACTCCTCCTGGCTACGAGAGTAAACCAGGATTTCATCAATAAACAATCCAGATACATCCGGAACACATTGTTCATGAAGTGCATGAACGCGGATGGGGCATTGGTCCGCCCAAAAGACATCACTAGAAACTCATAGTGCCCATATCTCGTCCTGAAGGCTGTCTTCATTATATCCGAATCTCTAATCTGCAACTGGTGATAGCCTAAACGAAGATCAATCTTCAAAGACACCCCCGCTCCCTGGAGCTGATCAAATAAATTATCAATGCGCGGTAGAGGATACTTGTTCTTCACTATTACCTTGTTCAGCATTTTATAATCAATACACCTCCTCATTGAGCTGTCTTTCTTCTTAACAAACAACACCGGATCACCCCACCGTGACTCACTAGGGCAGATGAACCCCTTATATAGGAGCTCCTGAATCTACTCTTTCAAATCCTTTAACTCAGCTGGTGCCATACGATAAGGAGGAATAGAAATAGGTTGAGTGCCAGACACCAAATCAATACCAAAGTCGATATCCCTATCCGACAGCATAATCGACAGGTCTGATGGAAACACATCTGGGAAGTCCCTCACAACGGGCACAAAATCAATACTAGGAGTCTCATCTCCAACATCCCTAAAAAACGCTAAATAAGATAAACACCCTTTTTCAACCATCCTCTAAGCCTTTAAGAATGAAATCACCAGGCTTGGGACATAATCTGTCGAACCCCGCCACTCAATCTACGGAATACCAGGAATAGCCAATGTAACTGTCTTGGCATGACAGTCTAGAATAATATGGCACGGGGATAGCCAATCCATGCCCAAAATAACATTGAAGTCTACCATACCTAATAACAACAAATCAACTTGGGTCTCCAGACCCCCAATAGAAACAAGACAAGATCGATAGACATGATCCACAATAATTGTATCACCCACCGGGGTGGATACATGCACAGACAAGGCAATAAAACCATAGTTTGTACCCAAATAATGAGAAAAACAAGAAGACACATATGAATATGTAGACCCGGGATCAAACAAAATAGAAGCATCCCTGTGGCAAACTGAAATAATATCTGTGATAACTGCATCTGAAGCAACAACATCCCTCAAATTCGGAAGTGCATAGAAATCTGCCTGACCACCACTCGATCACTCCTCACTCCTGGGACGACCTCTAGAAGACTGACCCCCACCCCTACAAGACCGGGATGGTGCTAAAGTAGATGTAGCCGAAGAGGAGGGTTGATCCCTCTAGTGAGACCTACCCCTGCGAAGTCGAGGACACTACCTCCTCATGTGGCCAAACTCACCACACTCAAAACAACTACCCAACACTGGAAAATGGGACTTAAGGGAACCCCTTACCGCAGATGATCCCTTGGCTGAAGAAGAAGCCGTTGAACTCTGAGCTGGGAGGGTGCTGAGTGAAGACTGGCCCTGCTGATAACCTTGACAGCCACGACCGGAAGAAGCTCCGCTGTGCTCTGGGCGACATGACTGAGGAGGTCTAAATGAATGAACTCTGCCCCTAGATGGAGCACCACTATAGCTGACCGAACCTCGAGGCCTCTTGGCCTCCCTCTCCTATTGATCTCGGTGATGATCCGCCTTAATCTGGCATGCCATATCCACTATCTCCTCGAAGGATGTTGCCACTACTCTGTCCCTGGTCATCAAGATACAAATACAATAGTTGAGGATCTACGAACCTCCTAATCCTCACCCGATCTGTCGGGATCATCCATGTAGCATGTATGGCCAACTGAGTAAACCTCAACTCGTACTGAGTCACTATCATATCACCCTTGAACTAGCCACTCAAACTAGCGGCGCGGCTCCTCTCTGTGGGATTACGACACATACTTCTCTAAAAAGAGAGTGGAAAACAGCTGCCAGGTAAGGGGTGCTGCTCCTATAGGACTATGCCTCTCGAACTCTTCCCACCATATGAATTCTGGCCCCAAAAACTGGAATGTATTAAAAGATACACCACTAGACTCGAGAATCCCTGCTATACGTAGCATCCTCTAACACTTATCCAAGAATCAATGGGGATCCTCGCCCTAAGTACCACGGAATGTAGGCAGCTAAAGTCTGCCAAACCTATCTAACTGACGCTGCTCGTTGTCAGGCATCACCAAAAAAACATACCCTAGGGCTGGTGCAACTGGCGCAACTGGAACAGCCAGTGCCACTACCTGAGCTGGGGTTGCCTCTAGCGTCTGAAGTCCCTGCTCAACCTGCTTTGGTGTGGGAGCTACGGGGGTCTGATGACCACCCTCGGTCTGAGATATTGATGTGGCAATAGTAGCGTAAACTGCTTGAGCCAAACCAGTGCAGACAGATAATATCTGGGCCAATGCCTCCTGAAGGCCAGGAATAACAATAGGCATTGTCGGTGCCTAAACGAGCGCTGCTAGAGCCTTAACCACTGGGGGCTAATCCTGAATATGGGCAACAGCTGGGTCTACTGGCACTACTCTTGCTGCTCTACCATGACCACGACCTCTAGCTGGTGGCAATAGTGGTTGTCCATCTTGTCTGGTAGCACGAGTCCTCGCCATCTATGAGTGAATAGAATACAAAAGTTTAGTTCCCGGAATAATAAAATTGCACGACAAGAGTCCAAGGATATGAAGTGTTTCCTAAAAGGTCTGCAGCCTCCCAAGAATAAATAAAGACATCTCCGTATCGATCTGTGAGACACTACTAACCGGCTCAAGACTCATGAGGCCTAGTAACCTAGGCTCTGATACCAACTTGTCACGACCCCAAACCCGGTTGTGATTGTGCCCAACACATTGCTAGGCTTGCCCGACCAAATCACACACATTACCAAGCTACCAGCTCACATCTTTGTTCTAGATCAATAATATGAAAGATTTTACAAAGTTTAGCCAAAGTATATAAAAATATTCAATACAGTGCACACCACCTTCCACAGATCGGGGGTCACGAGTCGAGACCCTCTACCAAATAATATAGAAATAATACTGTATACAAAGTATATTTGAAAATGCGGAATGTCTAAAAAAACATAAGAAAACAAGGAAGAGTCGGGTTTTACGGACACTAGGCTGCTACCTCGATACTCCGAAATAAGCTCTGAGAGCAGCTGGAAAATCAACCCTGCTGAGAGGTACCTAGATCTGCACACAAGGTGTATGGAGTAGAGTGAGTACTTCCAACTCAGTGGTAATATGCATGTATAATGATATTGAAAGTAAGAACACCTAGTAAAGCTATACATTTTCTCATTTTCCTTTTTAATAATATAAGTCTCAGGGAAAGCAATAACGGATAAAGCAGTTAAGAATAAATGAGTAAATGCAATGCAGATGCATGAACATGACGCTACAGCGCATAACCCGATCCATTTGGGTACCCGCGCTCATGATGAGTGGTGATTTTACCACTCATTTTAGCATCTTTTCCTTAGATTTTGTGTCGTCTTATGTATGCAATGAGTTTGTTTATAGTGGTTATTGTGAGATTTTCAGGTACGTGATGCTATGAGATGTGTTGAATGGAATTTGGATGTTTTTGACTGGAATTTAAGGAAAAAATGACTGCTGGGCGAAGTACTCTACGTGATCGCGAACACTATCACGCGATCGCATAAGACCAGGCAGCAATACTATGCAATCGCAGAAGTTCTCACGCGATCGCAGAAGGAAAACACCTAAAGCTATGCGATCGCAGGAGTGGATCACGCGATCGTAGAAGACACATACATGAAGTCACGCGATCGCGAGGCAAAACACGTGATCGTGATGTGTTGCATCTGGGCCAGTTCTGGGCAATTCCGGCATTTCACATATTTTTCACCCAAAATTATTTTTATACTCGCCCAAAGGGATCTCTCTGGATCTCTCATTATTTTCTTCATTTTTGGAACATCTTTTTACTCTTTGGCTTAGAGAGAACAAGTTTGGAAGCTAGGGTTTTGCACACACACTTGGGTCTTGAAGATTAAAGCTTGTGGTTAAGGATTTCTTACCCATTTATGTTTATTTCTTCATTTCCTTGCTTTGTATTGTATATCTAAGTATGTAGTATTTATTTCCAACACTTGAATCTTGTTTATGGGAATATTCATATTTAAAGTGTGGATTAAATACCTTGTTGTGCTTATGTATTGAATGATTTTTATATATTTATGAAGTGAGTTATTGTTACTTTAATTATTCTTGTTCTTTAATGTTTCCAAAGAGAATAGCTAACTCTAGGACTCGCCCATTTACTTTGAATTAATTTTGGGAAAGATAATTCGAGTTGGGAAAGATTAATTAACAAGAACTTGAGGCGTTAACCCTCACTTTATAGATTCGACCTAGGGATATGATTGAACTACTTGTAGCCTATCGGGTGTGCTCAATCTTCTAATTGTGATTAGGGATAATTCAATTAGGAAGTCTTGTTAGTCTTCGGAAGAAGCTAATTAAGAATTATTATCCGTGGCTAATTAACATAAACTCGCTCATATTTGTAAAATCGTGAAATACATTGGATCGTTACTTGAGTGTGATTCCCGATGCATTCATACTTGTAGCCATTGATCATTTTATTTGATTTTTATTTTAGTTTACATTTTTGCATTTTGATATAAACATTTTCCAAAACCCAAAATCTTAAGTGTTTGGTTTAGCGCGACTAGCGATAATTTTCTTGCATTCCTAATCGCCTACATATTGTTCTCTGTGGGATTCGACCCCGACTCATAGTTGGGTAAATATATTGCATACGACCGTGTCTATTGCTTTTTAGCGGTGGAATTGGATGTTATCAAAAATGGCGCCGTTGCCGGGGACCAATTTGGCATAATTTAGGTTGTTTGAGAAGTAAGCGAAAGTGCTTTGGTCCAAACTTGTGAATATTTGTGTAATTATTTTTCTTACTTTGGGTCTATTTTTAGTGTTTGTTTCTTGTTTATTTTCTTAATTTTGAAAAAAAAATGGCATCATATAATAAAAATTGGTCGGATGGTAGTTGTTCATATTTTGATGATCCTTGTCCTTATTGTGGAGGACCACACTCGTGGCTAAATTGTTTAAATTCTCCCGGGGGTGGATTGTGCGCACAATTAAAAACCCATAGGTGGAGTATTTGTGATAAGTGTGGTTTCCAAAATGGTCATTGGGATGATTGTGCTTATTTGTTAATCCCTTCCCCAAGCCCCCACTATGATGATTCTACTCGTTTGGTAAGAATTATAGGGCTATGGAATTGGAAGAAGTGGAGCATGGACAAAGTGGAGAGTTCAAGCTCATGTTGAGTGTCTACTTGAAGAAGGAAACAAGGAGCAAAGTGCCTTGGAACATCTCTTGGAGACTAATCTCCAAAATGATTTTGCACTCCAAGGATTGCACTCGCAAATGGATGAACATCCGCCAACCAACTCAATGAGTGTTGTTGATGCCGGCAAAAACATGGAATTGGAGTCAACCGGTGTAAATGCTAATGTGGTTGTTGTTGACTCTAATCCGGGGGAAAAACGAGGATGTCAACATAGAAGAATTTCAAAGTGTAGGCTTAAAGTCACATTCCAAGCATTTTTCAACCTTGGAATTGTGTGGTGACACGGGAGTTGAACCACATGAATCAATGAAGGAATGCGAGGAGGAACAACTTTGGCCATACATTTTACAGTTTGAGGAGGCAAGAAATCGAAACGACATTCCTCACTTGAAAGCCAAGAAGTGCAAAATGAAAATTTTAAGCATTGGCTCGAACATCCAATTACCACCCCCCACCGCTCGTGGTCATAAGCTTGATTCCAAGCTAGGGGCTCAATTCATATCATCCAAGTGGCGAGAAAAGTGGTAATGTTGTTTGTGTCGTGCCACGACGTTAAATGCGGCGCTTGGTGGGAGGCAACCCACCGGTTTTTCAAAAATTTTCATCATTTTGCAAATTTTCTTTTTTAGAATTGCTTAGGATATTATTTATGATAAATCTGCCAAGTTTGAGAATTTTTGGAGTTGATTTGAGCAGGTCGGGGTATCCGGGCAGACACAAACCAGTAGCTGAAGAAATATGCCAGAAAAAGCAATGAATCGCGATCGCGATAAACCTCACGCGATCGCGTAAGGTAAGCTCTTGGCCAACATATCGCGATCACGGAAACAAGGACGCGATCACATGACTGGGTAATTTTGTGAACCGCGACTGCAGTAATATCCACGTGATACCGTAGCATTGCGGCAGTCTCAGACTTGAAATACACTGGAATTGCAAAAATTGTGCCCAATCTCATTAAAACAAAAGAACAGACCCCCTGCTCCCATTTTTCCTCCGAAAAGCTCACCAAGAAATCAAATTGGTTTGACTTCAATCGCATAAATCTTGCATTGCTCTCTCAAGTATGTTACTCCCCCACCCCTAAAGCTTGTTTAACTGTATTTTAATGGTAAGTTAGGGTGTGGGCTGCCCTATTTTTCAAAAGTTGGGGTTTAAAATTGCATGTAGTATGAAAAGCCATTGTTGAATCTCTTGTCATGCTTGCTTGTTGTGAGTGATTGGTTGAGAGAAAGGGAGTTTTTGTATGCAAAGTTTTGGGGCAAACACGCATGCTTTGTTGGTGTAAAATGACTTTTAATAATCAAGCACATCAGTTGTTCAAAGAAATGCCCCAAAGACAATGGTTCTGGGCGAGGAAGAAGACTAACGCGATCGCGATGACCAATTCCGCGATCGCGTAGGTCAAATTCTGGCTGTTCAAAAACTTACTCATCGCGATCGCGTGAATGCCTCTGCGATCGCGATGGGTTCCCAGCACTTTACTCTCCGCGATCGCGTGACATTGTCTGCGATCGTGTAACTTGAACTGGTTTTCCTCTCCGCGATCGCGTGACTATGTTTGCGATCACGATTCACAACTGCCCAGTGCACTAACCAGTAGCTTCGCATATTCTACACCGAAAGCTTTCTAACCTATTTCTTTGGCATAATTACCTCTAAATGCAATGCTGAAAGTCACTATATGTTTGTTTGACATTAAAACTTTGTGTGTAGGTATTTTGAGCTAAAAAATGGATTTGGTGACTAATGAAAATGTGCAACAATATGCCGAACAAGTGGCAGCTGAGGAGTATTATGATGCTGCCACATTTTCCTCACGCAGGTTCTATGAACGCTATGACAAACAACTTTCCAAAAGCATGATAAGGGAAAGAGGCATACAATTGGTCAACCTGGATGATCGATGGCCTGAATTCCATGGCAGGCTGCTTACTAGTGGATGGATATGCTTCGCCGCAGAGCCCAGACCAGCCAACTATGAAGTTGTCCGAGAATTCTATGCAAATGCTGTAGAGACGGACTTCAACAATGAGTTGGTAGTCACTGTCAGAGGTTGCGAAGTCCGTTTCAGTCCAGAGAGGATAAATGCTCATTACAACCTTGCCAATGTTGATAATCAGCTGTACCAAAAGAGAGCCAAAGAGTTGGGTAGCCAATGGTTCGTCACTCACTTGCACGGTGGGCAGGTGCCTAAATGGATCAAGAATCACACCAGGATCGAGTCTTCGGAATTCACTGTGGAGGGCAAGACTTGGCTCTCCATAATCCGTGCTCGTATCATGCCTTCAAAGAATGAAACAGAGGTGACACCTGAGAAGGAAAGGGTGATTTGTGCACTTCTGGAGGGGATGCAGGTAAATGTAGGGAAACTCATTATTGATGAAATAGCTGAGGTGGTGGCAGAGCGGACCAAGAGCTTGTTCTTTCCATCATTGATCACCCACCTATGCTATGAGGCTGGGGTACAACCCAAACCTACTGAAAATGAAAAGCCACCAGAGAAGCTTATCCATCCCCTACTAAGGTCAAGAGCAGGAGCGCCACCAAAGAAGAGACGAATTGATGTAGCATCTCCCAGTTTTGGCCGGTTCACAGAAACAGAGATTAATGAAGATGCCTCCAGTACTTCCACAGCTATCATTCCACTCGAGGAGGGACCTCTTACTCTCAGGTACATCTCTCGACAGGTTTATGGTATGGACACTCAGGTACGACAGCTTGTAGCTGGTCTTCCGTCTGGACCATCCGGAGAGAGCACCTCTGCAGGCCCAGCTGGCTCAGAAAGGCTCCCCACATTGTCTGACCTCGCAAAGGAGCAACAGAGCATCAAAGCAAAGCTGGGAAAAATTGAAAGAAGGCAACAAAAGCATAGAGAGCATGAGAGGAAGAAAAGCAAGTTCCTCAATAAGATCATGAGCACGCTGCGCAAATTCTGTGGACCTGATGAGACAGAGGATGATGACTTTGAGCTTGAGCCTCCCAGTTCCTCCAGTGGAGAGTGACACCATTCAGGGAGCACCTCCTTTATTTTTGCTTGAATTGCATAATTGCACTGGGGACATTGCAATATTCTAACTTGGGGGTGGTCCTTGAACATTGAAATACTTTCTTAGACATTGAAGCATGAACTAGTTGTGTAGCCTTGAACTTGGGTGGATATGTATTTTGTTAGTAATAAATCAGTGTTAGTTACTATCTTTCTTGTTGATAACTTTTTTTTAGTAGCTTCTTAAATTTTTGTTACCTTTGTAGTAGTTGTTATTTTCCTTTTCTTAAATAAAATTTCCTTGGGTTTTCTTCATGCTACGGTTCTTTCCCAAGGAACAATTTAGTGAACCGGGTGACTTTTCCCGATGAGAGATAGTGTGACAACCTTCTTAAGGGAATTAGTCTTGTTTTGTTAGGATGAGGCTTTTGGATTATTTGGTACTAATAAAATTAGCCTCTTGTATGTAAATTATGAATTAAGAATACCCCTCCAAAAATTTGTATTAAAGTGTTAAAAACACGTAAGTTGCATGGTGTAAAACAATTTTGGTGATAAATTTTTGGCTCTTTTAGTGACTTTTAGCTCACTAGTTTGATAAAATTGATCCATCTTCATTAATTCATGTGCCATGTGTGTTAGCGAGTGTTGAAATAAATCTTGTGTTTACTTCCATCATCTAGAACTTGCCCGGTTAGTTTTTCAACGCTGATGACAGTACATTTGGTTGGAGGAATGATCTTAGGCATTCTCTGTTTTAATTTTAAAATCTCTTTAGCCTTTCAAGCCTACCGTTGCATAAATAATGTCACTAGTACCCATTTTGAGCCTTTAAACCTTTCTTTGGCCAACTCATTACAAACCTTTCCCCTTTTGTAAAATAATTCCCTCTCTTGAACCCGTCCCTCCTTGAACACTGAGAATGAGGCTAAAGTCCTAAGTTGGGGGTGGTGTCAAAATGGAGATTGGTAAGGTTGTGCATTGAGTATAAGACCACATGCCTCAAAGTATTTGTATTAAAGTATTCAAGCTCCAAAAGAAAAAAAAAGAGTTAGTCTTTACATATATGTGTAAATATGTACATTGTGGAGCCTTGAATAAAATTTGGGAGAGGTATGTAAGGTGGTTCTATATTGGGAACTAGATGCCAATGAGGCTATGTGAGTTAAAGAGAGTCAAAATACAAAAGAATGAAACTTGTGAGTAGTGTTCAAGGAGGATGAAGTCACATGTACCCAAATGCTTATCCAACCTTCCCTAAACCTACATTACAAGCTTAAAAAGTCCTTATAGGACCTCCAACTAAGCATTCTTGAATAAGCGATGAATTAAAATAAGGGCAAGCTTATGGTATGATGTGTCGTAACACTTGAAGCTTCTTTGTGAGAGCGAGTGTTTTCGAAAACTTTGTCCTTTGTGTTGTGTCGTAAATATATTGTTCTTTGTTGGGACTTTCTTTCTTGTGAGGACGCATGAATTAGAGAAGACCGGTGAAATTGTTATAGTGAACTAGTGCCCTTGAGTCACTCATTGAGGCTTATTTTTGTCACTTGATTGTTTTGGAACTCCCTTGCACATTGTTGAAGTTGATTTTTTTAGGAGGGAGTTATTTTAAAAAGATATACATACTTGAGCCTAATTGTTAGTACCAACCAAATCCATAAGTATGGTGTTTAAATGAGAGAATGTGATATGTACATAATAGCAATGCCACTTGCATTTTAAAGGGTGAATCCTCATTGAAGTTTTGATTTTGATATGCTTGAGGACAAGCAAAAGCTTTAAGTTGGGGGTGTTGATGAGTGGTGATTTTACCACTCATTTTAGCCTCTTTTCCTTAGCTTTTGTGTCATCTTATGTATCCAATGAGATTGTTTATAGTGGTTATTGTGAGATTTTTAGGTACGTGATGCTATGAGGTGTGTTGAATGGAATTTGGGTGTTTTTGACTGGAATTTAAGGGGAAAATGAGTGCTGGGCGAAGTACTCTACGCGATTGCGGACACTATCACGCGATCGTAGAAGACCAGGCAGCAATACTACGCGATCGCAGAAGTTCTCACGCGATCGCAGAAGGAAAACACCTAAAGCTATGCGATCGCAGGAGTGGATCACGCGATCGCAGAAGACACATACGTGAAGTCACGCGATCGCAGTAATGTTTCACACGATCGCGGAGTGTTAGACCACCGCTCTACGCGATCGCGAGCCAAAACACGCGATCGCGATGTGTTGCATCTGGGCCAGTTCTGGGCAATTCCGACATTTCACATATATTTCACCCAAAATCATTTTTATATTCGCCCAAAGGGATCTCTCTGGATCTCTCATTATTTTCTTCATTTTGGAACATCTTTTTACTCTTTGGCTTAGAGAGAACAAGTTTGGAAGCTAGGATTTTGCACACACACTTGGGTCTTGATGAGTAAAGCTTGTGGTTAAGGATTTCTTACCCATTTATATTTATTTCTTCATTTCCTTGCTTTGTATTGTATATCTAAGTGCGTAGTATTTATTTCCAACACTTGAATCTTGTTTATGGGAATATTCATATTTAAAGTGTGGATTAAGTACCTTGTTGTGCTTATGTGTTGAATGATTTTTATATATTTATGAAGTGAGTTATTGTTACTTTAATTATTCTTGTTCTTTAATGTTTCCAAAGAGAATAGCTAACTCTAGGACTCGCCCATTTACTTTGAATTAATTTTGGGAAAGATAATTCGGAGTTGGGAAAGATTAATTAACAAGAACTTGAGGCGTTAACCCTCACTTTATAGATTCGACCTAGGGATAGGATTGAACTACTTGTAGCCTATCGGGTGTGCTCAATCTTCTAATTGTGATTAGGGATAATTCAATTAGGAAGTCTTGTTAGTCTTCGGAAGAAGCTAATTAAGAATTATTATCCGTGGCTAATTAACATAAACTCTCTCATATTTGTAAAATCGTGAAATACACTGGATCGTTACTTGAGTGTGATTCCCGATGCATTCATACTTGTAGCCATTGATCATTTTATTTTCTTTCTAGTTTAGTTTACATTTTTGCATTTAGATATAAACATTTTCCAAAACCCAAAATCTTAAGTGTTTGGCTTAGCGCGACTAGCGATAATTTTCTTGCATTCCTAATCGCCTAGATATTGTTCTCTGTGGGATTCGACCCCGACTCATAGTTGGGTAAATATATTGCATAGGATCGTGTCTATTGCTTTTTAGCGATGGAATTGGACGTTATCAGCTCACTGTGGGGTTCAGACTCCGGAGGGGCTCCGACAGCCCAAGCGCAATATTAGTAACATATGCTAGAACATGCAACTCGATCCACTATCAATCTAGCTACATGCAATGCAAGCCTCACATGCACAAATACTTACCATTTTTAGTTCCATTTAACAGAAATTATAGAATTAAGTGTTCAAAAATCTCAGGATTTGCAATTCATTTTTAGACAGTGTTTAGCTCAAGACTGATATTATGAAAACATGCTATAATCATAGAAACAGTGATAACGATCCTCAGGGGATCCAAATAACCGGCACATATCCCTAATATATCCATAACCATCCAAGTACGAGGTTTACCGGCTTATTCATAGCCGACAACACAATACAATGCCACTCGGTCGGACTAAGCCATAGTCCCCAATCACAATTTACCCCAACTCACCGTAGAGTACGTGTCTCACCTCAATACAACATCACATAGTGATATACCGGGGTTTCAAACCCTTAGGTCATCATCCACATCTATTACTCACCTAAAACCGGCTCAAAAACTAGTCAGCAATGCCTTTCCCTCTAGAATCGACCTCCACAGGTGCCAAATCTGATCAAAACCAATAGGAATACGTCAAAATAGGCTAATGGAACATAACCCGATCGAAATAACTCGAAAAACACCGAAAACACGAAGTTGCCGAAACCCGAACCCCGGGCCTGCTTCTCGAAAAGTTATTAAATTCACATTTCCAAATCTTCGTCTCTCCACGAGTCCATACATATAAAATTTATCAATATCAGAGTCCAATAGCCCCTTCAAATTCCAAAATTTCAAAACCAATAACCAAGCCCTAACTCCTCCAATTTACACCCCAATTTCAGTGATTTAGATGAAGATTCTGTGATAAAATCACGTAATTAGTCCGTAAAACTTACGTCCAATCGAAATCTTGGTGAAAACCTCTTACTCTCTCGTCCAATAGCTCCAAAATGTGCCTAAAATGGTGGAAATGGGTTTTGCTCATGACTGAAATGTTGTTAAACTGATTAGCCCGACCTAATATTTCTTTTTTCGTGTTAGCGACACTGCCCACGCGAATGCGCTGGACAATCTTTTAAAATTTTATAATCCTCTTACGCGAACGCGATCTCCTACTCGCGATCACGATGTACAAACACCTGAACCCACGCGAATGCGACAACACCCTTCGCGATCGCGTATAACAAAAATCACTAGCCTCCAAATCCTTCTACACGAACGCGAGAAAACCCTTGCGAACACGAACCTCCAGTTTCTTCCTATATGCTTTCGCATCAAGCCCTTCGCGAATGCATGGGCCAAATTCTCAGACCCCTAATTCCTTCTACGCGTTCGTGTCCATCACCTACGCGAACGTGATGCCTTATTTCTCTGCAATTCATGACAGCAAAAATCTGATCCTAAGCTTAACCAAAAAATGATTTGTTTGACCCCCGGAATCACCCCCGGGCCCCCGCGACCTCCACCAAAACCACCAACCTACTAAAAAACATGATACGAACTTTTTCCAATCATCAAAACACTCCCTTAAACACAAAAATCAACAAATCAAGGCGAATTCAAGCCTAAGTTTCAACTATAACTTTCGAAACCAACATTCAATCACACGCCTGACCAAACGATGTCCGAATGATCTAAAAACTTGCAGACATATCCAAACACCTAACAAGGCTACTGCAACTGTTGGAATTCCATTCTGACTCCCGGATCAAAATCTCACTTATAAACTAGATTCCGCCAGAATTCCATCTTCGCCAATTCAAGCATTTACACTGAACCTCCAAATTCAATTTTGATTGCTCCCCTAAGTCACAAAACACCTCCCAAAGCTAACCGAACCACCGGAACTCACATCTAAGCTCTCTACCCATGTAGTCAACTTCATGTTGAATTTTCTGAACAAACTCCCTTCTAAGAGGTTATATGCCTTATTTTCAACTAGAATCAATCCAAATTCACCTCATAGATTTTAATATTGATATAGAAACATGAAGCAACACAATAAGGGTGAAACGGGATGGTAACTTTTGTGATGACGGTCCGGGTCATCACAGTCTTAGGAACCCCCTCTTGTGCATGTATCTTCAACTTTCCCTTTCCACCAACAAAATTATAGCACTACCTCCTATCCTTCCCAAGCTCCACCACCTAAACAAAACCCTTCCTCACCAATCACCCTTGTCTTTGTGGTGCCTCCACCTACCATACTACAAATATCTTCCAGTGAGCCTATGTTTCAAGATCAGGATAGCCAGTACTAGCCTCCTGAGCATATCTGTAAAGCTCCTGAGCCATATTCCTAAACTCCTCACCTTGAGCTCCCATCGGAATCTGACAAGCAACTTAAGGATCTGAAACAAGAATAATTTTTTTGAAAAGTAAAAAGCATGGAGAAATCCTTCAGGAACATGCGTGGATTGGGTGGACAAGTAAGTGTGGCCTACAAGAATTTGTGCTTATTTCCTGGCGTCCAATTGCCTGCGGGGTTGAAGATACAAAAGTTTGATTTGTATGATGGACATGGTGACTCGGTGGCCTACCTGAGGGGATTCTGTGGTAAGATGAAAGGAGTCGGAGGACGAGATGAATTGTTAATGGTGTGCTTTAGCCAAAGTCTCAGTGGTGCGTCTTTAGAATGGTACACAAGGCAAGATCATGCCCGATGGTACACATGGGATAATTTGGCCCAAGCCTTTACAAACCACTTTCAATACTACCTCGAAATTGTTCCTCATCATCTATCACTTACCAAAATTGAGAAGAAACCCGGTGAAAGTTTTAGAGAGTATGGATTCGGTGGAGGGAGTAGGCTGCGAGGGTCGATCATCCGATGAAGAGGGAGAAATGGTGGATTATTTTCTACAGGCTTTGAAGCCTACTTACTATGGTCATCTGGTGTCGGCAGTTGGGAAAACTTTTAATGAGGTAGTGAAGATGGGAAGCATGGTGGAAGAAGGTCTTAAATCCAACAAAATCATGAGCTATTCAGCAATCAAGGCAACTACCCAGGCTATCCAGAGTGGAGGGGTACTGGGAATGAAAAAGAAAGAAGATGTAGCGGTAGTTGACTCGAGAACTTGGTCCTGAGGTCCATAACCTTATTACCATCAACCTCAACCCCATCCCCAAACCTACTCCCACACTCCATAGCACTATTACCCACCCCAACATCCTACCCGCCCTCCATGGCGTGTACCCATTCCACAAATGCTTACCCAACTCAAAATACCTACCCACCTAGAAGGTCCTATAAGAATACCCCTGGAGCAGGTTTGCAAGCTAGCCAAAATTTTAAGCAAGAGAGGGCATAAAAGCAGGAAACTTTCACCCCCATTAGAGAGTCATATGCAAAATTATTTGAGAAACTAAATCATTATAACTTGATTGCACGAATCCCTCCGAATCAGGCAGACAAGCATGAAACAAGCTTTGTCCCTTCTAAAAGATGCGAATACCATTCCAATTCCTAGGGACACAATTTCGAAAGTTCCTGGGATTTGAAAAGAGATATAGAAAGAATGATTCAGGAAGGAATAATTGCGGTCTAGGATAGTGGCACCCAGAACATTGCACAAAATCATTTACCTGCACATGACAGTGCACATTTTGTGGGGAAGATCCATGGTGACGGGGAGTATGAGAATCCTCTCGGAAACTTGTTGAATGAAAGTCCCCGTAATTGTGATGGGCAATCCAGTGGCTAATGTGTCAAGTTTATGGTTGGAAAGATGCTCCATATCTTGGAGTTTTGGTAGTTTATTTTGGTGTCATTTCCGTTGTCCCGGTTATCTCAGGGTTGTAATCTAGACATTTTCTTGTGATTCAAACCCTTCTATCCTTTCACTTTTTACTTTTTTTGGTCATAATAGCTTGATTAGTGCTGTCTAGGTTTGTTCAAGGGCTGTAACTAGTTTCATTTGCTTATGTTGTTGTTTCAACTCTATCAACGTCAGTATAATGCAATTCTCTGTTTCCTACCATTTCTTGTTATTTCTAGTTCCCTTCTCCTTACAATTCTTTCATGCAGATTCTAGTGACACGACATGCATGCATAATTCTCAGCTTGTTTTAAAAGTCGGTTTAGTAATGAAACAATGAAACAATGTTGAGGAAGTAAGGGCACTTGAGGGAAATAAGAACATATTGGAACACTTTGAAGCCTGAATCAAGTGAAACTGGGAGCAAATAGAACATAAAGAAATACTGTTACCCAGCTCTACAGGGACGTTTGTGGTACCGAGATTGTCGTCCAATAGTGCTAGGTAATTGACAAATATAGAAGGAAAATATGTGAATATTGTTACTAATTCTGGTGCAATCAAATGATGTTGTGTGTTTTGCTCAGCTTGTTTAACTGCGTAGTTTGTACTTGGTATGTTTTAAAGATTGAAATGACGGAGGCATTTTATTCTGCTATCCAGACACTTTATCCTTTATTACTCCTTTGAGCATCGATAATTTTTCTTGCACACCACTCTTTCAAAATTAATAATAAGACTCACAATTTCGAATGGGGAAGTAAGTGGATAAACAAGAGAAAGAATAGTGAAAGGAAAGTGAAAGAATAGAAGAGAGAAGAAAAAGAAAGAAAAGAAAAAAAAAGAGATAAGAAAAGAAAAAAGCAAAAGAGAAAAGAAAAAAAAAGGCAAAAAGAGAAAAGAAAAGAAAAGGAAAGAAAATAGAAGGAAAAGAAAAGAATGAAAAGAAAATAAAAGAAAAGTGGAAGAAAGATCACAACACCCAAAAGTAGTCATCTGAACTACGTTTGACTTGATCCTGAAATGGTACACAGGCAACCTCTCTCTGAGGTTCAGTCACACCAAAACAAAAAATTCAAAAGTCCAAAAGAAAGAAACTGGGTCAGAGGTTTAGGTTGTTGGGAGAAATCTGATTCCGAAAGTTGTAATGTTGAACCCATGTTAAATTGTTTTTGAACCTTTGATACCCTTCTTTCTATCCCTATCCAAAAGCCTTCATTATGGTCCAAAGAAAGACCTTCCGATCAGTCTTCAAGAAATTCCAAGTCGAGCAAGTAGAGGTGTATCATATCAGGGGCAACACTCCGGTCCAAATGAAGGAAATGAAGAGTGAGAGAGTCTTATTGGTGAAAACCTTCACAGGCACCATAATGCGATAGTGAGTTGAGAGAAAAATCAAAATAAGAGAGGCTTGATGGTGAAAACCCTACGAGCACCACAAGTCGACTAAGGATGATTGATCAGATCGGAAAAGTGGAGTATTGAAGCCAGTTTCACGGCAAAAAGGTGAAACAAGAGTTGAACATCAGATTTGCTAAATAGAGTAGGCTGAAGGTACATGTCAAGGTCACTAGAATCGGTATCCACATCTGATGGGTTGCTATTCTTTAGGTTTCTTATTAGGAAATATCTCTTTCATTATCCTTTACTCTATTCCTCCCACCTAGTTTTACTCCTTCTTCCCGGGTCAGTTGTTCAAAATAAGTGAGAAATGAATTCAAAATCTGCCACCAAGCTTTCCAATTTAAACAGTATTTGGTGAGCACATTAAGGCGTCAAGCTAGGAAAAAACAGCAGGCATGATGAGTTGGCCACAATTAACATAATTTGGGACTCATGTGAAATACAAAGGTTTGGAACATATTTAGGAACAATGAAATAGACGGAGAAGGTTTTGGTAAACGGATCAGAGGTATTCTCCGTGTCAAGGGTAGCAAAGAAAGTGGTTAGTCAATAAATAGGCAAAGTCTTCGAATGGAATCAATTATCGTGACAAATGAAGGAACAATAAACTCAAGGCTAAATCTAGTGGTCAAGAAAGAGCATCATATACATAGAGCTGTGACAATAGATATGCTGCGGCATTCATATGTGACATGAGGATGACAGTTCATGCAATGCAACAAATGGAGGATGATGGGCCACCTTCAAAGTTCAAGACCACAAACCAACCACCACATTCAAAACTCACAAGTTTTTGTTGTTTGAAACAGGAACAAAACAGTGGAAGAAAGTTGAAACAGTAAGGGAACAAGAAAGGAAAGAAAAAGAAAAGGAACAAGAGGAGAATCAAAAAAGGGAAGTTTTTCAAATCATTGACCTTTTCCATTACTTTTCACAATGTTTCCTCGTAGAATAAAAGGCCTAGTCTGATGGATTTTTCTCCTAATCAAAATCTTAGTTTGATGAAACTTTCTCCTAAGATAACCAAAAATGGACCTAGTTAGAGGAACCGCCTCCTAGTGTCAATATCTTAGTCTAATGAAACTCTCTCCTAAGATAAACAAAATAGACTTAGCCCGATGAATCTTTCTCCTAAGATAGCAAAACACCCTAGTCTGAGGAACCACCTCCTAGGATCCAAATCTTAGCATAATGAAACTCTCTCCTAAGATAAACAAGAAGAACTAGTCTCATGAACAGAAGAACTAGTCTGATGAACCTTCTCCTAGAGTCAATATCTTAGTCTGATGAATCTTTCTCCTATGATAGAAGACCTAGTCTGATGAACCTTCTCCTAGAGTCCGAATCTTAGTCTGATGAATCTTTCTCCTAAAGATGGCAAGATAAAACCCTAGTCTAATGAATCTTCTTCTAGGATCAAAATCCTAGTCTGATGAACCTTTCTCCTAAGATAGAAGACCTAGTCTAAAGAGCCTTCTCCTAGAGTAAAAATCTTAGTTAGATGAATCTTTCTCCTACGACAACAAAATACCCTAGTCTGAGGAACCGCCTCTTAGGATCAAAATCTTAGTCTGAAGAATCTTACTCCTAAGATAGAAGACCTAGTCTGATGAACCTTCTCCTAGAGTTTAAATCTTAGTCTAATGAAACTTTATCCTAAGATAATAAACAATGGACCTAGTCTGATGAATTTTCTCCTCGAGTCAAAGCTTTAGTATGATGAATCCTTCTCCTAAGATAACAAAAAACCTAGTCTAATGAAGTTTCTCCTAGGATAAAGTTTTAGACAAAATGGTTTTACTCACAAAGGTCATACATGCCAATCAAGTCATTAGTTCTGTTCTCACCCTCGTATCAATAACTTAGGTAACAATTCACAAGTCTGCCCAGCCACCAAACTAAGATAGAAAATTTTCTTTGTTTGTCTATTTTGTTGCAGTCAGGAGCCCACCTGGAGAACAGGGGAATACATTTTAAGTGTCAGCAATCAGGAGCCCACCTAGAGAATAAGGGAATGCTTTTCAAACGTCAGCAGTCAGGAGCCCACCTAGAGAATAAGAGAATATTTTTCAAGCTATCACACCTCCTTTTTACTTTATGTCCCAACTATTTACTACTACACCCGGGGAAGGGATATAATAATAATAATAATAGGGAAGGAGTTTTTAAAATTAAAGGACATTCGGAACGGAATTTTTTTATTAATTTTTAGAGTCGCCACTTGGGAAAATAATGGTGTCCCAAGTCACCGATTTAATCCCGAACTGAGGAAATTATGACTCTGTTTTACATTCCGCAAAACTAGAAATCCGGGTAAGTAATTTTGTTTACACGGGAGAAGGTGTTAGGCACTCCCGAATTCCGTGGTTCCAGCACGGTCGCTCAACTGCCATATTTGTTTTTATTTGATTTCCTTAGATGCTTCAATTCTCAAATGTTATTAATGTCCCGCTTTGTTATTTTTTAAGACTTACGACGTCACGAAAATGTATTTCGAGTCACACCGCAACCAGTACGCCTGTGACTTTAGTGCATTTCAGCTTCACCGGGATTTATGATTTGGGTCACATTTAATTTTTACCCGTATTTAGGAATGTAATTTTTATTTGCCGTCCCTGTAATGTCTACGCCTTTGTTATCTTTGAGAAGGACAGTGTAATTCGCTAAATGGTCCTTCCAAGTCTAGCATTTTTTTCATTTTTAATCCGTTTGCCCCCCCCCCCCCCCCGTGTATTTTATCTTTGAAACGAGGCTCATCCCTTATTTTAAGGTCTGATCCTATTCATATACTATGTTTTCTATTTTTGTTCTTTCTTCCTAATTCTCATATGTTTTTGTGTTATTTTTCAAAGCTTTAATGTTTAGAGTCCAGGCCATTATTTATTATTGGGGCCTGGACTTCAGTCTACCTTAGCGGTCCATTATTAAGGACATTTGGGCTTCAGAAGCTCAATGTATGCTGTTGTCTCTATTTGAGAACACAAACATCTGGTAAATCAGATCTGGGCCTATACTCAGGATTGGGTCCAGACTTTGAAAGCAAAAGAATGAACATACTAACAGTTTCGAAACAATATTGAAACTGATATTTTTTAAATGCTAAAGCAAATCCGTAATCTTATATTATTTCAAAAGAGTACCAAATTACATTTGATCGATCGCTATTTGTTTCAGTAATTAACTAAAATTCTAACATCATAACTTGTATCAATACTGCTATACTAACTAAACATGCTTGAATTATTTATAATCACAAAAATCTAAAACAAATTTGTATCTAAATAGTTTTTGAATGAAGCTAGGCGATGATACTATTGAAACTTGAACTACTTATTCCTTATTGAACCAGATTCAGAGTTTAATTAGCATGAGTAATTAGATACCAGTTCATAGGTCCAGTTTCAGAATAGCATTCTTATTTACTTAAGTGTATTAGTTTTGTATTAGTTTTTGAATTAGGTGATAAGCTATTAACTATGTTTAACTATATTATTATCTACTACTACTTTACTCTAATCTAACTCACATAGTCTATTATTTATTACAACCAATCCTAATGAATTACAAAGGATCTACGATCTACAACTACAATCAATAAGAAAACAGAGATACTCTCAGCGAAAAGCAGTCCAATATTTGTTCCTTCATCAAGTTTTCAATTACATCTTCAGGAAGTAGTGTGTACCTGATCAATGAAAACAAACTGATGAGATCTAAGGAGATGAAGGACAAGAGAAGTCAGCAGTGGTAGCAACAGAGTATCAACAGCAAACAGGAGCAGAAAATAACATAGCAACTCCCAAACTCAATAGATAACCAGTAATCAAGTCGAGAAATAGCAGAAATTCAAGCTTGTTGAGATGAACACAACAGAAAAACTACCAGCAAAGATCCCAGGAACAATACTCGACTCGAAAACTAAGTAGAAGAACAGTATAGATGAAATTTTGAAATTTTAAGAATTTCCCAGCCTAATATGAAATTCAGAACCAATGTGTAACCAATGTCAAACTTTTTTGAACTTTTGGAACCTTTAATTACCAACCTCAGAATCTTTCTAAAAAATCTAACCCCTTTTTCAGGCTTATTAGAAGCTTATTTATAGAGTTATTTTGGGGGGAGTTTCAAATAAGTTAATTGTATTTCCCTTCCCTTATTATTTTCAATTAATTACAATATAGTCCATTAAAATTGTATCGAAATTCCCTAGAACCCCTGCTAGAAGGTTCTGGGCAGTTCTATTGGGTTCTATTAGGCAGGTTTTACCTAATTGCCCCCTCTTGCTAAGGTTTATTACACAAATTCCTTTTAGCTCTACCTAGTATACCCTTTATTATCTAAGTAATTTAAGAAATACCAAGCACTAAAGTCATTTTTATCCTTATAGGCTCTATTTAATCAACAATAATGCCATTTACCCTTTCCCTTTTACCCCTTGTATTTAATTGTTATTTCCCGACCGGCCTTAGGTCTAGCAGGATTAAGGTAACACTTATTTAATAAATAGCCAACCTAAGCCCTGCCTTTAAGACATAATCAATTTCACACTAAAACCTTTTCAATTTAACCACTTTTACAAATAGCCACTAATGAGAACCTAACCACATAACCACTAATCAGAACATAGCCACATCAAAAATCATACTGTGTTTGCAGACATAGCCACAAAACATTTACACATATAACCTAAGTACACATAAGTACTTAGAAGTTCAGAAGAAACTATCATACAAATCAAATTGCAAATATAGCCAGATTCATGTTGTTTTGCAGAAATAACCTTAACCACGACTTAACTTCCAATTAATCAGAACTAAGAGCAAAAATTTGATAATAGTTTTATTCCAACTAATTAAAACCCTAATCGAGATATGATATACTGAACAATCACATAAAAATGGCTAATAACATATGATTCACAAGTAGCTAATATCATAACCTAAGAACACTTAAATGATTTCAGGCACATATGAAATAAAGTTCATAGCTAGTATGCACGAGTATAAATCAAGATATAGAACAGAGATAGAGTCATGATTTAAGACATGCATATGGATTATTTAAGTTCTAAACAGAGAAACATGATAACCACATAACAAAACAAGTTCAAAACATAAAAGAATCAAGTTTCAGAATAAGTGAACACATGAAAACCAACGACCAAAGACAGGGTAGGGTACTTAGCTTTTTTTTCCAGGCTTTTCCTTTCTTTTTTCATTTTCTTTCTTTCTTTTCTTCTTTCTTTCTTCTTTTCTCTTCGATTTTTTCTGAATATCAGAGACTGTCTTTTGAGTACTATATCTTCTGAACGGGGCTTTGGGGGTTTGATTTGAGTGTATGAGAGGGGATATAAAGACCTGGGGTAAGGTTTTGGGAGTGGGGTAGTTTTTGGTACTTGCTGGAGTAGGGTTCCGGCGAGTGTTTTTTGAATATTCGACGGATTTGGGGCTTATTCGAGGGAAACCACCTCGATAGGGTTAAAGATCGTCTTAAGGTGGTCAATGGGTGTTAAAGGGGGAGTCTGGTTCATACTTTGGGTGGTCGCCGGCTAGGGTTCCGGCGACCGAATTTTCAAGAATAGGGAGACTGCTAGGTTTTGGTCGGGATTAATGGAGGCTAAGGTTTGTTTCATGGCGAGGAAGGTGTTTAGGGGGGTTGGCTTTGTCCGGAGACGGAGGTTTGAGGTTACCTCCGGTGGTCTCCATGGGAGACTGGGGAAGGAAGATGGAGATCTAGGCGGCTAGGGTTTGTATATTAGAATGTGTGTGTGTATAATGAAAGGGTTGAACGGGGAGGGTAGATATATATTAATCTTGTATTGTTGATTTCTGACCATTAGATTAGTTGAGATGAACGGCCAGGATCTTGTGGCCTCAAAACGGTGTCGTCTGATTTAGTGAGGGGTCTCATTAGGTCCGTTGCATTAGGATATTGAACGGTCAAGATTAATTATCTTAAACTTTGTCGTTTCATTTAAATGGCACCTTGGTCTCGTCCGTTTGATCAGTTTCAATGAACGGTTGAGATTGATGCTAAAGGTGACGTCATTTCATTATGAAATGCACTGCCTTAACATGTCCGTTTATCAAATACAATCAACAGTTTAAATTCGTTTAACTTGGTACGGTGTCATTTGGTTAGTACTGGGCAGACCGACCAAAAATGATTGGGTCTGTTCTATATTTTGTTTTGGGCTTATGTATTTCTTGTGTATTTGGCCCAAATTATATATATTGTATATTGTATTTTTTGTGTTTTCGATTATTTTTAACTTGTATTTTATTTAATTTTCTTGTATTTTCTTTTGTATTTTATACTTTTTCCTTGTACTTATTATATACTTATGTATTTTCCATTTTTTCATTTTTTGTATTTTTCGTTGATTATCCGATATTTTTTGTATTTTTGCTTAATTTTCTAATTTCTAGCATTTGTTCTACAATTTTTGTGATATTTTTCTAACTAATTCCTTTTTGTATTTTCATTTCAATTTTATTTCAAACAAACACTAGTATTTCACACAAATCACACAATTGCAAACAAAAAATCATTTTTGTATTATTTTTAATAATATTTTGGAATTCAATTGCTTGGGGCAAAAATTACGTGTTCACAACTGCCCCTCTTTGCTCAGGAACACGAAGAGTTTCAGTGCAAAGATAAGTAAGCAGTAATGAGAGATTTTTGCCCACTTGCATATTCCGTATGAAACATTTTTGAAATTTTTTTGACCGCACCCTGCTTCAGAGGTTGCCTACATATCCTCGGCCAAACAGAAATCATGTTAGCGTAGTTCGGGAATGTCTGGTAGTTTGAAACTACCAAGGAATCTGTGATGTCACTGCTGTTGCTGTTGTTATCGCTGTTACTACTGACTGACTCCTTATTACACCGGGATAATAATGAAATAAAGAAGCTAGCCTAAACTATAGTTTATGAATTACAAAAGATCCTATCTATGTCTTGTGTTCTTGTATTGCTTTGCTCTTTCATCTTGCATGTTGCTCTTTATTTGTATCTTCCATTTTTCGGTAAATCTTTTGCTTATGAATTGCTTCCAACATATTGCTTTCCTCTATTTGTATGACTTTAAAATGTGTTTATTCGCTCTCCCGGTTGGTACCTGCTTATTGTAAAAATAAAGAAAACTTTTCCTCTTCCCCAGTATGGGGCTTTCAATGTGATGTTACTTTGTTAGAAAAGAAAAACTTTTAAGATGCAGAAAGTATTCCTTTGTTATACAGGTGGGCGCCTGAACATAAATTGAAAATGCAGAAAAATATTCCCTTGTTATACAGGTGGGCGCCTGAATAGAAATTGAAAATGCTAAAAAGTATTCCCTTGTTATATAGGTGGGCGCCTGAACATAAATTAAAAATGCTGAAAAGTATTCCCTTGTTATACAGGTGGGCGCCTGAATAGAAATTGAAAATGCTAAAAAGTATTCCCTTGTTATCCAAGTGGGCGCCTGATGTAGAAATGAAAATACAGAAAAATATTCCCTCGTTATCCAAGTGGGCGCCTGATGCAGAAATTAAAATGCAAAAAATATTCCCTCGTTATCCAGGTGGGCGCCTGATGCAGAAATGAAAATGTAGAAAAATATTGTCTCGTTATCCAGGTGGGCGCCTGATGCAGTAATGCAAATGCAAAAAAATATTCCCTCGTTATCCAGGTGGGCGCCTGATGCAGAAATTGAAAATGCAGAAAAGTATTCCCTTGATATCCAGGTGGGCGCCTGATACAGAAATTAAAATGCAGAAAAATATTCCCTTGTTATCCAGGTGGGCGCCTGATACAGAAATTAAAATGCAGAAAAATATTCCCTCAGTTTGATAACTGGGTGTAAATTTTGAAAATAAAAGATAATAGCTCCCTCGTTGTTCGGGTAGGTTCCTGATTATTGAGTTCTCCATCGTGGATTCTCTCCTTTATTGCTGCTTCTTTTTGATTGTTTTCTCCCACATTGGTCACATTCACTTTAAAATGATTAGTGAGAATTTGAATCTTTTGTCCTTGTCTTAATCAGTGAACAATTTATTAGTTATAAAATGATGGTTAACAACTGGCATTCTTGCCGGCCTTGCTTCCACCGTCTGCCTCATCTTGCTTCATACTGCTTTAGAACATATTCCTGATCATCTTCCCCACTCTTCCTTGTGATCCATTCTTGCTTTTTCTCTTTTTTGTTTTCTTTTCTCTTTTATTCCCTCTGGCTATGTGATCTCCATGTGTTTTTATTTCCTCTTTTCTTTTGAAGGACCCAGTATTATTATGCCATCTAACATGAGAAGCTGGTAGCTAGCTTTCAACTGGCAACTGGTTTTGAACAAATAGAATGAAATGCAATGTCCTGAATTTTAGGGGTGAGGATATTTTGAAGTAAAGACCGAACTTATCTGGGTATGAAGGTTGATTCCTTTGACCATGCCATGCATTTGAATATCTGGCCCAGTCTGTCCAATCAAATTATTGCTGACTTAATTTCTCCTTTCATCAACTCAAACCTTGTTTGTCTTGCCATTTTCATTTATCAGGTCATTTCTTACTTTCACCTTATGATGCCCGTGAGGGTTTTCACCAATAAGACTCTCTCATTTATTTTTCTCTCGCCTCACATTCGCCTAATGGTGCCCGTGAGGGTTTTTACAAATAAGACTCTCTCATTTATTTTTCTCTCACCTCACATTCGCCTAATGGTGCCCGTGAGGGTTTTCACCAATAAGACTCTCTCATTTATTTATCTCTCAACTTACATTTGCCTTATGGTGCCCGTGAGGGTTTTCACCGATAAGACTCTCTCATTTTATTTTTCTGTCTTCAAACTTCTAGGTATTGTCCCTGATGTGTTTCTCTTTCTTCCTATTGTATTGTCATTTTCTTGAAATCAATCAGAAGGTCTTTCTTTGGACCGTAATGTGGCTTTTGGATGAGTTTAGAAAGAAAGGTATAAAGGCTCAAAATTTAAACATGGGTTCAAAATAATTACAACTCTCGGAATCTTAAAACATAACTTCTGCCCCAGTTTCAATATTTGGGGAATCTTGGATTTTATTTCTATCGTGAATGAACCTTGTTGACGTTGCTTACGTACCTTTTCGAGATCAAGTCAAATGTAGTTCGTACCCTATGGTTTTTTTGTCATTTGACGTTTTTCCCGATTTTTCTTTTGTATATTTTTTCTATATGTTTTCTCTCGTTTTTCATCATTTTTTCATTTTTCTTCATTTTCATTTCTCTTCATTCTCTTTTCTTTTCTTTTCATCCTCCCCTTTTCTTTTTCTCTTTTTCAATCTCCTCTTTTCTTTTCTTCTCATTTCATTGTTCATAATTGATTCCGAGAGAGGTGTATGAAAGAATAAGGCAATAAGGATCAAAAGAGGTAGCAGTGGATAAAGTGTTTGGATAGAGAAATAAAATGCCTTCATTATTTCAATTTCAAAATTATGACTAATACAATTGTGCATATGAAAAAACAATCATATATAGTATCTCTTGACTGCATCGGAGTTGATAGCAGTCTCTACACATTTCCTTCCACATCTGTTAGATATAAAACTCCATTGGACAATACCCGAGACACCATGAATGGCCCTTGCCAATTAGGTAAAAACTTTCCTTTTACAGCCTAGTGTGGTAAAATACATCTTAGCACCAACTGTCCAACTTCGAATTTTTGTGGACGTACTTTTTTGTTATATGCTCTGGCCATCCTTCGTTGGTACAACTGTCCGTGGCATACTGCTGCTAATCTTTTTTCATCGATCAAGCTCAATTGTTCTAACCGGGCTTTTACCCATTCATCATCATCAATTTCAGCCTCAGCTATAATCCGGAGGGAAGGTATTTCAATCTCTGCAGGTATTACTTCCTCCATTCCATACACCAATGAGTAAGGGGTTGCACCAATTGAAGTATGCACAGTAGTACGATAACCCATGAGAGCAAATGGTAATTTTTCATGGCACTGTCTTGACTCTTCCACAATTTTCCTGAGAATCTTCTTAATGTTCTTATTTGCAGCCTCAACTGCTCCATTTCCTTTAAACCAATAAGGTGTAGAGTTACGGTGCAAGACTTTGAACTTTTGACACGCCTCTGCCATGAGGTGACTATTAAGATTTTCTCCATTGTCCGTGATAATCACTTTGGGAATTCCGAAGCGACAAATGATATTTGTATGTACGAAATCCATTACCGCCTTCTTTGTTACTGCTTTAAATGTCTTCGCCTCCACCCATTTATTGAAATAATCAATAGCTACCAGGATAAACCTGTGCCCAATAGATGGTGTGGGTTCTATTGGACCGATGACATCCATGCCCCAGGCGACGAATGGCCATGGTGCTAACATTGTATGCAACTCATAGGGTGGGGAATGAATCAATTCTCCATGTATCTGGCATTGATGGCATTTCTGCACATACCTAATGCAATCCCACTCCATGGTGAGCCAATAGTATCCAGCCCTTAGTATTTTCTTGGCCAAAACATATCCACTCATATGAGGTCCACAAGCTCCTGCATGTATTTCAACCATGATTGTAGTGGCCTGCTGTGAATCTATAAATCTCACAAAACCCAAATCTGGGGTTCTCTTGTATACAACTCCTCCGCTGAAGAAAATTCCACTCGTTAGTCTCCTTATAGCCCTCTTCTGATCTCCTGTGGCTTGCGTTGAGTACACCCCTATCCTCAAATATTCTCTAATATCACGGAACCATGGCTCGCCGTCAAGTTCCTCTTCCACTATGAAACAATATGCATTTTGATCATGAACTTGTATCTGCAGTGGATCTATATAGGCTTTGTCCGGATGGTGCAACATGGATGACAATGTGGCCAAGGCATCTGCAACTTCGTTGTGCATTCTTGTGATGTGCTTGAACTCTATGGACTGAAACCTCTGAGATAGTTCATGTAGACATTGTCGATATGGTATAAGTTTCAAATCCCATGTCTCCCATTCACCTTGAATTTGATGTATCAAGAGATCCGAGTCACCCATGACCAAAATCTCTTGAACACCCATGTCTATTGCCATTCTTAATCCCAATATACATGCTTTATACACGGCCATGTTATTAGTATAGAAAAATTGAAGCTGAGCGGTAACAGGATAATGTTGACCCATTTCGGATATAAGCACTGCTCCAATTCCAACCCCTTTGCTATTGACGGCCCCATCAAAGTATAGTTTCTAGCCCGACTTGTCGTCTTGTTCCAATTCCTCAATATTCATTGTCTCCCCATCAGGAAAATATGTCTTTAATGGTTCATACTCATCATCAACTAGATTTTCTGCCAAATGGTCAGCGACTGCTTGTGCTTTCATTACAATGCGGGTTACATAAACAATATCAAACTTTGTAAGTAGAATTTGCCATTTAGCGAGCTTTCCTGTGGGCATAGGCTTTTGGATGATGTACTTCAGTGGATCCAACCGAGATATAATATAAGTAGTATAAGCCGAGAAATAAAGTTTCAACTTCTGTGGAAGCCATGTTAAAGCACAACATGTTCTTTCTAGTTGAGTGTATTTTACCTCGTAAGATGTAGATTTCCTACTAAGATAGTATATTGCTTGCTCTTTCTTCCCTGTTTCATCATGCTGCCCCAGTACACAACCAAAAGAATTATCCAATACAGTTAGATAGAGGATCAAGGGCCTTCTAGGTTCTGGAGGAACCAACATAGGAGGATTGGTCAGATATTCCTTGATTTTGTCAAATGCATCTTGACATTTGTCAGTCCAATTCACCGTAGCATCTTTCTTTAATAATTTGAAAAAGGGCTCACAGGTCGATGTTAACTGAGCAATAAATCTACTAATATAATTCAACCTGCCCAACAAACTCATCACCTCTTTCTTGTTCTTTGGCGGAGGCAAGTTCTAAATTGCTTTTATCTTTGACCGGTCTAACTCAATACCACGCCGTCTTACTACGAACCCCAATAACTTTCCTGAAGGTACTCCAAAACAACATTTTGCTGGATTGAGCTTGATATTATATCTTCGAAGCCTCTGAAAAAACTTTCTCAAGTTCACACTGCTTTTTGGACTTGATAATAATATCATCCACATACACCTCAATCTCTCGATGTATCATGTCATGAAACATAGTGGTCATTGCCCTCATATATGTAGCTCCGACATTCTTCAACCCAAACGACATTACTCTGTAGCAATATGTTCCCCAATGTGTGATAAAGGCTGTCGTTTCTGCATCTTCTTCGTCTATCAGGATCTGATGATAACCCGCATAACAATCCACACAATAACCAATCTCATATTTGGCACAATTGTCAATCAATAAGTGGATATTTGGCAATGGAAAATCATCCTTAGGACTGGCTTTATTGAGGTCTCGATAATCAACACACACTCTGGTTTTTCCGTCTTTCTTTGGAACAGGCACAACATTGGCTAACCAGGTGGGATACTTGGTGACCCGTATGACCTTTGCCTCAAACTGCTTATTGACCTCTTCTTTTATTTTCACACTGATATCCGTTTTGAACTTTCTTAACTTTTTCTTAACCGGCCGGCATTCTGGATAAATGGGCAACCTATGTACCACTAAGTCAATACTGAGCCCGGGCATGTCATCATAAAACCAAGCAAATATGTCCTGGTACTCATGTAACAACATGATCAAATCTTCTCTAAGTGAAGTCTCTAAGTGTACACTAATCTTTTTTTCGTGAATATTCTCCTCATTTCCCAAATTAATAGACTCTGTCTCATTTAAGTTTGGTTTGGGTTTCTCTTCATAATGGCTCAAATCCTTAATAATTTCCTCCAACACTTCCTCATCCTCATATCCACTTCATATTCATTTTCAATTTCTTGTATATCTATCCGATTATCAACACTGGACCGGGGATCCTTCATGCATGACATATCATTGAGATCAGCAAATACTGGAATATACAAGAAAGAAGAAAAATAAAATAAGGCTAAAATAGAGGAAGAAAGAAATTGCATTTCATTAAACTTTGAAAGGTAACAAGGTTTGGATACATTTGACTGCACGGAACATAGTATTACAATTTTTAAACAAGACAGTTTTGGGAATGAAATATTAAAAGCTAACTACCACAACTCCCTCCTGATTGGAAGAGGAGTAGCTTCTTAGTTATTTAGCCTGATATGGGGTCCAACAAATTGAACATCCATATTGCTTGTTCCCTCGGTTGCTTCTATCATATTCACACCTTCAAACAACCTCTCAAACCTTGATAATAGCTCTTCATTCAGCCTTATCTCTGCATGGCCCGGCATGACAGTTGCCGGACGTCTTTGTGTACCAGGATTGACAAAGGAGTAGGACAGTTTTGGGATAGGTTTAAGGAGGGTCCATCCTTTCTTTTTCAATCTTTTGGCTCTCTGTATATCAGCGATGGTTGGCTTGAAACCCATGCCGAAAGTGTTAGTGCTACCCCGAAGATGAACTGGTTGTGTTATACCCTGCAAAGCAACTCCTAGACCTTTTCCCGAAGAGAACCCATTCTTTGTCATTTCTTTGGCAACAATGACCGCTGCAGGGGTCACTTTGGGTACTGGGATATTTTCTCCTTCAGAAATTTTGTTCACAGTCACAGTGTCCATTACTTGGTACACCCAAGGACCTTTGTCTCCTTCAACTTCTTCGAATGGCGTGATGGAATTACAAACATTATCTTCCCCGTGCACTATTATCTCTTGCTAATCCCACTCAAACTTTACCATTTGATGCAGTGAAGATGGCACCGCTTTTGTAGCGTGGATCCATGGACGTCCTAACAGGAGGTTATAAGACACAACAACGTCCAACACTTGAAACTCCATAGTGAAATCCACTGGTCCGATGGTGAGTTCTAGTATGATATCTCCCACGGTGTTCTTTCCACCTCCGTCGAACCCCCTCACACATACACTATTTTTATGAATCCTCTCATAATCAACTTTAAGTTTTCCCAGAGTAGACAAAGGACAAATATTAGCACTCGACCCATTATCAACCAAGACACGAGTCACCACTGATTTCTCACACTTCACCGTGAGGTATAACGCCTTATTATGTTCCGTCCCCTCTGGTGGTAACTCATCGTCTGAGAATGTTATCCTATTTGCCTAAATATTTGTTTGTAATCTTCTCCAAATGACACACCAACATCTTTTCTGCTACGTGAGCTACATTTAGGATCTTTATTAACGCCCTTCGGTGTTCATCCGAATGAATCAGCAAAGATAGCAAAGATATTTGAGCGGGTGTCTTCCTCAATTGCTCATCTATTGAGTAATCTTGAGCTTTCATTTTATTTGGGAATTCCTCATCATCTTCCTCGGTGACCGCTTTCTTTACATAAGCTGGATTTTCTTTCACCACTTTCGCTTTTCTCAAATCATCAGGGGTAAAACATCGCTCAGACCGGGTCAAACCATGAGTTTCGCAGATTTCTCCCTTGACTTCTTTCCCATTGTACATGCTAGTTAACTTATTCTAATTCCAAGGTACAGCTTTGGTATTCACAATCGACATCTGAACAACTGGCTTGATAACAACTGGTTCTATATAAGCCCCTTTCACAATCAGTATGGGCTTCACCCCTGGTACTATCACTTTTATCGGCTCGGGCTCAATCATCACTGATGGCTATTTTGCTGGTGGCTCGATTGACACTTTCCACTCTCAACTTTCTCCTCCGCCTTGCTGTTTGCTATGTTTGTCATCACAGTATGAGAGGGTTTTTTGCAGCTTTCTCCCTATACTAGCTCTTATCATATGTGTTTCATGATGCGACGGCAATAGATTTTGCGTTATGTTGGGAGTCTCGGGTGCTTGCACCACAATTATTTTGGAGTCAATGAGTTCTTGTATCGTAGACATTAGGTGCCAACATTTCTCCATATCAGGTCCCGGTGCCCCAGAATAGTATTCACAATGGATGGATTGATCTAAGTTTCTCGGTGGAGGATTGGGAATTTTAGGCCCAATGGGACTCCGCATTCCCAATTCTCTCAATCAATGGAAGAGGCTAGTATATGATTCTCCCAGAGGAGTGAACGTTCTCTTTATCTGAGCTCTGTCACATTTCACTTCAGGGTCAGGACGGAAACTAGTTTGGTTAGGATATATGTAGGTTTTTTATGGTGGGTAGGCACTTTGGGCATGGTAGACATTCTGAGGAGCTGGGGTTCGCCATGAAGGTGGAGGCGACGGGTAAGACTGGGCATGTTGGACAGAAAATTGAGGACCATTGGGAGGATAGTAATGTGGAGGTGGGTTATATGGTTCTGGTGGATATGGTTGGTATGGGCGAGGTTGGTGATGATATGGGTTGGGGCCCCGGGATCAAGGTCTTCCCTCTATAACCGCCACTTCTTCTTTCTTCTTCTTTCCAATTGATCCTCCCGTCCCCGTCTGAATTGCTTGATTTGTAGCCTTGATGGCTGAGTAACTCATAATCTAGTTCGTTTTCAAACCTTCTTCCACAATACTCCCCATCTTCACTACCTTATTAAAGGTCTTTCCGATTGCAGACACCAGATGCCCATAGTATGTCGGCTCCAAAGCTTGTAAGAAACAATCTACCATTTCTCCTTATTTCATTGGTGGATCCACGCGGGCCGTCCGTTCCCTCCACCTGAAACCATACTCCCGAAAGCTCTCTCCGGGCTTCTTTTCCATTTTGGTCAATGACAATCTATCAGGGATGATTTCCAGAATATATTGAAAATGATTTGCAAATGATTGAGCCAAATCGTCCCAAATGAACCATCGGGTATGATTTTGATGGGTGTACCATTCCAATGCTGAGCCACTGAGGCTTTGACTGAAGTACGCCATAAGTAGTTTATACTTTCCCCCAACTCCACGCATTTTTATGCAATATCCTCTCAGATGGGCCACTGGATCACCATGGCCATCATACATGTCAAATTTTGGTTATGTTATTTGCTAATCCTGTTATTTTGTGGTATATACATATATAGAACTGTACATGTTTATGTGAGTGTCCGGTCCTAGGCTTGTCACTACTTCGCCGGGATAGGCCAGGCACTTACCAGCACATGGGGTCGGATTGTGCTGATGCTGCACTTCTGTGTGTTTTTACACAGGTCCAGGTTTTGAGCAGCAGTAGCAGCAGTAGTTCACTAGCAGGATTGTCATACTCTCGAGACTCAGGTAGCTTGCAGACATCCGCATGCCTAGCGTCTCTTCTTATATTTTTCATTGTTGCTATAGTCTCATTGTTTCGAGACAAACGGTTATTATATTTCTTTCAGACCATTATGTGTAGTTATTCTTCGTATTCGTGAGTTTGTGACTCCACATCTTGGGTAGAGGATAATGTTGAGTATTTCACACTTATATTCAGATTTATGAAGTAGACTCCCACAGTTAACGTTATTATTGTTATTATTATTCTTGTTAATTAAATTGACAACTGGACGATTGTGTTAATGGAAATATGGTGAGTAAATTGGCTTGCCTAGCTACCATGAGTAGGCGCCATCACGATCCCGATGGTGGGGAGTCCAGGTCGTGACATTTTAGAGACTAATCCTAAAGAAAAATCATAGTTGCTTTAGAACTACCCTTTAAAAACTAAAATGTGATGTGCTTCACTACACAAAACAAACAAATGACAGGGCCCTCAATAAATATTATACAAAAATACTTAGACTTCGGGAGGATTGTATAGCAAATTTCACGGCCTTCGCCAAAGATAATAAACGCGTAGCTTTAGGTGCGTATTTTAATAATATTACTTTCTTAAATATGGGCGATTATTTATGTGACCCAAATCCAAATCTCAACGAAGTCAAAATGTGTCAAAGCCACGGATGCACTGGTACGATGTGGTTCGAGATACATTTTCACGATGTTGCAATTCTTATTAAAAAATAAATATATAATAAAAGCAGACTATTAATAAAAGGCACATAAGTTAGAACATGTTTTGAAATCAGATAAAATCAAAATACAATAGTTGCGACCGTGCTACAACCACAGAATTCGGGAATGCCTAACACCTTCTTCCGGGTTAACAGAATTCCTTAATCAGATTTCTGACTCGCGGACTGTTAATAGAGTCATAATTTTCTCGGTTCGGGATTCAACCGGTGACTTGGAACGCCATTAATCTCTCAAGTGGCGACTATGAAATTAAGTAATAAATCTCGTTTCGATTGTCCTTTAAGCGGAAAAACTCATTTACGCCCTCCCGGGAGTAGGTAAAAAGGAGGTGTGATATATGCAAATGTTTCAGTTGTATGTAACTTATTAATTCAACACTATACATTTGGCAATTCTGGTATATGTGTTCAAAACTTATATTTTTATTTTAAATGTAAATGGTACCATCAACTAAATACTTACATACGGTTAATGGTGATGGGAGGAAATACACAATCTGCCTGTTAGAGAGAGAATATATTTGTGGGAGGTTCTAAATTGATGAATTTTCATGCCCACATGCTTGGGCTGTATTGAAGAGCAAGTTTCTAATGCCAGAAGAATATTGCTCTAACTATTACAAACCAAGTACAATTGTAATGACATACGATGTGCCAGTGTACCCGTTACCCGATAAAAATGAATGGAATATACCATAACATGTTGCAGAGGAGGTTGTACTACCATCCAAATGGAAAAGACCTCCTGGAAGGCCAAAGAAGAAGCGCGATAAAACTTTAAGTGAATTGTTGTAGCTGAAAAATCAACATTCATGTAGCATATATGGGTAGGGAGGAGATAACAAGCGAACGTGTAGAAAAGCTCCACGTAATAATAGTTAACACTCTGACATGTATTGGTGCTTCAACGATTTGTCAATAATCATGATGACATTATCAACTGTAATAAATTCTCATTATCAAGTAATATATATTTTGAAATGACATTCATGAATATTTTCTGAATACGTATAGTTGAAGTATTTTTATACAGATAAATTGTATGAAGTATATAGTTGAGTATAATTGAGTATAGCTGAATACTAAAAAATACAACTGGATACAACTGATGTATTTTAATGAATAATACAGTTCAGTAGCACTGTTAGAAAATGAATACACCAAAATACAACTAAATAATTCATTTAAATACAACTAACTACTACTAAATAATACACTTAAATACGACTGAGTACATCTGAATACAACTGACTATGTACGACCTATTTAATACATCCAAAATTGTGTTCCTTAATATGTATTATATGAACTTGAAAAATATATCTGAATGAACGCAGCTGAATACAACTGAATTTGACAGTTAAATATAATTGAATATAACTGAAACCATAAAAAATACAGCTGAACTATTTTATATAACCTGCCATCAGCATACATAAAGTTTCTGACTTTGAGATTAACATGTTCATTAACTAAAACATGTTCAAGCAAAGTTACTTGGTATTAATACATTCTTGACTCATGTAAGATAAATATGTGTTCAAACTGAACAATAAGCATGAATACTTATGAACATACCAGTGAAACAGTCATTGAATATTTGCAATTGTCACACACGAACATTGTTGCTATAGTTGATAAGTTTTTCAAACTAAATAACATCTACACCAAAAACTAATCAAAATAGTATTCTTCTTGAAACTACACTCCAAAACTACAATAACCTAAAACTACTCTAACACTATCTGCATCTTTGCCTCCCACTTAGTAATTTGCCTAGCAATGTTTGAAGGTGCTTCATTCTCGCTTATGACATCGGCGTCTATCTTGCGCATAACATAGTCCCAAAAAAGATCACCATATCTTTGACTGAGTAGAGTGGAATCAAATATTATTTTTGGAATCTCTCCAAGAGTGCTCAGAAACTCTGCGTACACTGCAACATGCACTCCACAATCCCTAAAAAGTAATTGGTTGAAACAATTAAAAATAATTCATACAATTAGATTTGTATATAACATACAAGAATGATGATTGAATACTTACATGCTCCCAGCTTTCTGTTGATGCAGATCTGGAATGAAAAAAAGTTCAAAAGGATTGTTATGTCACTTGTCAGTGTATGATGCATAAGCAGACCAATCTATGCCTTGACTACCTCTGTAAAAGCCATTGATTGATAGATACAGATGTACAAGCTTAGCTAGCTTATCAATCTCAAAAACTACATAGGTATCATGACGTCCAGATCTATACGAGTCATACACTTTGATACATCTCTCTTTGAATGTGACAACAACCAATACCCAGTGTAGTTTATCCTTCAAGATGACTAGTATTAAGACAATATCCACAGTATGACAATGTACATTAGCATGCAATCTATAGCACCTTATGTACTCACATACCACATTCTCTTGTTTAGCTACATTAGCATTACTATTTGTATCAGCATACATGTCGTATATTATAGCGATTCTTGTCTTGAATATACAATCAACAGTTGTATACTTGAAGTTGCTTGTTTGATTGTACTTTCCCTTCTTTCTCAAATAGTAGAATATGACTTCAATATTCTATACAAAAAAGAGGTAAGTACATGGTGTGAGTCCAATTAATTGAACTATTCAATAATAAAGCTGAATATAGAGAAATACATATGAAAGTACAGTTGAATACAACAGACTATATGTGAATAAAACTGTTGGCTATATCTTACTACAGATGAATACAGCAGGATACAGAGAAACTAAGTTGAATACAGATGACTACAGCCGATTAAAGCATTTTAATTCAACTGAAAATATAGCTAAATACTTCTGAATATTTACTAAGTTGAATACAGATGACTACAGCCGATTAAAGCATTTTAATTCAACTGAAAATATAGCTAAATACTTCTGAATATTGAAGTTGAATATAAATGCAATAGAAATCAGCTGATTACAGCTGATTAAAGTATTTGAATTCAACTGAAATATATCTACTATAGATGAATACATATGTTTAATAAAGCTGAATACATATGCAGTTGAAATTAGTTGAATACAGATGAATACATGTGTTTAATAAGGATGAATACAAATGCACTTGAATACAACTTACTACAGCGGATTAAAACTGTTGAATTTAATTAAAATTAGTTGAATACAGATAAATACATATGTTGAATAAAGCTGAGTATAGAAATTGAATACAACTGACTCTAGGTGATTAATATAGTTCAATCCAACTGACCGTAGTTGAATACAACTGATACATCAAAACAAGTGTTGAGTAAAACAACTGAACAACTGAGTAAAATAACTAAATGCGGCTGAATGAAACAACATGTTGTTATTAAAAAAATTAGTCAGTTAGGGGAAAAACTTTCGTTGTCATCCCATAGCTTCCCGTTAATTGATAGAAGGTAAAATCAATTATTTGAATTGACTTGATCAACTTCAAAATCCAATGGTATGTGAAGTATTGACTTCTTCTTTTTGTAATAGTCTTCCAAATTACTTCTATAAGTATGGTATAAAAAATAGTATATACATTTTTAAAAATATAAAAACTTAATACACATACCGGGGGAAAACTCACCTCTGATCATGTATAGCTAGAAGACCATCACGAACCCATTTGTCATATTCTTGAATAATTAACATAGGATGTGGCCCCATTATTGAATCATCCTCAAAGGGGTGTCTTTTTTCAAAAATGAGGATCAACTATACTGAGGTACCTGTTGTACATTGAATTCGTGATTAGGGACTTTTAAATTTAAAAATCACGAGGAAAGCTGAATATCAAGTTTATAAAATTACTTACCTCTTGAGTTGAAGTTAAACTCATAAGGCGAAGAGTTCCATCTACTTGGTCGCTGATTCCTATGAGATGGTATTAACGAAGAGTCATGTGACGACCCAGCCCGTCATCACATGAGTTACCACCTCATTTCCCACATAATACATTTCTCTATGCTTCATTATCGGTATTTGAGGCGATCGAGTTGAATTTGATTGGTTTTAGATGGAAATGAGACACTTAGTCTCTTTAAGGAAAGCTTATTTTGGAAAAGTCAACAGGAAGTTGACTATTGAGTTATATGGCTCGAATGTGATTTCTAGTGATTCGGTTAGCTTTGGGGGATAACTTTTGACATAGAAGCGTGATCGGAAGTAATTTTGGATGTCCAGTGTAGAATTAGTCTTGAATTGGCAAAGTTAGTAATTTGGCGAATTCTGGTTGGTAGATAAGTGATGGTAGGCTATAATTATGTATTTTAGTCGATTTTTACACTCTAATTTACTGCACTTTAGTTGAGTTTGCACTTTAATCGCTAGTGTTTTGCACTAATTGTATGTTTTATGTCTTGTAGGTGTGGTTCCGAGCTATATAGATATTATGGAATGAATTTAAGTGATTTGAAGCTCTGAATTCTGAGTAAAAGCTCAAGTAATTAAGACGGGATCATATCCGGGGATCAAATTTAATAATTAAGTACGAACGAAGACTCGAGGAGGCATATTGCACACTGTCTAGTAAAATAGACATAACATTTTGCTCAGACCTCCATTTGGGCTCCATAATATATTACTGGAAAGATAACGCAAAGGACTACAACTTTAATGGTTTACGTTTGTCCATATTCCAATTGTAAGAAGGCGAAAGATGCAGTAGCTCAGAACTGCGGTCCTTGTCGCGGTTTGAGGCGGTGCCTTCCGCGGTTGGCCGCGGTCCATGCCTCGGTCGCGGGATTCCAGGTGTGAAATATTGTCCTTTTTTACCTAGGAGAAGGTATAATTGTTTGGGCCCAACCCTAATTGGTATATATACATGGGAAAATAGTTTTTTTGAGGATGAGGACATATTTTTGACCTAAGGAGGCGGAGACACATTGAGAGGAAGGCGGGGAATTCTTCCACAAGTTTTTCCTTCCTCTTCTTATTTTTTATTGTTGGTTATGACTTTTGATATTGTAATGTTACATACTTTTATGAATGGCTAATTTATCATCTAATGTTTTGGTGAAACCCATTGGGGTTGAATTGATTGTTATATTAATATATTTTTGAGTTGGTTATTCATCTCTATTTGATCAACTACATTTTGATTTTGGTTAATTGAACGGATCCTCAATTATCCGTTCCTATTTAGTATGTATCTACTTCAGAGAGAGTGCATATTTAGGTAGTTGTTTGAACAACATCACTCCCCGAGTATGGAGGAGAGTCATAACCGAAGGTTTAGAGGTTGGATTAGAGATAACGATACCTCGGGTGCGATTTAAGTGAACTGTAATGCAAATTTAGCTAGTGTAGCTTAAGAGAGTGCGTCTAGTAAATTATCATAATTGCTTGAAAGAGATTTATGATAGCTGGAGAGTTCATGATTGATAGAGGCAACTGAATCAAAGCTATAAGAAATATACAACTAAGGAAATCAACAACGGGGGAAACCATTACCTTAGGCCTTTATTTCAATTGTTTACAATTCAAGCATAGTTAGTTTCAGTTGTATATTTATTTTCAATCTTGTCTTCCTAGTGATATTAAACAGATACAGCTAAGCCCTAGTTCTCTGTGGGATTGGACTCCGGACTTGTAAACCGAATTATGTTTGCAACGACTGCTTATCCTTTTTAGGACTAGATTTGGGCGTGATCAAATTTTGGCGCCGTTACCAGGAAACTAACGGTGTAATTGTAGCTGTATATATTGCTGGGATTCAAGTTTGAACTTTTTTTTTTATTTTTTATTTTTTATATTTTTTTTATAACTACCGATTTGAGAAACATGGAATCTTAGAATTATGGAAATTTAGGTGTAGATAATTCTACTATTGATCTCCATACATATTATGAAGGAAACCACTCGTGGCAAAATTTTCAAAAAGCTTCTAAGAGCGAGTTATGTGCACCAACTGAATCTTATTTGTGGAATGTGTGTCATGTGTGTGGTGGTAAAAATGGTCACTTTCATGGTTGTGCTTATATTTCTTATTTTCCCCCAACCCTTACTATGATGGTTCTACCTTTTCTTGTGAAGTTAATAGGAACAAAGAACCTGGGAATGTGGACCTAAAAAGATCAAGGATATGCTAAAGTGCCTTATGGAATAAAACAATGAGAAACAATTGCACATAGAAAGGCAAGAAGCAACTATTCGCAAGTTGGAGGCTCAATTGAGTCAAGTGGTTGGAGCTTTTAATGCTCTACAAGCTAATATTGAGGATAATGGCCAAGAATAGCATGCATTTGAGGTGTTAATTGGGGAGGTCAAAGTAGAACATCAACAACCTAGCCAACTCGAATTTGAAGATGTCAATGTTGAAGAAGTAAGACTAGAGTCAGCTAAGGACATTGAGGATAAAACTTTTGTTAACTCTAGTATCATTGATGTTGAGGATGTTGAAAGTCCCGAAGTTCATGTGTTTCAGCGCATTGGTTCTCACTCCAAACATTTTTCTACATTGTGCTTGGATGGCAATACAAAAATAAAGTCATCCGGGCCGATCGAGAAGTCAAAGAATGAGGAACAAGGTGCATATTTCCAGAAAGACAGGACTACATACCTCATCTAAAATCCAAGAAGTGCAAAATAGTACAACGGTTGCTTGGGGCAATTATATTTGTTCCACCACCCCTGGAGCATAACCGAATACTTGAAGCCAAATTGGGGGTTCAATTCATAAGCTCGAGGTGGAGGCAAAAAGTGATTCATGTCGTGCCGCGACGTTAAATCAAGCGCTTGTTGGGAGGCAACCCAGCTTTATTGCTTTTGTTTATTTATTTTATTTTTTTAATTATATTATTTTTTTAGTGTCAATTTTTTATTTTCTAGGAGCATGGAAAGCAAAGGTATTGGAAGGATGCACCAACAAATGAAATAGTTAGAACTAAGTGTAAGGTACCCACACGAAGGACCAAGCTTGGGAGAAGTCTAAGTGCCCCATGAACTGCTAGTGCTTCGGCCTTTGGCCTGCCAGGGAGTTTTTTTACCCTGTTGTATGTATGGATGTGCATTGGGGACAATGCACAATTTTAAGTGTGGGGTGAGGAGATTGTCTGAGTGACTTTTCATGCTACTTTAGCTATGTTTTTTAAAAAAATGGACTTTTCCTGATGACGGACTTCTAGACAGTTTTCTAGAGGGAAGTAATTCTAACGAAAATACCAAAAAGATATTTTTGTTTTGTTTAGGTAGTGTAGTAACTCCCCCTTGGTTTTCTCTTGGCCATGGTTCTTTTCCATGGGTTTTGTTTGAACCGGGTGTAGTTAGCTTTTTTGTTTAGGAATAAGAGCCATTGTGTTGTGCTTTGAATTGAAGAAATATCTCTTGACTTTGCTATGCCCTGAGAATAGTGAGTACTTTGGTCATGATGCTTAGGCACAGTTGTTTCTCTGTAGAAGTACCTTAAATTGTATTATATTAACTTTGCTTAACTACTTTGACTAGAGTGTCTATGAATCCAATCCTGAGTGAGTTATGTGTCACGTGTGTGTAAAATTTTTCATTATTCAATGCATTGCATTTGATGCCTAGAACTTGCCCCATGTGTTTGCAAAGCGAAATAGTAGTTTTTTCAGTCTTGGAAGTGATATATGCGTTTTCTTGTTGAGCCATATATTCATATTTTACCCACCTAATTGTTATGTATCATAGTTAACCTCTTTGAGCCTATAATTCTTTTTCTTTGGCAACCACATTACAAGCCTTACCCATTTGTTTGAATTAACCATACCTTTTCACCTCTCATGAGCACTTGAATTGCTATGAACTTTGTAATAGTTAAAGTGTAGGGTGGTTGGTTTGGATTTTGAGTGGAACTAAATGAATAAGGAGGAAGGTACACTGTATTGAAAAAGGAAGAGACACTTGAATAGAAAAAATAATTATAATTGAATTGTTCTGGAAAAAAATTCCTTGGTATGTGGTGGCTCTTGACGTAAGTGTGCTTAAAGAAGTATGGGGTAAAATAAATTGATGTGAAGGTGGAGTTTGGTTTGACATAAGTATGGGGTTGAATGTTAAAGTATATGTATTAAAGTGCATAGGGAGGTGTAGTCACTCTTATATCTAAATGTATCATACCCGTCCCGTAGCCTACATTACAACCAAATAAATTCCTATTTGATCCAATATTGAATGAGCTCGATTAGTGGAGTAGTACACTATGGGCAAGCTTATGGTGCATTTTTTGTTGCATATGAATGTTATTTCTAAGAGTGAGTGAATTCTTTATATCTTGAGTTCCTAAGTGTTCTTAAATTTTATTGTGTGGAACTACTATCTTGTGTGTGAGGGCACTTAATTCATGAAGGCAAGGTATTGTCTATGACCTCTATGTTATAGTAAGTAGGTGCTGAATAATGCGTGGTACTTGTGAGTCAAATCTTGAGGTGAAGATGTTACACTTTTGTGCTTAGTCTATTTTAAATACTCTTAGTGTGATGAGTTAGGAGAATTGTTTAAAAAGGTCGTATCTATAAAAAAAATATTGTTGATCGCTCGTGGACAAGCAATTGTTTAAGTGTGAGGTGTTGATGATAGGCTATAATTCTATATTTTAGTCGATTATTACACTCTAATTAACTGCACTTTAGTTGAGTTTGTGCTTTAATCGCGACTGTTTTGCACTAATTGTATGTTTTATGTCTTGTAGGTGTGATTCCGAGCTATATAGATGTTATGGAATGAATTTAATTGATTTGAAGCTTTGAAGTCTGAGTAGAAGCTCAAGAAATTAATTTGTGATCGTGTCCGGGGTCAAATTTAATAATTAAGCACGAACAAAGACTCGAGGAGGCATATTGTGCACTGTCTAGTAAAATAGATATAACATTTTCCTCAGACCTCCATTTGGACTTTATAATATATGGTTGGAAAGCTAACTCAAAGGGATACAACTATCATGGTTGACGTTTTTCCATGTTCCAAATGGAAGAGGCCTAAAAATGCGGTAGAACATCTACCACAGTTAGAATCGCAGTCCGTGCTGTGGTTTGAGGCAGTGCCTTCTGCGGTTGGCCGTGGTCCATGCCGTGGTCGCGACATTCCAGGCATGAAATATTATCCTTATTTACCTAGGAGAAGGTATAATTATTTGGGCCCAACCCTAATTGGTATATATACATGGGAAAATGGTATTTTTGAGGATGAGGAAATAGTTTTGACCTAAGGACGCGGAGATACATTGAGAGGAAGGCGGGGAATTCTTCAACAAGTTTTTACTTCCTTTTCTTATTTTTATTGTTGGTTATGAATTTTGATTTTGTAATTTTACATAATTTTATGAATATCTAATTTATTATCTAAGGTTTTGGTGAACCCCGTTGGGGATGAATTGGTTGTTATATTAATATAGTTTTGAGTTTGTTGTTAATCTCTAACTGTTCAACTACATTTTGATTTTGGTTAATTAAAAGGATCCTCAATTATTAGTTCCTATTTAGTATGTATCTACTTGAGAGAGGGTGCATATTTAGGTAGTTGTTTGAACAACATCACTCCCGGAGTATAGACGAGAGTCATAACTGAGGATTTAGAGGTTGGATTAAAGATAACGATACCTCGTGTGCGATCTAAGTGAACTATAATGCAAATTTAGCTAGTGTATCTTGAGAGAGTGCGTCTAGTAAATTATCATAATTGCTTGAGAAAGATTTATGATAGCTGGAGAGTTCATGATTGATAGAAGCAACTGAATCAAAGCTATAAAAACCATACAACCAAGGAAATCAACAACGGGGGAAACCATTACCTTAGACCTTTATTTCAATTGTTTACAATTCAAGCATAGTTAGTTTCAATTATTTATTATTTTCAATATTGTCTTCTTAGTGATATTAAACAGATATAGCTAAGCCCTAGTTCTCTGTGGGATTCGACTTCGGACTTGTAAATCGGAATATATTTGTACCGTCCGCTTATCCTTTTTAAGACTAGAGTTGGGCTTGATCAAATTTTGGTGCCGTTGCCGGGGAACTAACGGTGTAATTGTAGCTTTATATATTGCTAGGATTCAAGTTTGAACTTTTTTTTTTGTTTTTTTTTTTGGATTTTTCTTTTATAACTACCGATTTGAGAAACATGGCATCTTGGAATTATGGAAATTTAGGTGTAGATAATTCTACTATTGATCTCCACACATATTGTGAAGGAAACTACCCGTGGCAAAATTTTCAAAACGCTCCTAAGAGCGAGTTATGTTCACCAACTCAATCTTATTTGTAGAATGTGTGTCATGTGTGTGGTGGTAAAAATGGTCACCTTCATGGCTGTGCTTATATTTCTTATTTTCCCCCAACCCCTTACTTTGATGGTTTTACTTTTTCTAGTGAAGTTAATAGGAACAAAGAACCTGGGAATGCGGACTGAAAAAGATCAAGGATATGCTAAAGTGGCTTATGGAATAAAACAATGAGAAACAATTGCACATAGAAAGGCAAAAGGCGACTATTCGTAAGTTGGAGGCTCAATTGAGTCAAGTGGTTGAAGCTTTTAATTCTCCACAAGCGAATATTGAGGATAATGGCCAAGATGAGCATGAATTTGAGGTGTTAATTGGGGAGGTCAAACTAGAACATCAACAACCTAGCCAACTCGAATTTGAAGATGTCAATGTTGAAGAAGTAAGACTAAAGTCAGCCAAGGACATTGAGGATACAAATTTTGTTAACTCTAGTATCATTGATGTTGAGCATGTTGAAAGTCCCGAAATTCATCTGTTTGAGAGCATTGGTCCTCACTCAAAAAAAATTTCTACATTTTGCTTGGATGACAATACGAAAATAGAGTCATCTGAGTCAATGGAGAAGTCAAAGAATGAGAAACAAGGTGCATATATTCTGGAATTTCTTTTTCCTAAAAGACATGACTACATACCTCATCTAAAATCAAAGAAGTGCAAAATGGTACAATGGTTGCTTGGGCCAATTATATTTGTTCCACCACCCCTGGAGCATAACCGAATACTTAAAGCCAAATTGGAGGTTCAATTCATAAGCTCGAGGTGGAGGCAAAAAGTGATTCAAGTCGTGCCGCTATGTTAAATCAAGCGCTTGCTGGGAAGCAACCCAGCTTTATTGCTTTCGTTTATTCATTTTTCTTTTTTTATTATATTATTTTTGTAGTGTTAATTTTTTATTTTTGAGGAGCACGGTAAGCAAAGGTATTGGAAGGATGCACCAACAAATGAAATGGTTGGAACTAAGTGTAAGGTACCCACATGAAGGACCAAGCTTGGGAGAAGTCTGAGTACCCCATGAACTACTAGTGCTTCGGCTTTTGGCCTACTAGGGAGTTGTTTTTTCCCTCTTTTATGTATATATGTGAATTGGGGACAACGCACAATTTTAAGTGTGGGGTGAGGAGATTGTCTGGGTGACTTTTCATGCTACTTTAGCTATGTTTTTTTTTAAAAAAAAATTGGACTTTTCCTGATGACATATTTCTAGATAGTTTTCTAGAGGGAAGTAAGTCTAACGAAAATACCAAAAATATATTTTTGTTTTGTTTAGGTAGTGTAGTAACTCCCATTTGGTTTTTCTTTGGGCCACAGTTCTTTTCCAAGGGTTTTATTTGAACTGGGTGTACTTAGCTATTTTTTAAGAATAAGAGCCATTGTATTGTGCTTTGAATTGAAGTAATATCTCTTGACTTTGCTATACCTTGAGAATAGTGAGTACTTTGGTTTCGATGCTTCGGCTCAGTTTTTGTCTCTGTAGAAGTACCTTAAATTGTATTATCATAACTTTGCTTAACTGCTATGACTAGAGTGTCTATGAGTCATATCCTGCGTGAGTTATATGCCATGTGTGTGTAAGGTTTTACATTATTCAGTGCATTGCATTTGATGCCTAAAACTTGCCCCGTGTGTTTGCAAAGTGAAATAGTAGTTTTGTTCAGTTTTGAAAGTGATATAGGCGTTTTCTTGTTGAGCCATATATACATATTTTACCCACCTAATTGTTATGTATCGTAGTTAACCTCTTTGAGCCTATAATCCTTTTTCTTTGGCAACCACATTACAAGCCTTACCCATTTGTTTGAATTAACCATCTATTTGTACCTTTTCACCTCTCATGAGCACTTGAATTGTTATGAACTTTTTAAAAGTTAAAGTGTGGGGTGGTTGGTTTGGCTTTTGAGTGGAACTAATTGAATAAGGAGGAAGGTGCACTGTATTGAAAAAGGAAGAGCCACTTGAATAGAGAAAAAAATATAGTTGGATTGTCTTGAAAAAAAAAATCCTTGATAAGTGGTGGCTCTTGACGTAAGTGTGCTTAAAGAAATATGGGGTAATATAAATTAATGTGAAGGTGGAGTTTGGTTTGACATAAGTATGGGGTTGAATGTTAAATTATATGTATTAAAGTGCTTATGGAGGTGTAGTCACTCTTATATCTAGATGTATCCTACCCGTCTCGTAGTCTACATTACAAACAAATAAAGTTCTAGTTGATCCAAGATTGAATGAGCTCGATTAGTAGAGTAGTACACTACGGGCAAGCTTATGGTGCATTTTTTGTGGCATATGAATGTTATTTCTGAAAGTGAGTGAATTCTTTTTATCTTGAGTTCCTAAGTGTTCTTAAATTTTATTGTGTAGAACTACTCTTTTGTGTGTGAGGGCACTTGATTCATGAAGGAAAGGTAATGTGTGTGACCTCTATGTTAGAGTAAGTAGGTGTTGAATAATGCGTGGTACTTGTGATTCAAATCTTGAGGTGAAGATGTTACACTTTTGTGCTTAGTCAATTTTTAATACTCTTGGTGTGATGTAACGACCCGGCCGGTCATTTTTGAAATTTATGCCTTGATCCCCCATTTAATTGTTCCCCTAAGTTCATTTCTGCTATTGTGGTTTGCCGGGAGGGTTGGTTCTCGAATTTGAAGTGTTTGGGACACTTAGTCCCTAGATGAGAGCATTGTAGTTGAAAAGTGGCCCGTATTCGGAGCAGTGTTAAGATGACCTCAGAATGGAAATTCGATGGTTCCATTAGCTCCGTTAGGTGATTTCGGGGTTGGGAGCACGTTCAGAATGTATTTTGGAGGTCTGTAGCTCAATTTGGCTTGAAATGTCGAAGTTTGAAATTTTGGCAAATCCGAACGATAGGTGAGATTTTGATCCGGGGGTCAGAATGGAATTCCGATAATTTCTGTAGCTTTGTTATGTGATTTTGGATATGTCTGCAAATTTTCAGGTCATTCGGATATCGTTTGGTCGGGTTTTGGATTGAATATTAGTTTCGGAAGTTTAGATAGAAACATTGGCTTGAAACCGCTATAATTCGATGTTTTCTGTGTTTAAGGAGGCATTTTTATGATTGGAACAAGTTTGTATCGTGTTTTGGAGTAGGTTGGTGGTTTTCGTTGGGGTCCCGGGGGCCTCGGGATGAATTCGGGGGTCCAAACGGACCATCTTGAGCCAAAATGAACTGCTGGAATTGCTGCAATAAATTGCAGGTTATTTGTTCTCTGCGATTGCGGTCATTGCCACGCAATCGCGTAGTGTATCGGAGTGAGGATGGAAAATTTCTCTTCGCGATCGTGGGAAGAGTGATGCGATCGTGTAAGTTCGAGGAGTTGTGCATCGCAATCGCGGGTGTATTGATGCGATCGCTTAGAGTCGAGCTCGAGTGCAGTGCGATCGTGTTCGTAGCATTGCGATCGCGTAAGGTCGCTAAGTTTTTCACTACGATCGCGTCCAGGCCCACGCGATCGCAAAGAGGAAAAGTTGGCAGCCTTGGATTTTTGTGCATCGCGATCGCGAGCCCAGTGCTGCGATCGCGTAGAGTAAATAGGTCTGCCAGTGAATTTAAGTCCAGAAACATTTCAGACGCGGCCTATCATTCATAAACCTCCATTGTAGAGTCTTAGTGAGAGGAAGTGACGGGAAATTGCTGGGATTTCATCGGGTTATCATAGGAGGTAAGTTTTATGGTTCAATTATGTATTTTTATCTTGAAATCCTCCTCCATTTCACTGAAATTGGATGAATTAATGGGGGAATTTAGCCTAAGCCACGGTTTTGGAAAAATGTCAATTTGATTGGGAAAACGAAGTCCGATTTTGGAAAACTTTATATGCATAGACTCATGTTGAGACGAGGATTCCGAATATGTAACTTTTGTAATTTTTTGAGAAGCGTTCCAAAAGTTGAGTTTTGGCAACTTGTGGTTTTGGGTGTATTTTGAATTATTTCGATTGGGTAATGCCCAATTGGCCTATTTTGATGTGATTCTATTGATTTTTATCAGATACTACACCTATGGAGGTCGATATTCGTGGCAAGAGAGTTGTCTCTTAGCGGTTTTGTACCAGAGTCGAGGTAAGTGGCTTGTCTAACCTTGTGTGGGGGAACCTTCACCCCTAGGATATTATGTGACAATTTAAATGCCTTGTACGCGAGGTGACAAGCGTGTACATGCGCAGATTGTTGGAACTCACTTTACTTGAATTGTCCAATTTGTGATATTCCTCTTCTTAGTTGATTAAATTGTGACATTTACCTGATATTCATTAGGAAAGCATGATTATGTAGGATTTATTGGTTTAGTTGCCTAATTGTCTTACTTGAACTTCTTGATAATTCTTGTATTGTTGGACTGCGGGTTTGATTCCTAGAGATCCCAGGGCTGTGGGTTCGATTCCCAAAGACCCGGAGTGTTATTATTTGTGGATTGCGGGTTCGATTCCGGAGATCCAAGGGCTGCGGGTTAGATTCCCTGAGACTCGGAGTTTATTGACATATTTATTGAGATACAGACTGCGGGTTCGATTCCCGGAGATCTTGAGAGTATTGTTTGTGGAATACGGGTTCGATTCCCAGAGATCCAAGGGCTGCGGGTTCGATTCTCGGAGACCGGAGATTATTGATATATTTATTGAGATATGGACTGCGGATTCGATTCCCGGAGATCCTGAGATATTGAGACACATCCTAAGATATTGAGATACTGATACATTTATTGAGATGTGGACTGCGGGTTCGATTCCCGGATATCCAAGGGCTGCGGGTTCGATTCCAGGAGACTCGGAGATTATTGATATATTTATTGAGATGTGGACTGCAGATTCGATTCCCGAGAGATCCTGAGATATTGAGATACGTGCTGCGCGTTCGATTCCCGGAGACCCAGAGATACTGATATTGGGACTGCGGGTTAAATTCCCCTAGCTTCTGAGTTGTTGGATATAGAGGGGGACTGTAGTTTCAATTCCCACAGGTCTTGGATCTTGTTGATTTGAGTTTATGTTGTGTTGGTTACTTGTTGTCAGCTTAATCATAGACGGTTGCAGTAATTACTTTATTGTTGCTATTTCCGACTCAATCTTATTTAAAGCTGCTTATTATTGTTATTATCATTATGTTATTATCTCTCGGTAGGGCCCTGACCTTCCTCGTCACTACTCCATCGAGGTTAGGCTTGGCACTTATTGACTACCACCGTGGTGTACTCATACTACTCTTCCACACACTTTTGTTGTGCAGATCCAGGTACATCAGATCAGGCACATTTAAGGTGATCTAGCAGCACTTTATGAGACTCGAGGTATGATCTGCTACATCCGCAGATCCGGAAAGTCCCCTTCTATTCTCATTAGTGGTAGTAGTTATTTCCCTTATTCTCGTTGTTTAGACATTCCTGATGTATAGAGCCACAGTTGTACTCCCCCTTTTTAGTCTGTGTTGCCCGTGGATTTCTGATTCTTGGTAGTATGCTATTTAGTGTATTTTGACGAAGTGTATGTGCCGAGCAACACTTATTACATTTCAGTTATATTATTTTGTTGTTATCTTATCCCTTTGTTCATGAAATTGTATATTCCGAATCGTGTTAGGCTTACCTAGTCGCGAAGATTGGGTGCCGTCATGATAGGTTCACAATTGGTGAACTAGGGTCGTGACAAGTTGGTATCAGAGCTCTAGGTTCGTAGGAGTCACGGGACACAGACCGGTTACTTAGATTCTCGCTGATCGATACGGAGACGTCTGTATTTATCTACGAGGGGCTATGTAGTTGTTTAGGAAACTCTTCAATTCTTTGAATTCCTTATCGTGCGCCATTTATTCAGTTGGAGCCTATGTCATATGTTCTTTTGCATCCATTCGTGTGTTGAAATTGCGCACTAGGTATCAAGTATGCGCCGACGGTTCGTGACGCTGCAGAGGGATTTCAAGGGAGTCAAGAATTTACTCAACCATTGTTACCGCGTGTCATCCATATCGATAATGCAAGAGAATTGAGAGGCCTTCAATTGTGCACATGGGGGTGCACTAGGTTCTGACATTTGGTTGGTAAGTACGGTCTAGAGAAGGTTTACTTAACTGCCTAATCGTCACAGAAATGGTAGAATCATAAGGTGGGGGTAGATCTAAAGGTAGTTGGTGGTAATAAAGACTATATGGTTCGTATGAGATGTCTATTTAGCGAAGGGTTCAACCAGCAATAGAGATACTGGGGGAAATGAGTTTAACTGTCTTAAGAAGGGCATGTACCAAACAAATGTCTTGGGTGGTCTTATGGTGAAGACATACAAATGACAAAGGCTGGTATCATGGATTAGCAAGATGTATCTTATGACTTCGTGCCAAGTGAAAGGATTTCACTATCAATGATCAAATTATGGGTCATGTGTCATATCAGATTTAGCCTGCGATGTATTTAGGTGCTATTCAAAAAGTTCTTTGAAACTTGCGGATGAGTAAGAGTCGAGACTCGTATGGTATGATGTTGGGACTTTTGATGTTCCTGTGTCCATAATAATTCTACATTTCATTATCAGCAGGGAAGACTTCGGCGAAGGCTACATGGTGCTCGTAGGTGTGAGAATCCCAGTATGTCTTAAACTGTCGTGGTAAAGAATGCTCGATGCATGGAGCGGGAAGATGTTTAGTTGTATTGGGATGAGGTCATACCCTTTGGTGTCAGAGTGCTAATAGAGCAGGGGCGGTTATGTTCGTTGGATCAAGTGAATTGCAGTTGACTAAAAGTAAATGACTTGAGAGAATGGTTCTAATGTGTTCGAGAGTTGTGTAATAGTGGCTTTGAGCTAAGTGGGAGAGTCCCACCGCATACGATTGGGTCACATGGTTAATTACCTGCGTGAATTCTGGGTATTAGCATTAATGGGCTATTGTAGCTACGGAAAAGGACCATGAGTGGTAATTTGAGTATATGAATTGTTGAATGCATGTTATGGTTAGCCTTACTGGCTCTTGTTCAAACTTGAGGGAAGATTCATTATTTATGCCTCGTATAGGTGCAGGCTTCGCGAGAAGTGATCCCGCTGGGTGCTTTATCGAGAGGGTATTCATATGTTATAAAAAAATTTAGTAGAGTTGGTTGCATACTGGGGCAAGTCAGGGCCGGATAGCTCTCAGTAGCGGTCCTATTGAATTCAAGAAGTAAAGTGTGGTGCCTGATAATTCTGAGTCTATAAGTACAGTTGAGGCTCAAGCTTTTGAAGCAACTTATGAAGAAAGGCACAAAATGTTCTATGATTTTATGGCTTGTGGTGTAGCATTTGAGAGACATGAAATGGTCATCGTTTTTGAGACAGCATGGCCTCATGATTTAAGGTCACTCGGGGTGAGTGCGGTTGGAATAAGTTAGGTATTGAAGGGCGATATTATCATTTCTAAGGCAATCAAGGATAAACTGGAAGGAAGTAGATTGATTAGCCATAGTTGAGTTGGCATATTGGTGTCAATGATCAGTTCATGCAAGCATGATCGAGTTATGCATGTGATTTGTGGCAGTGCATTTGAGGCTTGTCGGCCGCATTGATTGGTGTTATTCTGAAGTATTCTTCTGTTAGGGCCCGTTATGAGTAGGCGGATCTTGGAAAGGGTTATGGTGGCTTGGACCACTACTTAGAGATTGGCATATCCGAAGGTTATGAGAATTCTCCATATGTTGTTATAGTTCTCCTGAAGTGAGTTAAATGGAAAGTCTTATGTGATAAAGTATTAGCCTATCGTCAGTTCTAAAGTTGTGATGGAAATCGTGTCTATCGTATATCGGCACGTGAGGTGCAGTGAGTGGTATGGAATTTGAAGGACCAAGGTCATAGTTTGGTCAATGAATGTGATATAAAGAGCTCGGATGAGCAGGAAAGGAGTTTTAGTGTTTTGAATAAGATGGGTATGAATGTTAGTATCACTTGAGATCGGTGTTATGTGAGAAAGGCTTTGCATCCCGGTTAGCGACTCCTAATCGCTTTTCAGCATTAGTGCCGCCGATGGTTTGAATGTACATGCCCGTTAATTATTTGGAAGATGGTGGGAGCTTGTCCCACAAGAAGATTGTATAGGTGTGACATGTAGTCACTTGATTAATTAGAAATTTAAAACCAAGTATGAGGATTTTGGTAATATCATCCATTTGAGAATTTATGCCTGGAGGGCACTCTGTTTATTGGGTTATAGACCTGTGAAATATTATTGTCTTAGCTTGGCACGATCAGGATAGACTTAACGTCGGTGCATAGATTTAAATGTGGAAGTGAGCCTTACGTTAGGCTAGTTGTGTTTATTTCAGCAATGCGCTCTTTATGGAGGGATAGTCGCGGTCTTATTTTGCGGTTAGTTAATTCATGTAAAGATATATTGCGTCGTATGAGTTGTGAGATGGCTTGGTAAATTCCTTATGTGTAGAGGTTCTGGTTAGCGGTGATATTATATGAGCATGATGGCTCTTGAGACTCAGATCATATATCGTACCTTAGTTGTGCTTGAGTTTGTAGCCCATAGCGCTATATATTTCCTTGTGACTGATATCATCCACCTTAGTGTGCTTATGATCGATATTCAGTGTTTTGATGTGATGAGCTATTCAGCTCGACGTATGGCTACTTGTGTGAGTTTTATATTTGGATCGGGTGGCACGCCGCCATGGTTATGTTGTTTGGATCGGGTGCGCCGCCATGGATATACTGTTTGGATCACACCGCCATGGGTATATTATTGGGATCGGGTTGCACGCCGCAACAATGTGATGTTTATTTCAGTGTCCATATTTGCTTTCATGTGTTCTGTTTCCTATTTTCTGAGGAAGTCCATGTTAGTGTGAGAGTTGAATAGTTCTCTCTAGTGACCTTTTCTATCACGTACGAATTAGTAGCGTACTGGCACATTGTGTCATCTTGCAGGACTTTTGATTATGTCTGAGGTGGCTATTCGCCTGAGCAGTTCGTATTGGGTGAGATGATGTAATGGGATTTGGGGTCAGTGCAAACTGATTCTATGAAGTATATTATAGAGGAAAAGAACATTCTCTGGTTTAGGACAAGGTAATGGATCTTGTCAGGAGTATAGACCCAATGAATTGTTGATTCACTAGTTGGTTATGAATATCGGCACATTTCTTCCGTCGTGTCAGTATTGTAAAAGTTAGAACAAGACCTATGTAGATCATGAGGTGCAATGGGAGCAACTGATTAGTTGAATTTTTGGCTAATTGGTCATAAAATATTATCGTGGTCCTGTGGATTTTGTGTTGCAAGGTAAGAATCCAGCAAAGTTATGCTGTCATGTTTGAGGATGGCGTGTGAGGAATAATTGAGTGATATCTTGATGAAAACAGACCTGCCATAGAATTTCGGATGTTGGAATTAGGCTCTAAGACTTATTTGTTTGAACAAGAGGGAATATCTTCAGAGTATATCAGGCTAATGTGCTCAACTGAGTCCTAGATTTATTGGTCCTTTTGAGATTTTGAGGCGGGTTGGAGAGGTTGCTTATGAGTTGGCCTTACCTCCCAGCCTAGCCGGAGTCCATCCCGTATTTCATGTCTTTATGCTCCGGAGATACCATGGTGACCCGTCGCACGTGTTGGATTTCACTTCTGTTCTGCTAGACGAGGATCTGTCTTATGTTGAGGAGCCAGTGGCCATTCTGGACAGGCAAATCAGGAAGCTAATGTCAAAGAACATCGCTTCAGTGAGGGTCCAGCGGCGGGGTCAGCCGGCCGAGGAGGCGACTTGGGAGACCAAGCAGGATATGCGCAACCAGTACCCTCATCTCTTCACCACTACAGGTATGTTTTCTATGCTCGTTCGAGGACGAATGAATCTTTTAAGTGTGGGAAGATGCAACGACCCGGCCGGTCGTTTTTGAAATTTATGCCTTGATCCCCCATTTAACCGTTCCCCTGAGTTCATTTCTGCTATTGTGGTTTGTCGGGAGGGTCGGTTCTGGAATTTGAAGTGTTTTGGGACAATTAATCCCTAGATGAGAGATTTGTAGTTGAAGAGTGGCCTGTATTCGGAGCAGTGTTAAGACAACCTCGGAACGGAAATTCGATGGTTCTATTAGCTCCGTTCGGTGATTTTGGGGTTGGCAGCGCGTTCGGAATGTATTTTGGAGGTACGTAGCTCAATTAAGCTTGAAATGCTGAAGTTTGAAATTTTGGCGAATCCGAACGATAGGTGAAATTTTGATCTGGGGGTCAGAATGGAATTCCAACAATTTCCGTAGCTTCGTTATGTGATTTTGGATATGTCTGCAAAGTTTCAAGTCATTCGGACGTCGTTTGGTCGGGTTTTTGATTGAATGTTAGTTTCGGAAGTTTAGATGAAAACTTAGGCTTGAAACCGCTATAATTTGATATTTTCTGTGTTAAGGACGTGTTTTTATGATTGGAACAAGTTCGTATCGTATTTTGGAGTAGGTTGGTGGTTTTAGTTGGAGTCTCGGGGGCCTCGGGATGAATTCGGGGGTCCAACGGACCATCTTGAGCCAAAATGAACTGCTGTAATTGCTGCAATAAATTGCAGGTTATTTGTTCTCTGCGATTGCGGTCATTGCCACGCGATCGTGTAGTGTATCAGAGTGAGGCTGGAAAATTATTCTTCGCGATTGCGGGAAGAGTGATGCGATCGCGTAAGTTTGAGGGGTTGTGCATCGCGATCGCGGGTGTATTGATGCGATCGCGTAGAGTCGAGCACGAGTGCAGTGCGATCGCGTTCGTAGCATTGCGATCGCGTAGGGTCGCTAGGTTGTTCACTGCGATCGCGTCCAGGCCCACACGATCGCGTAGAGGAAAAGTTGGCCGCCCAGGATTTTTGTGCATCACGATCGCGAGCCCAGTGGTGCGATCGCGTAGAGTAAATAGGCATGGCAGTGAATTTAAGTCCAGAAACATTTCAGACGCGGCCTATCATTCATAAACCTCCATTATTGAGTCCTAGAGAGAGGAAGTGACAGGAAATTGCTGGGATTTCATCGGGTTATAATCGGAGGTAAGTTTTATGGTTCAATTATGTATTTTTATCTTGAAATCCTCCTCTATTTCACTGAAATTGGATGAATTAATGGGGGAATTTAGCCTAAGCCAGGGTTTTGAAAAAATATCGATTTGAGTGGGCAAACGGAGTCCGATTTTGGAAACCTTTATGTGCATAGACTCTTGTTGAGATGAGGATTCCGAATATGTAACTTTTATAATTTTTCGAGAAGCGTACCGAAAGTCGGGGTTTGGCAACTTGTGGTTTTGGGTGTATTTTGAATTATTTCGATTGGGTAATGCCCAATTGGCCTATTTTGATGTGATTCTATTGATTCTTATCAGATACTACACCTGTGGAGGTCGATATTTGTGGAAAGAGAGTTGTCTCTTAGCGGTTTTGTACCGAAGTCGAGGTAAGTGGCTTGTCTAACCTCGTGTGGGGGAACCTTCACCCCTTGGATATTATGTGATAATTTAAATGCCTTGTACGCGAGGTGACGGGCGTGTACATGCGCAGATTGTTGGAACTCACTTTACTTGAATTATCTAATTTGTGATATTCATGTTCTTAGTTGATTAAATTGTGACATTTACCTGATATTCGTTAGGAAGGCATGATTAGATAGGATTTATTGGTTTAATTGCCTAATTGTCTTACTTGAACTTCTTGATAATTGTTGTGTTGGTGGACTGCGGGTTCGATTCCCGGAGATCCCAGGGCTGTGGGTGCGATTCTTAGAGACCCGGAGTGGTATTGTTTGTGCACTGCGGGTTTGATTCCCGGAGATCCAAGGGCTGCGGATTCGATTCCTGTAGACCCGAAGATTATTGATACATTTATTGAGATGTGGACTGCGGGTTCGATTCCCGGAGATCCAAGGGCTACGGGTTCGATTCCTGGAGACCCGAAGATTATTGATATATTTATTGAGATGTGGATTGCGGATTCGATTCTCGAGAGATCCTGAGATATTGAGATACGTGCTGCGGGTTTGATTCCCGGAGACCCAGAGATACTGAGCTGCGGGTTCAATTCCTGCAGACCCGAAGATTATTGATACATTTATTGAGATGTGGACTGCGGGTTCGATTCCCGGAGATCCAAGGGCTACGGGTTCGATTCCTGGAGACCCGAAGATTATTGATATATTTATTGAGATGTGGATTGCGGATTCGATTCTCGAGAGATCCTGAGATATTGAGATACGTGCTGCGGGTTTGATTCCCGGAGACCCAGAGATACTGATATTGGGACTGCGGGTTAAATTCCCGTAGCTCCTGAGTTGTTGGATATAGAGAGGAACTGTGGGTTCAATTCCCACATGTCCTGGATTTTGCTGGTTTGAGTTTATGTTGTGTTGGTTACTTGTAGTTAGTTAATCGTAGTCAGTTGTAGTATTACTTTATTGTTGTTATTTCAGTCTTATTCTTATTTAAACTGCTCGATATTATTATTATTATTATTATCATTATGTTATTATTTCTCGGGTAGGGCTCTGACCTTCTTCATCGCTACTCCATCGAGGTTAGGATTGGCACTTATTGAGTACCGCCGTGGTGTACTCATACTACTCTTACGCACATTTTTGTTGTGCAGATCCAGGTACATCAGATCAGGCACATTACAGGTGATTTAGGAGCACTTTCAGGAGACTTGAGGTATGATCTGCTACGTCCGCAGATCCGGAGAGTCCCCTTCTATTCTCATTAGTGATAGTAGTTATTTCCCTTATTCTCGTTGTTTAGACATTCTTGATGTATAGAGCCACAGTTGTACTCCCCCCTTTTAGTCTGTGTTGCCCGTGGGTTTCCGGGTCTTGGTAGTATGTTGCCTAGTGTGTTTTTGGCAAAGTGTATGTGCCAAGCGGCACTTATTACATTTCATTTACATTATTCCGTTGTTATCTTATCCTTTGTTCATGAAATTGTATATTCCGAATCGTGTTAGGCTTACCTAGTCGCGAAGATTGGGTGCCGTCATGACAGGTTCACGATTGGTGAACTAGGGTCATGACATGTGATGAGTTAGGAGAATAATTTAAAAAGGTCATGTCTATAAAAAAAAATGTAGTTTGATTGCTCGAGGACGAGCAATGGTCTAAATGTGGGGTGTTGATGATAGACTGTAATTATGTATTTTGGTCGATTATTACACTCTAATTTACTGCACTTTAGTTGAGTTTGCGCTTTAATCGCTAGTATTTTGCACTAATTGTATGTTTTATATCTTGTAGGTGTGATTCCGAGCTATATAGATGTTATGGAATGAAATTAAGTGATTTGAAACTTTGAATTCTGAGTGAAAGCTCAAGGAATTAAGTCGTGATCGTGTCCGGGGGTCAAATTTAATAATTAAGTACGAACGAAGACTCGAGGAGGCATATTGCGCACTGTCTAGTAAAATAGACATAACTTGTTGCTCAGACCTCAATTTGGGCTCCATAATGTGAACGTCTAATTTTTTACCACACCCCAAATTCTATAGTATTTTTGTGTAAATATTTCTTTTAGGTCTAAATCTTAATATTTTAAATTTTTATCTTACTTTTAATAGCTTTTATTTAAACAAATTAAAAACTACAAAAAATATTCACATTCTTAGAATATAAGATTTGTTCATATATATATCTATCTATACTATATTAAAAGCACGAAGGCCCTTAGTGAAATATCGTTCGCCCTTTTTACCCTTTTAAAATAGAGTTCATACTAGACAAAATAGTCATTCAATTTTTTCACTAATCTTTATACATAGTCATTTATTATTTTTTTAATATTTAGGAATTCAACATCAACAAAATATTACGTATTAGATTTTTTCTTATTTGAACTATGTAATATACCATATTTGCAAAGGAAAAGTAAGAATACATAACATAAGAAAATCATATTTTTAGGGTTTAGAGTCTTTTTGTTTGTTATTACATCCATTCGAAACAAATCCTAAAGCCTCACAAAGAAAAACTATGCGGCTACCTTAGGTAAAACACACAACATAATTTTGACTATTTACATACTTAAGGTTAGGTTAAGCAGTTGCTCTTTCTACTTTCTTTTTTTACGTTAATTAATTCTTCATGTGTTCGTTGTCTATTTGATGTTGATTTACTTGTGTATTTTCTTTTATTGTGGATCTGAATCTTTTTGCATATAGTAAGCATATTGTATCCTATTTATTTGAATCATTCTTCATATTTTTGTTATAAATATTTATTTGTCATTTGTTTAAACTATTTTATCTTTACGGTTCTATAGAATGGAAGATAAAAGAATTTCTTGTGAATCAGGGAAAGAAAGATTTGTAAAGTTTAGGTCGATTAGAATTGGGTGAAGGTATGTCCTATTTTATTTTATTTTTTTATATTATGTTTATCATATTATACTATCACTACTGTTATATGCCTAAAGATTTCTCTGCATTCTAATTGAACTTACTGTCGATCGAAATTGTTAAGAAAATATAATATTTGGATGATATTTTGATTCAAGATGACCTTAATGTTTTTAACTTCCTTTACCGCATATTCTATGAAGGATTACTTTAAAATTTTGATTGTTTATTTTCATGTTTTAACTATTATACTATTTGAGTCTATTGCTCTTTAAAAAATTATGTTGTTTTGCAATAAAATATCAACAATTATTCATTCCTCAATTTAATTCATCCATTCACTTCGAAAACGAGATTTGAGCAGAGGAATTGATACTCTCCCATTCTGGCTATGGTTAGAAAAAGAGAATGAGTATGGCTTGAGGAACAAAAATCTTTCATCTTTATGGCTATAATTATCATATTTAATTCGGTGCGTTTCTTTAAAAGTTTGATTGATAAGAGAATGAGTATGAATTGCTACTCTCCCATTCTGGCTATGTATTTTTGTGCTTTTGTATTCGCTGAACGTTATGTCAAAATATTTTTACGTATGTGTGCATCTTTTTATCGTGTTTAACTAATATTCATTGATGGTCAAAGAATTTTGCACTATCAGTTTAATTTTACCTACTTCTTTTTCAAAATTAAAAATCAAGTTATTTGTAGATATATTTTGCGTGACCTGATAATATTAAATTTTATTGATTTTGCCAATGCATATAAGTTAAACTTTTTATCTTTTTATGTTATCTAATATGCAGGATTATGGCAATAAAGAGATGAGAGAAATTTGTGTGTAAACTTATTTACGGGAATTATACTAATAATAAATAATAATATAATACATGATGGATCAACTTTGCTGCTTATGTTTTGAGCAATATTTTTGGGTATGTCACTTCCTTTATATCAATGTATAAACTTTTTGATAATAGCATTAATAAATTTCTCGTTTTCACGAACTTAAATTATCCTTTTATTTTATGACTCATATATATTTTTATAAAATTTATTAATGTGATTATTAAAAAGTTTATACTCATTAATATATATTTACACGCACAACGTGCGTACTCTAAGACTAGTATATATATATAAACCTGGTTTCTTCTAATTTAAATGTAAGTTATAGTAATATTTTTTTCTTAGTATAATTTAAACTTTAGTGTAACTAGTGAGTTTTCTTATTTATATAGTTTCTTTAAGTAAGTTATACATATATGTTTTATCTTCTTTTATTTAATTAAACAAAAGGGTTAGGAAAAGTTTAATAAATATATAGAATTAAAAAATAAAAATAAAAATAAAATAAATAAAACCACCCAACTTCTCTACTTCCCCATTTCACGCATGTCTTGCTCCCACTTTCTCACACCCAACTTTTCCACTTTCCCACATCACTCATGCCTTTCCCCCACCCACATCACACACCTCATAATAACTTCTCACTCTCTCCATACATATACACATAATAACCAACACATTTACATATTCTATAAATATAGCACACACACCGAGACGAAAGGGGGGGGGGGGAAGAAAGAGAACAACGTAAAAAAAAATGGAAGACGACAAGGGAGGAAAACTTAAGAACAACTTTCTTTTAGAGCTTTAAGGCCCAAAAGATAGAGCAAAACCTCCCAAAAATCAGTTCTAAAATTCATGGAAACACAATCATAGAGCAGCTCTAAAACCTCAGTATTCCAACACCTTAAATCATCCAATAGCACCGCCTCAAACACCTTGAAACATCATCACAAAAATAGCCCATTTTTCTTGGCGAAGTTTCCGTTCGAGGTCACTATTGAGTATCTGATCATTGTTTATGCTTCTAACTTGAAAGCTTTTGTTTGATGCTCCATCCGAATGATATTGTTGGATCTTTCACCTTCACTGTATATGTTGATAAGATTCAACAATAAAGGTTTTCTTTTCCTTACTGATTACTTCTTTAACTTTAAAAACTTTTTATGTTTGTTTGGTTGAAGTTGTTTGTCAAAATATTTCTTGTTGGATTCATGATTAGTTTAAAGGCTAAGGTATTTTGTGTAAATGAAATATGTTAGTTCCTTAATAATCTCCATGTTATTTCTTGGTTGTCGTTATCTCCATTCACATAATTCTAATATTTATGTTTTTTTTTCAGTTTTTTTTATCTAGTTATTTCTTAAAGAGGAGATGCATTTGTTAACTACTAGAATAGTTAAAAGTGAAAGGTTAGGTTTGGTTTAGCTAATCAAAATATCAAAAAATACTAATGGGTCATGGCGGTTGTTAGTAAATTTGTTCCAAATAAATAAGTTACGTTTTACAACCAGAGAAGATAAGTAATGAATATTTTAACCTTTACTTCTCCATAACTACTTTTTTTCCAATCTTTCATAATAAAGTTGGACAAATAAATTTCAAACAAATAATAAATATAAGATTTTTAGATGTACTTTAAATATTAGCTCATGTGTTCATATTCGAACCTTGGATTGATATGTTTAAATAATAAAAGGATCATATGCGCATTCAACGTCTCGATGCCTTTAAATTTAAAATAATTATGTTAGAACCATGTCTATATTTCATACCTTGGTTTAACATCTAACTTCAAAGAAATTCCTTGTGTGCGTATCGCATCTAGGTCCAAACAATTAATAATAATATAATAATTAAGTGAAGCGGTAATAGACAAGACATAACCAATAAAATACAAGAATAGTCAAAAATTGATTTGAGCCTTACATGAGTCAATAAAGCAACCGTGCTAGAACCACAGGACTCGAGGGGTGCCTTACACCTTCCCCTCGGTCAACAGAATGCCTTACTCAGTCTTCTGTTTCGTAGACCATAATTAAAAGTCAAACCTTCCTTTTGAAAGGGGATTCAAATAAAAGGTGACTTCGAACACCAAAACTCAATTCCAAGTGGCGACTCTAAATAATAAATAATCCCTTTTCAAAATGTCACTTCAATTGAAAAAAGTCTTCCTACTCAACCACGTAATAAGGTTTGTGTGGCAAAAAGGAGGTGTGACACATAATATATGATTGGAAAGCTAACTCAAAGGGCAACAACTTTATTGTTTTACGTTTGTCCAAATTCCAACTGAAGAGGGAGAAAAATGCAGTAGAACATCAGCCGTGATCAGAACCGCGGTTTGAGGTAGTGCCTTCCACGGTTGGCCGCGGTCCATGCCACGGTCGCGGCATTCCAGGCGTGAAATATTATCCTTTTTCACCTAGGAGAAGGTATAATTGTTTGGGACCAACCCTAATTGGTATATATACATGGAAAAACGGTATTTTTGAGGATGAGGACATATTTTTGACCTAAGAAGGCGGAGACACATTGAGAGGAAGGTGGGGAATTCTTCAACAAGTTTTTCCTTCCTCTTCTTATTTTTTATTGTTGGTTATGACTTTTGATATTGTAATTTTATGTACTTTTTAGGAATAGCTAATTTGTTATCTAAGTTTTTGGTGAAACTGTTTGGGGATGAATTTGTTGTTATATTAATATAGTTTTGAGTTGGTTGTTAATCTCTATTTGTTCAACTACGTTTTGATTTTGGTTAATTGAAAGGATCCTCAATTATCCGTTCCTACTTAGTATGTATCTACTTGAGAGTGAGTGCATATTTTGGTAGTTGTTTGAATAACATCACTCCCGGAGTATAGACGAGAGTCATAATTGAGGGTTTAGAGGTTGGATTAGAGATAACGATAACTCGGGAGAGATCTAAGTAAACTGTAATGCAAATTTAGCTAGTGTAGCTTGAGAGAGTGCGTCTAGTAAATTATCATAATTTCTTGAGAGAGATTTATGATATTTGGAGAGTTCATGATTGATAGAGGCAACTAAATCTGTCACGGCCCAATTCCTATCGTGATGGCGCCCAACACTAAAGCTAGGCCAGCCAGACCAACAGACTGTTTTCACAATCAAATATTAGTCCCAAATGGACCACTCAAGAAGAATATATGAGTCAAAAGAAACTCCAATAATAATAATATGAACAAATACTGAGAAGTGCGAAAACGAACTAACACTCCCAAAGATCTGGGGTCACAAGTCTAGAGCCTCTAAACAAAACCGAACAATAGTAGAGAATACTGTATGGAAATACTCAAATCCGAACATAAAGTAACAACTGAAAGAGATGAGAAGCTAGGTTCTGCGAACTTCGGCAGCTACCTCAGCAACTCGATATGACTCTGTAAAACCTAGATTGCTCGCCTACTTCTCCTGAGTACCTGAATCTGCACACAAAGGTGCAGGGAGTAGGGGTGAGTACTGAGTACTCAGTGAGTAATAAATATATACAAGTAGCTCAAAGCAAGAAATCCACAAAATACCACAAAATGAAGCTAAACTATAGTCTGATCCTTCTACAAACTAGCAACAGCAGTACAATACAATTATCACAGATAATTAAACAGATAAAGATGCAATGCAATGCACATAACCGCCACAGAGTGTAGCCCGATCCATTTAACGTCGACGGTGCTCGCTAGGGGTGTGTACAGACTCCGGAGGGGCTCCTACAGCCCAAGTGCAATACCGCTGCGGCGTGCAGCCCGATCCACAAATCAACCACTGCGTCGTGCAGCCCGATCCATCCTCAGTCCACAACAAACATATAATTCACACAATAGCTCAAATTATTTATTTCCAGGTACCAGTTCATAAATTATGAAAATACTTTATCTTTTATTAATATTTCCAAAACAGGTGACTTAGCATTTCAACGTGGTGATTTCAAACCAGGACAGAGATCAGTGACTAAGCGAATAGAGTTATCACATATATACTATCCCCTAAGGATACTACAGGTCGGCATAAGGCCCCAAACACGGCTTACAGCCCTCAATTATATCAAACACAGTGTTTTTAACCACAATTATCATATTATACTCATTCGGGATGGACTAAGTCTCAATCCCCAGTCAGAATCAATCCCGCACCTGCCACGGGGTGCGAGACACACCCTACTAGCGTCACAATGTACTAAGCTGGAGTTTCAAACCCTCAGGCTTCCATATACACAAACTACTCACCTCTAGCCGGTCGTAGACTCGTCTGCAATGCCTTTTCCTTTGGAATTCGCTGCCTCGCACGTTGAATCTAGTCAAACATCAACAATTATGTCAATTACGAGTCAAAGAAACATAACCCAATTCAATTTATACAAAGTACGCAAAATTGCACTAAGTTTGTAAAACCCGACCCCGGGCCCGCTGCTCGAAAAATTCCGAAATTAGTACCAACGCGGTCCTCGTCTCGGGAAACCGGAGTTCGAATGGCCTTTCAAAAGTCAAATTTTCGTTTTCAATACCTAGGCCATAATGCCCAAATTCATGAAGATTGATGTTAATTCTACCATAAATTTACGGTTTTGAGTCAAGAAACTTACCTCCGATGAATTCCCAATGTTTTCCCGTGAGTCTCTCTCTCTCTCTAGGGCTCAAAATTTGTGTTTTTGGTGTATGAACCCGCGATTGGTCTGTTCTGAAATTTAATTCACTGCCAGACCATGTTACTCTACGCATTCGCGTGCCCTCCCACGTGTTCGCGATGCCCAGCTCAGTTTTACTCTTCGCGAACGCGACGCCTCCCACGCGTTCGTGAAGCACAAATTCCCAGCCGCTCGGATTTCTTCTACGCGAATGCGACATGCTGATCGCGAATGTGATGCATTCCATTTTCCTCCTACGTGAACACGACCTCCAGGGACGTGAATGCAAAGCTCGACCCAGCTTGGCCTACGCGAACGTGACGTCCTGATCGCGAACGCGAAGGCTTATTTCCTGCTGCACAAACCTGCAATTTTCTGCAGTTTTCTCCAAGTTTCAAATGCCCGGATGATGATCCGAAGAGGCCCCCGGGACCCCATTGAAAACCACCAACATACTCCAAAACATGATACGGACTTGTTCCAATCATAAAAACACCATCCTAAACATCAAAATCACAATTTTCACACGGATTCAAGCCTAAGTTTCTTCAAACTTCTGAAACTAACATTCAATCCAAAACCCAACTAAACGACGTCCGAATATCATGAAAATTTGCAGACATATCCAAAATCACATAACTAAGCTACAGAAATTGTCCGAATTCCATTCCGACCCCCGGATCAAAATATCACCTATCGTTCAAATTTTGCCAAAATTCAACCTTAGCCAATTCAAGCCTAAATCTACACCGGACCTCCAATCCGAGCTATCTAACTCACCGGTAAACATTCGGTTGACTTTTCCAAACTATCCTTTTCATAAAGAGGTATATGACCTCATTTCTATCTAAATTCCTTCCGATTTTCTTCTAACTTTCCAAACACATATAAATAAGCATATTGATGTGTTAAATGAAAGAGACGGGGCGATAACTCCCGTAACGACAAGTCGGGTCATTACGTTCTCCCCAACTTAAACAAACGCTCGTCAACGAGCGGGTTAAGAAATGTACCTGGAGTATCAAATAAGTGTGGATATCTGCTTCGCATCTCCTGCTCGGTCTCCTAAGTTGCTTCATCTACAGGACGACCTCTCCACTGCACTTTCACTGAAGCTATGTCCTTAGATCTCATCTTACGAATCTGTCGACCCAAAATGGCTACCAGCTCCACATCATAGGTCAAGTCCTCATCTAACTTTATCGTGCTGAAGTCTAACACATGCGACGGGTCTCCAACATACTTTCGGAGCATAGATACATGGAATACCGGGTGAACCCCCGACAAACTGGGTGACAAAGCAAGCATATAGGCCACCTCCCCAACTTTCCTAAGCACCTCAAAAGGTCCAATGAACCTTAGGCTCAACTTTCCTTTATTTCCAAACCACATAATGCCCTTCATAGGCGAAACCTTCAGCAACACCTTTTCACCTACTGAATAAGACACATCTCGGACCTTCCGGTCCGCATAACTCTTCTGACGCGATTGAGCTGTGCGAAGTCTCTCCTGAATCACCTTCACCTTGTCTAAGGCATCCCGAACTAACTCTGTCCCCAACAATCTAGCCTCGCCGGGCTCAAACCAACCGACTGGAGACCTACACCGCCTCCCATATAAAGCTTCATACGGTGCCATCTAAATGCTAGACTGATAGCTATTATTATAAGAAAACTCTGCAAGAGGCAAGTAATTGGCCCATGAACCACCGAAATCAATGACACAAGCACGCAACATGTCCTCCAGTATCTGAATAGTACGCTCAGACTACCCATCCGTCTATGGATGAAATGTTGTGCTCAGCTCTACCTGTGAACCCAACTCTCGCTGAAATGTCCTCCAGAACTGAGAAGTGAACTAGGTACCTCTATCTGATATGATAGAAATAGGAACTCCATGCAATCTCACAATCTCGCGGATGAATATCTCCGCTAGCCGCTCCGAGGAGTATGTAGTACACACTTGAATGAAGTGAGCTGACTTGGTCAGCCTATCCGCAACCACCCAAACTGAATCAAACTTCCTCGCTGTCCGAGGGAGTCCACTAATAAAGTCCATAGTGATCCTTTCCCACTTACACTCGGGAATATCAATACGCTGGAACACACCACCAGGTCTCTGATGCTCATACTTGACCTTTTGACAGTTTAGACACTGTGCCACATGATTCACAATATCTTTCTTCATCTTTCTCCACCAGTAATACTGTCTCGAATCCTGATACATCTTTGCGGCACCTGGATGAATAGAATACTGCGAGCTGTGGGCCTCCTCTAATATCAACTCACGAAGGCCATCCACATTGGCCACGTATATTCGGCCCCGCATCTGCAACACACCATCACTATCAATAGTGACATCTCTGGCATCATCATGCTGAACTCTGTCCTTAAGGACGAGTAAGTGTGGATCATCATACTGGCGCTCTCAAATACGGTCATATAAAGAAGAACGAGCTACTACACAAGCCATAACCCAACTGGGCTCAGAAATATCCAGTCTCACCATCTGATTAGCTAACGCCTGAACATCAACTACAAGGGGTCTCTCCCCAACTGGAATATATGCCAAGCTGCCCATACTAATAACCTTCCGGCTGAATGCATCGGCCACAACATTGGCCTTCCCGGGATGGTACAAAATGGTAATATCATAGTCCTTAAGCAATTCAAGCGATCTCCGCTGCCTCAAATTGAGATCTTTCTGATTAAACAAATGTTGAAGGTTGCGGTGGTCTGTATATACATCACAAGTTACACCATACAACTAATGCCTCCAAATTTTCAAGGCATGAACAATAACAGCTAACTCTAAGTCGTGAACAGTGTAGTTCTTCTCGTGGGGCTTTAGTTTACGAGAAGCATATGAAATAACCTTACCCTCTTGCATTAATACACAACCGATCCAAACTCTGGAAGCATCACAATATACCGTATAAGACCTTGAAGTTGATGGCAACACAAGTACTGGAGCTGTGGTCAAAGCCGCCTTGAGCTTCTGGAAGCACTCCTCACATTCATCAGACCATACAAATGGAGCATTCTTCTGTGTCAGCTTCGTCATAGGTGAAGCAATAGATGAGAAACCCTGAACAAACCGGCGGTAATAGCCTGCCAAGCCGAGGAAACTCCGAATCTCGGTAGCTGAGGAAGGTCAGGGCCAATTCTGCACTGCCTCGACCTTCTGTGGGTCAACCCGAATACTATCACTCGACACTACATGTCCCAGAAAAGTCACAGTGTCAAGCCAGAATTCACACTTAGAGAATTTTGCATAAAGCGTTTCTTCTCTCAACCTCTACAATACTACCCTCAAGTGTTGTGCATGCTCCTTCTGGCTGCGTGAATACACCAGGATATCATCAATAAACATGATCACGAAAGAATCAAGGTATGGACGAAATACATTGTTCATCAAGTGCATGAATGCAACTGGGGCATTAGTCAGCCCGAAAGACATCACCAGAAACTCATAGTGCCCATATCTCATTCTGAACGCTGTCTTCATAATGTCTGAATCCCTAATCTTCAACTGATGATAACCCGATCGAAGATCAATCTTAGAGAATACGCTAGCTCCCTGGAGCTGATCAAACAAGTCCTCAATACGGGGCAATGGGTACTTATTCTTCACTGTTACCTTGTTCAGCTGCCTGTAATCAATGCACATTTTCATTGTGCCATCTTTCTTCTTCACGATCAATACCGGTGCACCCCAAGGTGACACACTCAGGCAAATGTAACCCTTATCTAAGAGTTCCCGAAGTTGTTCTTTCAATTCTTTTAACTCTGCTGGTGCCATGCGATAGGGAGGAATAGATATGGGCTGAGTGCCCGGCACCAAGTAAATACCAAAATTAATATCCCTGTCAGGCGGCATGCCCGGCAGGTCTGCTGGAAATACATCCGAAAACTCCCTCACAAAGGGGACCGAATCAAGACCGGGTGTCTCAGCCTCAACATCTCTAATGAAGGCCAAATAAGATAAACAACCGTTCGCAATCATTCGTTAAGGCCTTTCTATAGGAAATCACCCTGTCAGATACATAATCAGTCAAGCCACGCCACTCGATCCCCGGATTACCTGGAATGGCCAGTGTGACTGTCTTGGCATGACAGTCTAGAATCGCATGGTAAGGAGATAACCAATCCATGCCTAGAATCACATCAAAATCCACCATGCCCGATAGCAACAAGTCAACTCGGGTCTCCAGACCCCCAATAGTAATAAGACAGGATCGAGATACTTGATCCACAACAACAGTATCCCCCACCGGGGTAGACACATGTACGAGCAAGGCAAGAATACCACGGGTCATACCCAAATGATGTGCAAATAAGAAGAAACATAGGAATAGGTGGATCCGGGATCAATAATACAGAGGCATCCCTGTGGCAGACTTAGATAATACTTGAAATGACAGCATCTGAGGCACCAGTGTCCTTCCTATTCGGAAGAGCATAAAAATGAGCCTGGCCTCCGCCAGTACGATCTTCGCCCCTAGGGCGACCCCTGGCCACCTGGCCATCACTCCTAGCTGACTGTGCTGGTGATGAAGAAACAGGAGTAGAAGACGAGGGCTGATCCCTCTATTGAGACCGTCTACGAAGCCACTGGGGACACTCTTTCTTGATATGGACCAACTCGCCACACTCAAAGCAGCAGCCTGAAGATGGATGACGGGACTGCTGAGGACCCCTCGCTGTAGATGAATCCTGAGCTGAAGAAGTAGGAGCAAAGCTCTAGGCTGGAAGAGCACTTAATGCAGGCTGACTCTACTGACGACCCTGCTGACCCTGATGACCCTGATGGCCCTGACGACCCCGATCCGATGAAACTCCACTGGACTCTGCATGTCCTGACTGATAGGATCTGAACGAACGACCCCTGCTATGCTGAGGCTGGCCCCTAGACGGGGCACCATTGTAACTACAAGTACCACGAGGCCTCTTAGCCTCTCTCGTTTCATTCTCTTTGCGGCGATCTATCTCAATATGACGGGCAGCATCAACCACCTCCTCAAAGGTAACTACCAAAGCTCTTTCTTTTATCATCAATATATGGATGGGATAGATAAGACCATCTATAAATCTCCTGATCCTCTCTCCATCCGTCCGAATCATCCATATGGCATGACGGGCTAGCTGTGTGAATCTCAACTCATACTATGTAACCAATATATCCCCCTGCTTCAGCCACTCAAACTGACGATGCATCTTCTCTCTCTAGGACTGAGGCACATACTTCTCCAAAAATACCGTGGAGAACTGCTGCCAAGTGAGGGGTGCTACCCCAGCGGGCCTACGCCTCTCAAAATACTTCCACCACTGAAATGCTGGACCTGTGAACTGAAAAGTGGTGAAAGCAACACCGCTGGACTCCAGAATACCTGCGGTGCGAAGCATACGCTGACATTTATCAAGAAAACCCTGGGCATCCTCGCCCTCAGCACCACTGAATGCCGCAGCTTGTAGCCTCTCAAACCTCTCCAAACGACGCTGCTCATCGTCAGGCATAACTGGAACCACATGAGCAGGGGCTGGTGCAATGGGTGCAGCTAGCTGAGCTGGAGCTGCCCCGGGTGCCTGAATACCCTGAACTACGGGCTCGGGTGTACGAGCCACGGGGGTCTGATTCCCTCCCCCTGCATGTGAAGAAGCCGCTGCCATAGAGGCTGCAACCACCTGAGCTAAACCGGTGCATACTGATAGAATCTGGGCCAAAGTCTCTTGAAAACCCGGTATCTCGATAGAAACTATCGGTGCCTGAACCTGAGCTGCTGGGATGCCTGCAGCTGGAACCTGATACTGAACCTGGGCCACCGATGCTGGGATTTGACCCTGAGTCTGGTCAGCTGGTGGGTCAGCAGGTGCTGGTACTGCTGCCCTACCTCTACCACGACCACAGTCTTTGGGTGCCAATGATGGTCGTCCACCACGTCCGCTAGCACATGTTCTCGCCATCTGCAAGAGAATAGAATATGGAAAAATTTAGTTTCAAGATAACACAAACCGCACGATATGAATCCAAGAAAAGTGAGGTTTTTCCTAAAGTTTATGTAGCCTTCCGAGGATAGATACGGGCATCTACGTACCAATCCGTGAAAGCCTACTAAACCGGCTCATGACTCGCGGGTTCTAGTAACCTAGGCTCTGATACCAACTTGTCACGACCCAATTCCGGTCGTGATGGCGCCCAACATTAAAGCTATGCCAACCATACCAACAGACTGTTTTCACAATCAAATATTAGTCCCAAATGGACCACTCAAGAAGAATATATGAGTCAAAAGAAACTCCAATAATAATAATATGAATAAATACTAAGAAGTGCGAAAATGAACTAACACTCCCAAAGATCTGGGGTCACAAGTCTAGAGCCTCTAAACAAAATCGAACAATAGTAGAGAATACTGTATGGAAATACTCAAATCTAAACATAAAGTAACGACTGAAAGAGATGAGAAGCTAGGTTCTGTGAACTTCGGAAGCTACCTAAGCAACTCGATATGACTCTGTAAAACCTGGATTGCTCCCTACTTCTCCTGAGTGCCTGAATCTGCACACAAAGGTGCAGGGAGTAGGGGTGAGTACTGAGTACTCAGTGAGTAATAAATATATACAAGTAGCTGAAAGTAAGAAATCCACAGAATACCATATAATGAAGCTAAACTACAGTCCGATCCTTCTACGAAGTAGCAACAAGAGTACAATACAATTATCATAGATAATTCAACAGATAAAGATGCAATGCAATGTACATAACCGCTACGGCGTGTAGCCCGATCCATTTAACGTCGATGGCGCTCACTGGGGTGTGTACAGACTCCAGAGGGGATCCTACAGTCCAAGCGCAATACCGCTGCGGCGTGCAGCCCGATCCTCATATCAACCGCTGCGGGGTGCAGCCCGATCCATCCTCAGTCCACAACAAACATATAAGTCACACAACAGCTCAAATTATTTATTTCCAAGTTCCAGTTCATAAATTATGAAAATACTTTAACTTTTATTAATTTTCCCAAAACAGGTGACCTAGCATTTCAACGTGGTGATTTCAAACCACGACTGAGATCAGTGACTAAGCAAATAGAGTTATCACATATATAACTATCCCCTAGGGATACTACAGGTTGGCACAAGGCCCCAAACACGGCTTACAGCCCATAATTATATCAAACACAGTGTTTTTCAACAATAATTATCATATTATACTCATTCGGGATGGACAAAGTCTCAATCCCCAGTCACAATCAATCCCGCACCTGCAACGAGGTGCGATCCACGCCCTACAAGCGTCACAATGTGCTAAGCCGGGGTTTTGAACCCTCAGGCTACCATATACATAAACTACTCACCTCTAGCCGGTCGTAGACTCGTCCGCAATGCATTTTCCTTTGGAATTCGCTGTCTCGCGCGTTGAATCTAGTCAAACTACAACTATTATGTTAATTACAGGTCAAAGACACATAACCCAATTCAATTTATACGAAGTATGCAAAATTGCACTAAGTTGGTAAAATCTGACCCTGGCCCGCTGCTCGAAAAATTCCGAGACTAGTACCAACGTGATCCTCGTCTCTCTATGAGTTCGTGCATATAAAATTTATCGAAATCGGAGTTTGAATGGCCTTTCAAAAGTAAAATTTTCATTTTCAATACCTAGGCCATAATTCTTCACAATTTCTACCCAAATTCATGAAGATTGATGTTAATTATACCATAAAATTATGCTTTTGAGTTAAGAAACTTACCGCCGATAAATACCCGATGAATTCCCAGAGTTTTCCCGTGAGTCTCTCTCTAGGGCTCAAAATTTGTATTTTTGGTGTATGAACCCGCGACTGGTCTGTTCTAAAATTTAATTCACTGCCAGACCGTTTTGCTCTACGCGTTCGCGTGCCCTCCCATGCGTTCGCGATGCCCAGCTCAGTTTCACTCTTCGCGAACGCGATGCCTCCCACGTGTTCGTGAAGCACAAATTCCTAGCTGTTCGGATTTCTTCTACGCGAATGCGACATGCTGATCGCGAATACGATGCGTTCAATTTTCCTCCTACGCGAACGCGAATGCGAAGCTCAACCCAGCATGGCCTACGCGAACGCGACGGCCTGATCGCGAATGCGGAGGCTTATTTTCTGCTGCACAAACCTGCAATTTTATGCTGTTTTCTCCAAGTTTCAAATGCCCGGATGATGGTCTGAATTCATCCCGAGGCCCCCGGTACCCCAACGAAAACCACCAACATACTCTAAAACATTATACGGACTTGTTCCAATCATAAAAAACACCATCCTAAACATCAAAATCACCATTTTCACACGGATTCAAGCCTAAGTTTCTTCAAACTTCCGAAACTAACATTCAATCCAAAACCCGACCAAATGACGTCCGAATGACCTGAAAATTTGCAGCCATATCCAAAATCACATAACGAAGCTACATAAATTGTCATAATTCCATTCCGACCCCCGGATCAAACGCTCACCTACCGTTCGGATTTCACCAAAATTCAACCTTAGCCAATTCAAGCCTAAATCTACACCGGACCTCCAAATTCGATTCCGAGCTATCTAACTCACCGGTCAACATTCGGTTGACTTTTCCAAACTATCATTTTCATAAAGAGGTATATGACCTCATTTCTATCTAAATTCCTTCCGATTTGCTTCTAACTTTCCAAACACATATAATAAGCATATTGAAGTGTTAAATGAAAGGAATGGGGCGATAACTCCCGTAACGACAAGTCGAGTCGTTACAAAATCAAAGTTATAAGAAACATACAAGCAAGGAAATCAACAACGGGGGAAACCATTACCTTAGACCTTTATTTCAATTGTTTACAATTCAAGCATAGTAGTTTCAGTTGTTTATTTATTTTTAATCTTGTCTTCTTAGTGATACTAAACAGATACAGCTAAGCCCTTGTTCTCTATGGGATTCAACTCCGGACTTGTAAACCGGATTATATTTGCAGCGATCGCTTATCCTTTTTACGACTAGAGTTGGGCGTGATAAGTGATAGTTTGATACGGGGGTCAGAATAGAATTTTGAGAGTTTCAGTAGCTCCGTTAGGTGATTTTGGATGTGCAGGTAAAATTTTAGGTCATTTGGGGGTGTTTTGGTTGAGCTTTTGGTCGAATGCGTATTTCGTAAGTTTTAAAGGAACTTATGCTTGAATCCGATGCAATTCGATGGTTTTGGTGTTAGGTGAGGTGTTATGATGATTGGAGAAAAATTGAATAATTTTGTAGGATGTGTTGGCACCTTTAGTTGAGGTCCCGAGGGCCTCGGGGTAATTTCGGATGGGTAACGGGATGAAATTAGTTGAAAAAAAAGTTGATGTGTGCTGGTATCTCGTCTGATCGCTTCTGTAGAAATGGGCCGTTTAAGCAGTTCCGTAGAAGCGCAATTTGAGTCACATAAGTAGTATTGGTTGAGTTGGAAAGTTCCACAAAAGCGGAAGTAGTTTCGCTTAAGCGAGTCCGCAGAAGCGGACATGAGGTCGCAGAAGCGGTTTGGGTGTGGGGATGAAATTCCATAGAAGTGGGAATATGAGTCGCAGAAGTGGCCTCTGAGATTCAATGAGATTCTGCTTAAGCGGACAAGGACCTTAGAGGCGGTCACACAAAAGCGGGCATGGGGACCGCAGAAGTGGAAACCCCTGAAGGCCAATAGGATTTTTATATCATTTTTCATCCGCAAGAGTTATATTATTTCCACCATTTTTTAGAGAACTTGAGAGCTTTTGACGGGGATTTTAGAGAGTTTTGACTGGGAATCGATTGGAGGTAAGTCCTATTGCCTAGAAACATTATTTTATTGAAGAATCAACCTTTAATTCTTGGAAAATAATTGGGTAAAAATTGGAAGAACTAGGGCTTGGATTTTGAAATGAAAATTTAGGATTTGAGGGGGAATTTGGGCTTCGATTTTGAAAAATTTGATATGTATAGACTCATGGCGAGACAAAGAGTCCGGTGATGTGAATTTTGTGATTTTTCGAGAAGTGAGCCCATGGCTCGGGTTTTTGCCAACTTACTGGTTTTCAACGTTTTTCAAATATTTTCAATTGGGTTATGTTCCTTTTAGCCTATTGTAACACATTCCTTGTGGTTTTGATAAGATTCGACGCGCAAGGAGGTCGATTAAGGGGGAAATGCTTAGCGAGCTAGACTTTTGACCGGGTAGAGGTGAGTAATAATTTTAAATGATGTCCTAAGGGCTCAATACCCCGGATTTGTACAACTTGGTGCTGTGTTGAGATTAGACACGCATTCGATGCTGAGCGCGGGGTCATTTTATTTTGGGGACTGTGACTTGGTCTAGTACGGATAATATTTTATTGCGCATTAGCTATGACTTATTTTTTTTACTATGATTTGGGCTTGTTGCCATATTTGGGCCTTATTGCCGACTGTTTGAACTCTTTATGAATTATCATCTTTGTTTCCCTTACTATTTGAAATATTATTTGAACTCAGTCTATGTTATTTACACTGTTTCAGTGAACTCGACTACATTTTACTAAAACTTAGAGTTTTAACTGATATTTGAACTATTATTTGAGCATAGTATTATTGTCTTACTGATGCCCGAGGGGCTTTTGACTATTTTTGGACTGATTTGATGCCGGGGGCCATATATGAGGGCATGATGAGTGATGTGAGGATGCTTTCAGGCCTCGAGTGTTATGTGAGCAGGCTTTCAGGGCTTGTAATGATATTGTTCAGGCTTTCAGTCCTTATTTATAGCACTTGGGCTGTAGGAGACCCTCCGGAGTCTGCACACCCACAATGAGCGCAGGTACCCATCTAGAGCGGTTAAATTATAGACAGTGGTAACAATGACACTGTTAAACGCTGTTTGGTCAGGTAACAATGACTGACCAGTCAGGTAACAATGACTGACCAGTGGTAACAATGGCACGGTAATACATATTTTGGTCAGGTAACAATGGCTGATCGGTCAGGTAATAATTACTGACCAGGGACAAAAATCATGCATAATGGGGCCGTATTCTGAGCATTTCTTACTGATTGAGCATAATTGTTTAATTGTTTTCAAAGAGAATTTTTTGCTATATTGCATTGGTTTTGTTATTTATCTTGTTTTTACTGCTTGAGATAGCATCACTTGTGCCTTTATGGGATTTTATGTTGTCAGTCGTTATTTATTTTTATTTCTCACTGGGTTGGAGTACCAACATTACTCCATGCACCAACAGTCATATCTGAGTTCGTTCCTAAGCGCTGATTTTCTCCCTGACCAGGCGGACCCCGGAGAGACGAGGTAGCTGTCGACGTCCATAACCCCATTTTCTTCCTTATCTTCCCTATTTCATTTATCTTTAGACTATGTTCTTAGATACAGACTTGTAGTATTTTATTTAAAATTTGTAGTAGCTCATGACTTGTGACACCCCGATTGTGGGCTGGATTTCGGATGGTATCCTTGTTATCATCGATTATTCCACATTATTGGTTACTTAATTCCTAATTTAAACTTGTCCATGTTAATAACTGTTAATAATTTGAGGAGTAAATGTTCTGTTGGCTGGCCTTATCTTCACGAGAGGCACCATCACGACCAGGTGGGTTTAGGTCATGATAAGTTGGTATTAGAGCCTAGGTTACTAGGTCTCACGAGTTATGAGCAGGTTAGTAGACTCTCGCGGATCGGTATGGAGACATCTGTATTTATCCTCGAGGGGCTGCGGAACCTTTAGGAAAATTTCACATTCTTGAAATTCTTGTCATGCAATTTTGTTGAATCCGGGAACTAAACTTCTGTGTTATATTCTCTCATTGATGGTGAGGACCTGTGCTACAGGACGAGGCGGACGACCACCAGTACCACCTACTGGGGCACTAGATGTCATGGACGTGATCGTGGTCAAGATAGGGGCAGAGCCGCAAGGGCAGCACCTGTTGCTCCATCAGGTGCCCTAGCTCAGGATTAGGCCCCAACTGCAGACATTCCAGCAGCACTGGTTCAGGCACCGGCAGTGCCTATTGTGATTTCGGGTCTCCAGGAGACCTTGGCTTAGATACTATCAGTTTGCACTGACTTAGCCTAGGTAGTTACAGCCACTACTACAGCAGCTACATGTCAGGTAGGGGGAAGCAGTTAGACACCCCTTGCTCGCACATCAGAGCAGGTGGTGCAGGGTTTACAGACACCGGAAGTAGCTCCAGCTCAGTCGGTTGTACCAACTTAGGATTTTGTGTTTCCAGCTATGCCAAACGATAAGCAACATCATCTCGAGAGGTTAAGTAAGCTCCAACCTCCAGTTTTCAGTGGTACTCAAGCCGAGGATGCCTAGCGATTTCTTGAAAAGTGTCAACATATGCTTCGGACGGCAGGGATTTTGGAGTCGAATAGGGTAGCATTCACCGCATTTTAGTTTACTAGGGCTAGCTTCACATGGTAGGAGTCTTATGAGCGGCGTAGGCCGACAGGTGCAATGCCTTTGTCTTGGAAGTAGTTATCTACTATATTTTTGGAAAAGTGGGTACCACAGTCTCAGAGAGAGGAGCTACGTAGGAAGTGCGAGTGGCTTCGACAAGGAGACATTATTGTGACCCAGTATGAGGCAAGATTTTCTGATTTAGCCCGTCATGCCTCCTGGATAGTTTTGATCGATAGAGAGAGGATCAAGAGGTTTGTAGATGGACTTAACTATCACCTTCATTTCCTGATGACTCGAGAGAGAGTTCTGGGTATTTCCTTTGAGGATGCAGTTGATATTGCTCATGATATTGAGATGGCTCACCGTCAGGACATAGAGGAGAGGGAGGCCAAGAGGCCTCAAGGTTTTGGTAGCTTTAGTGGTGATCTGTCTAGGGGTCAGTACCAGTAGGGCAGAGGTCGCTAATTAAGGCCTCCTCAGTCAGCTCGCTCTAAGTATCGGGGGTCATTTTCAAGTTGAGTTCATCAGGGTTATCAGTAGAGCCAGCCATCTCTCAATGCTCTTCCATCTCAGGGTTTATCACGAGCTCCATCTGTTCAGGGTTCCTCCAGACCAAGTGCATCAGCCAGTCACTCTGATATGCGAGGTTCCCTTCAGTCCTATTCTCTAACACCCGGGAGCTCTTATAAGTGTGAGGAGGTTGGGCTCATATGGAGTCATTATCCTCGGTGCCGTGTAAGCCAGTCTCATCAGAGGGGTCAGCCCTCGTCTTCTGGCCCATCTTCTTCAGTACCCGCCCTGCTAACTAGGAGAAAGAGTCAGGCAGCTAGGGGCCTCCCCAAATAGGGAAGCTGATCGGGTGGTCAGGCTTGCTTTTATACTCTTCAGGGCTGGTCGGATGCTATTATCACAGGTATTACTTCAGTCTACCACCAGGATGCCTCAGTTTTATTTGATCCTGGTTCTACCTATTACTATGTGTGTTCTTATTTTGCTCATCATTTGGGTATGACCCGGGGGTGTCTTGCATTACCTGTTCATGTATCCACCCCGGTTAGTGATACTATTGTGGTAAACCATGTATATCGGTCATGTTTAGTGACTGTTGGGGGTTTGGAAACCCGAGTCAACTAATTGTTATTAGGCATAGTAGATTTTGATGTTATTCTGGGCATATATTGGCTATCCCCATACCATGCTATTTTAGATTGTCATGCTAAGATGGTCACATTGGCCATTCTGGGTGTCCCGAGGATTGAGTGGTGTAGTACGACTGACTATGTTCCCAACAGGGTAATTTCCTTCCTAAAGGCCCAATGGATGGTTGAGAAGGGTTGTTTATCGTATTTGGCTTTTGTGAGAGATGTTGGAGCTGAGACTCCTAGCCTTGATTCTATCCCCATTGTGAGGGATTTACCAGATGTCTTTCCAGCAGACCTACCGAGCCTGCCATCAGACAGGGATATTGATTTTGGTATTGATCTGGTATCGGGCACTCAGCCCATCTCTATTCCTCCCTATCGTATGGCACCAGCAGAGTTAAAGGTGTTGAATCGGCCTATCTATATTCCTCCTTATCATATGGCACCAGCAGAGTTAAAGGAGTAGAAAGAGAAGCTTCAGGAACTCCTAGATAAAGGGTTCATCCATCCGAGTATGTCACCGTGGGTCACCAGCCTTATTTGTGAAGAAGGAGGATGGCACAATGAGAATGTGCATTGACAACAGGCAATCGAACAAGGTGACGGTGAAGAACAAGTATCCTCTACCCCGTATAGATGATTTGTTTGACCAGCTTCAGGGGGAAAAGGTATTCTCCAAGATTGACCTCTGTTCAGGTTATCATCAGCTGAAGATTAGGGATTCTTATATTATGAAGACGGCTATCAGGACGAGATATGGGCACTATGAGTTTTTTGTCAAGTCTTTTAGGCTGACTAATGCCCCAGCCATGTTCATACAATTGATGAACAGTGTATTTCAGTTGTATCTGGATTAGTTCGTGATTGTGTTTATTGATGACATCGTGGTGGACTCGCATAGCCAGGAGGAGCACGCACAACACCTGAGGGTGGTATTATAGAGATTGAGGGAGGATAAGTTTTATGCTAAATTCTCCAAGTATGAGTTCTGGCTTGGTTATGTGGCTTTACTGGGGCACGTGGTGTTAAGTGATGGCATTCAGGTTGATCCGAATAAGATAGAGGCGGTGCGAGTTGTCCTACACCGACCTCAGCCATAGAGATCTGTAGTTTCCTTAGGTTAGCATCGTACTATCGCCGGTTCATTCAGGGATTTTCTTCTATTACATTGCACTTGACCAAGTTGACCCAGAAGGGTGCTCTATTTGTGTGGTCGGATGAGTGCGAGGAGAGCTTTCAGAAGCTCAAGACAGCTTTGACCACGGCTTAAATGTTGGTATTGCCATCAGCTTCGGGTTCTTACACTATGTATTGTGATGTTTCGAGAGTTGGGATCAGATGTGTGTTGATGAAGGAGGGTAGAGTTATTGCACATGATTCTCGTCAGTTGAAGCCCCGTGAGAAGAACTACCATGTACACGATTTGGAGTTGGCTGTTATAGTTCATGCTTTGAAGATTTGGAGGCACTACTTATTTGGCGTATCTTGTTAGGTGTATACTGATCATCGCAGCCTCCCGCATCTATTCAAAGAGAAAGATCTTAATTTGAGGTAGTGGAGGTGGCTTGAGTTACTCAAGGACTATGATATTACCATCATGTATCACCCGGGGAAGGCCAATGTGGTGGCTGACACTTTAAGCGGGAAGGCGGTTAGTATGCGTAGCTTGGCGTACATTCAAGTTGGGGAGAGGCCCTTTGCAGTTGATGTCCAGGCTTTGACCAATCGGATGGTGAGGTTAGACATTTCGGAGCCTAGTCAGGTGTTGGCTTGCATTGTTTCTCAGTATTCCTTATATGAACGCATCAGATAGCGCCAATATGATATCCACGCTTACTTGTCCTTAAGGACAGGGTTCAGCAAGATGATGCCAGGGGTATGACTATTGATAGTGATGGCGTGTTGAGGATGCAGGGCCGGATTTGCGTGCCCAATATGGATAGGCTCTGGGATTTGATATTAGAGGAGGCCCACAGCTCACGGTATTCTATCCACCCAGGTATCGTGAAGATGTATCGGGATTTAAGACATTACTATTGGTGAAGGATGATGAAGAAAGATATTGTAAGTTATGTAGATCGATGTCTCAATTGTCAGTAGGTCAAGTACGAGCATCAGAGATCGGGCGGTGTCCTTCAACGTATGGTTATTCCTTAGTGGAAATGGGAAACGATTCCTATGGATTTTGTGAGTGGTCTCCCTCGGACTTTGAGGAAGTTTGATTTAATTTAGGTGATTATGGATCGGCTGACCAAGTCTGCACACTTCATTTTAGTATGTACTACCTATTCTTTGGAGCAGTTGGCAGGGATCTTTATCCGAGTGATTATCTGATTGCATGGGGTGACAGTGTCTATTATCTCAGATAGGGGTACTCAGTTCTCTTCTCAGTTCTGGAGAGTATTTCAGTGAGAGTTGGATACGCAGGTAGAGTTGAGCACAACATTCCATCCTCAGACGGACGGGCAGTCTGAGCATACTATTCAGATATTGGAGGATGTGTTGCATGCCCGTGTTATTGATTTTAGGGGTTCATGGGATGAGTTTTTGTCACTAGCAGAGTTTGCCTACAACAATAGTTATCAGTCGAGCATTCAGATGGCTCCGTATGAGGCATTGTATGGGAGGCGATGTAGATCTCCTTGTCACGACCCAAACCCCGGTCATGATGGCGCCCAACACATTGCTAGGCAAGCTCGACCATGTTATCCAAATTACCAGCCAATTATTAATTAATACTGATTTATTGAAGTTAATAGCTTAATTCTTAACAGAAACAACAAGTGCAGAAAGGAAACACATGAAATACAGCCCAACAATCGCGGTGTCACAAGTCTGAGCCTCTAACAGATGGAAATATCCTATACAATCCAAGTCTAGGAAGAATAGTAAAAGATATGATAATAGGGAGGGAGAGATAGGGTCCTACGGACGCCGGCAGCTACCTCGTAGTCTCCTCAGAATAACAGAAATGTAGCAGCTGCGGTAGCTCAACTGCCTTTCTGAATACCTGTATCTGCACAGAAAGTGCAGGTGAGTGGGGTGTGTATCTTTCAACTCAGTGAGCAATAATAATAAATAATAACTGAAATTAGGAAAACATGTACTACCACTAAACAGTTCTAAGGGTAACCTCACAGGTAAGTCATCTCTACAGTGATAAGTCTAATTCCAGTCCACAACTGTCTTACAATGATCCCACACTGACCTAGTCCTCACTCATACTGTTGCGGCGTGCAGCCCGATCTAATATATATAGCGTTGCAGCGTGCAGCCCGATCCAATATATATAGCGATGCCGCGTGCAGCCCGATCCAATATATAGGTATAAGGATGCGGTATACAGCCCGATCCAATATATATAGTGAGCTCACTAGGGGTGTGTGCAGAATCCGGAGGGGCTCCTTCAACCCAAGCGCTATGATACTGCAGCATGCAGTCCGATCCACATATATATTACTGCGGCGTGCAGTCTAATCCAATATATATAGCGCTGCGGCGTGCAGCCCGATCCAATATAAATATATAATGCTACGGCGCGCAACCCGATCCAATATATTTGTATATATATAATGCTATGGCGTGTAGCCCGATCCAATATATGTATATGTATATACTGCTGCGGCGTGTAGTCCGATCCCGTATATATATCAATACCTCACAGTGGGTCCTCGACCCCATCTCAGTCACTATAGACTCGGCCTCTCGGGCCCACTCAGCTAGAATAGGGTATCCCACCCCAGGTAGTCTCACTTAAAGTACACATCGAGTACTGGCTCATGATATGCTATAAAGCTACGAATACGGCTGAGTGTGTGTGTCCAACATGATGTAAGGGTCACTTAGCTCTACAGGCTTCCCTAATACTCTACAGATCGGCACAAGGCCCCAAACATGACTACTAGCCCCAATACATAGATATAAGCTCAATCTCAGTCATTATACATAGTAAACTATCAGTCGGGAAGGACCAAGTCCAAATCCCCAGTCACAATACCACCACGCTCGTTACATGACACGTTTTTCATCTCAGAATAGCGTTGTATAGTGCAAGTACGGGGTTTCAAACCCTCAGTACATTATTTATTACCACCACTCACCTCGAATCGGCAAACATTCCTAGCTCACCTTGCGCTTGCCTCGCAAGTCAATCTCCTCGGATGCCAAATCTGATCAAAATCAATAAGAATACATCAAAATAGGCTAAATAAACACAACCCAATCGAAATAACTCGATTTACACCAAAACCCACGAAGTTGCCAAAATCCGACTCTCGATACGCTTCTCGAAAAATTACAAAAGTTCATTTTCCGAATCCTTATCTCAACACGAGTCCATGCATATAAAGTTTATCAAAATCGGACTCTGTTTGCCCATTCAAATCGATGAATTTCTAATAACCGAGGCTTAGAGCAAAAACCTACATTAATACACCCCCATACCTCCATTTTCAAGTGTTAAATTAATAATTTATCAATGTAAAATCATAAATTGAGTCCATAGTTGTTTACCTGAAGAATCCTCTCAATTTTCTCCTCAAAATCGCCCTAGCCGTCTCTTAGAACCAAGCCCTATTTGTGTTATAACTTATGGAATTTTGACCCCTTCTGTTTCTTTAACACAGACGCGATTTCCGCTTCTGCGGTCTTGGACTTGCACCTGCGAGTCCGCTTCTGTGACGTATTTGTCGCTTTTGTGACCCTCACTTAAAAGTCCATTTTCGCTTCTGCGGTCCAGGTCTCGTACCTGCGAGACCGCTAAAGCGAACCATTCTTCGCTTCTGCGAAGATCCACCAGATACCTTACTTCCACTTCTGCGGCCATGGGCTCACTTCTGCGAGCCCGCTCCAGCGAGTCACTAGCCGCCTTTGCGGAATTGCCTGCTCTGGTCCAAACTCGCTTCTTTGAGACTAATTTCGCCCCTGCGAATCCGCTTCTGCGGTTCCCCGTCCGCAGAAGCGAAAACACCAGAAGCCAAAATCTTAGACCTGCTATAACTCCAAAATTCTCCCGTTTAACCTCCCGAAACATCCCGAGGCCCCCGGGACCCCAACCAAAAGCACAAATACCTCACATTACCTCATTCAAACTTACTCGCAACATAAAAACACCATCATATACATAAAATATTTTCTCACGGATTTAAGCCTAATTTTCATTTAAACTTCTGAAACCTACATTCTATCAAAAACCCAACCAAACGATGTCCGAATGACTTGAAAATTTGCAAACATATCTAAAATAACCTATCGAAGCTACTGCAACTGTTGGAATTCCATTCCGACACCCGGATCAAAATCTCACCTATCAATCGGATTCCGCAAAAATTCCAACTTAGCCAATTCATGCCTATATCTACACCAGACCTCCAAATTTAATTCTGATCGTTCTCCTAAGCCAAAAATGACCTCCCGGAGCTAACCGAATCATCAGAATTTGATTCCGAACTCTCTAACTCACAAGTCAACATCTGATTGACTTTTCCCAACTATTCCTTCTTCTAAGAGATTATTTGCCTCATTTCCAACCAAACTCGATCCGAATTGACTCAAACTCACCAAATACACATATTGAAACTTGAACAAGCATATAACGGGTAAAACAGGGTGGTAACTCACATGATGACGGGCCGGATCATCACACTCCTGTTGGATGGTTTGGAGATTATTGAGGACAGAAATGGTTCAGGATGCCTTAGAGAAGGTGAAGTTGAATCAGGAGATATTTCATACAACACAGTCGCGTCAGAAGAGTTATGCGGACCGGGAGGTTCGGGATATGTCTTATATAGTGGGTGAGAAGGTGTTGCTGAAGGTTTCGCCCATGAACGGCGTTATTCGGTTAGACAAGAAAGAGAAGCTATATTCGAGGTTCATTGGGCATTCTGAGATACTTAGAAGGATTAAGGATGTGGCATATGAGCTTGTTTTGGCGCCTAATGTGAGCACGTGACTTTTGCCCTAAGCAATTAAATTCTAATATATATATATATATATATATATATATATATATATATATATATATATAATAATACAAAAATGAGTTTTGGATGTGCAATTGTGTGATTTAATTGAAATACTTGTGTTTTGTTTAAAAATAAAATTGAAGTTAAAATTACAAAAATAAATCAATTAGAAAATATCATAAAAAATGTGAAAATTCAGAAAAAATCAAGAAAATACAAAAATACCTAAAAAACAAAAGAAAAATGGTAAAAATATTCCAGAAAATTAAGGAAAAATCAAGAAATATAGGAAATAAGAGAAATATAACAGTTGAAAACAAATACAAAAAGAAAAATATAAAATACAAAAAGAAATACAAGAAATAATTAAAATACAAGCTAAAATACAAAAATATTTGGGCTACGTACAAGGATATACATATATACCCCAAGCCCAAAATATACCAGTCCCAAAGACAAGCCTGGTCTGCCCAGATATGCAACCAAACGACACCGTAATAAGCCAAACGAATATCAACCGTTGATGAACTGAATCAAACGGACCAGATCAGGCGGTTATTTCACAAATCAAACGACGCCGTGTAAAGAATTGATCTTAGTCGTTCAATGAGATTGGTCAAATGGATCAGACAATGTCTCATTAAAAGCCAAACGACGTAGTATAGATGAAATAATCACAGCCATCCAAGCCTAATATCTAACGGACCTAAAGAGATCACTTACTTAACCAAACGATACCATTTCAAAGGCAAATGATCCTGGCCGTTGAACTTGATTAATCTGATGGCCAGGAATCAACGAGACATGATGAGAATAAATACTCCAGTCTCCCGTTCAAACTCATTACATACACACATATACAAACCTGTAAAAACCCTAGCCGCCTCTCTAATCTTCTTCTTCTTCCTCCGGTCTCCCATGGAGACCTGCCGGCAAACCTGCCACAACCACCTTCTCCGGCTTAGGCGAACCTCCAATACCCAATCCCTCACACACAAACTCCTCAAACTACCATGAAACCCCACCAAACCAAAAACTCCCATATTCTTGAAACTCCGGTCGCCGGAACCCTATCTGGTGACCTCACCAAGTATGAACCAGCACCTGATATTAACACCCTAAGACCACTTTGAGGTGATTTATCACCCCATCTAAGTGGTTAGTCTCGAATATCCCTGGAACATCTCGAATATAAAAAATAGACTCGCCAGAACCCTACTCCGGCGAGTGCCCAAAAATAACCCTATCCCAAAACCACTATACCAAGCCCCCAAATCACCCCAAATACACCAAAAATCGAACCCACAGCCCCACCTAAAAAGTCCAACACTCATAAGACTAAAAACATCTTCAGAGTTCTGAAAAATGAGCAGAATGAAAGAAAAAAGAAAGAAAGAAGAAAGAAAAAAAGAAAGAAAGAAGAAAAGAAGAAAAGAAGAAAAGAAAGAAAGAAAAAGAAAAGGGTAAAAGCCTGGAAAAAGCTAAGTTCCCACCTCTAATTTCTATTCTTGTTTGCTGATTCTGAAAAATGTTATCTTGGCTTGTCTATGATGTTTTTATGAACTTGTCTCTTCTGCATGCTTAAAGAATAAGAATCTATCTTTGTTTGTGTGAATCTTACACATGCCTAAGTCTGTTAAAGTGTTCTTAGGGTTTTTAGTGTTAACCACGCATGAATTGTGTGTTAATAAGCTTGTTGTATGTGTTTGCTCATCAGGCTCTGTCTAAAATTGAGTTTTGGTTAGTTGGAATTCAACCATTATCAAACTTCCCTTCTGAGTTCTTATTGATTGAAAATTAATTTGCGATTAAGGCTATATGTGCAAAATGACATAAAACTGGCTATATTTTATGGTTATTTCTAAAAGTTAAGTCTGTTTAGTGGCTATACTGTTGATTAATTGACTATGCTTCTATTTAGTGGTTACTTCTGAAAGATAAAGTCCGGTTATTAAGTGTCTATCTCTGTTGTTGAGTGGTTATAGTGATTAAGTGGCTATTTCTGAAAACTATCTTTGTTTGTTGAGTGGTTGTACCTCTACTAAAATGCCATATTTTAAATAGTGGGCATATTATAATAAGTGATTGGGTCTGATAAATGTTGCCTAATAATAAAAGGGTTTGGGGTCTGAATTGGTTAAGTCTTAAAACATCTATAATCAGTGATTACTTATTAAATAATTCGCAACCCTAGTTCTGCCAGACCTTAGGTAGGTTGGGTAATTTGAAATAAATATGAAGGGTATAAAAGGAATAATAAATGGCATTACTCAAGATTTAATAAAGCCTATAAGGCTAAAACTGACTTTAGTGCCTAGTATTTCTATAATTACTTATAAAACAAAGGGTAAACTGGGCAGTATAAAAAGGCATTTATGTAACAAACCTTAGCAAGTGAGGATAATTAGGTAAAATACACCTAATAGAACCCTATAGAATTGCCTAGAACCTTCTAGCAGGGGTTCAAAGGCATTTCGATATAGTCTTAATAGACTACACTGTAATAATTGAAAATAATAAGGGGAGGGAAATGAAATTAACTTATTTGAATTTCCCCCAATTCCCCCCAAAAGCATTTTATAAATAGGTTGTTAGTGATCCTGAAAAAGGAGTTCGACATATTATAATTCTGGGTTACATTTTGAAAGTTCTGAAATTTAGAAACTGGGGTTGGAAATTAGAGATTGGATTCTAAAATTCAGAGGTTAAAAAAGGGTTCCACATATTATAGCTCTTGGTTGATTAACTTGGGTGTTGATTTGGGAATTTCTGTGGGGTTCACTCTTCTTCAATTCATCTTGATTTTGCTGAAATCCTGGATTCTACTTGGTTGATCTGCTGGATTTCATATTTGGGGTTTTCTGTTAGCTGCTCTACTATGATTGATCTGTCTCGTAGCTGTTGCTGTTTTGCTACTATTAGTTGCTCGATTATTCTTCTTCTCCAAAGCCCTAGACTCATAGACTTGTTTTGAATCATGTACACTTTTGCTTCTGAAGATGTAATTGCAATTATGATGAAGAAATGAAGTTACATGCATCTTCGATGAATTTATTTCTGTTTTCTTCTCTTTAGTTGTAGTTACAATTCATAGAATCATTGTAATTCATTAGGAATGGTTGTAATAATTAACAGCTATATAATGTCAATCTACATTAGAGTAGAGTAAACAATATAGTAGCTAAACGTAAATCAGTAATTAGATATAGCTATCACCTAATACCAAAACTAAAATCGATTAAAACACAGTTAATACACTTGGATTTATAATTATTGGACATGTAATACTTTACTTAGACATTTTCATCAGTTAAATTCTGGATCAGCATTAATTAAGTTGAAAAGTGTGAGTATTAGGATTTGAAATCGTAATTATTATATTACTGCTGAATTTAGTTAGCTGTAGAACTCATATTAGTTTGTTATGACATGGTGACTTGAATGTGTTATAATAACACGTGATAATCTAAGCATGACTAAGAACATTTGTTTCCAGTTTAATGAGAGCAATAATGATTCTGTAAATTACAACTCAATTGATAAATAGTTTGTAGATTCCTATTCTATTAATCCGGTAATTAAATAATGACCAATTACAGCAGTTGAGCGACCGTGCAAGAACCACGGAATCCGGGAGTGCCTAACACTTTCTCCCGGGTTAACAGAATTCCTTATCCGAATTTCTAGTTTTGCGGGTTGTTAAAACAGAGTCATAACTTCCACAGATTCGGGATTAAACCGGTGACTTGGGACTCCATTATCTTCCCAAGTGGTGACTTTGAAATTTAAATAAATCCCGTTCTGATTGTCCTTAAAGTGGAAAACTCCTTCCCTGTTGTTGTTATTATATCCCTTCTTGGGGTGTATTAGTAAATAGCGGGGTATACTTATCTAAAAAGTAGTAAAAACGGAGGTGTGACACCCAACTTGTCAATCGTGCATCCGGTATTTCATGTATCTATGCTTTGGAAGTATGTTGGGGACCTGTCTCATGTTTTAGACTTTAGCACAGTTCAGTTGGATGATGATTTGACATATGATGTGGAGCCAGTGGCTATTTTGGGTCGTTAGGTTCTGAAGTTGAGGTCGAAGGATATAGCTTTAGTGAAGGTGTAGTGGAGAGGTCGGTCCATGGAGAAGGCTACTTGGGAGACCGAGCGGGAGATGCGGAGCAGATATCCTCACTTATTTAAGACTCCATGTATGTTTCTTGACCCACTCGAGGACGAGCATTTATTTTAGTTGGGGAGGATCTGATGACCCGGCACATCATCACGTGAGTTACTGTCCTATTTCCCCCATAATAAGTTTCTCTATGCTTCATTATCAATATTTTAGGCGATCGAGTTGAATTGGATTGGTTTTAGATGGAAATGAGACACTTAGTCTCTTTAAGGAAAGCTTATTTTGGAAAAATCAACCGGAAGTTGACTATTGATTTAGAGGGCTCGGATGTGATTTTTGATGATTCGGTTAGCTTCGGGGGATGATTTGTGGCATAGGAGCATGATTGGAAGTAATTTTGGAGGTCTGGTGTAGAATTAGGCTTGAATTGGCAAAGTTAGTAGTTTGGCAAATTCCGGTTGGTAGGTGAGATTTTGATTCGGGGGTTGAATGGAATTCCGAGAGTTGCAGTATCTCCGTTAGGTGATTTTGGATGTATGGGTAAAATTTCACGTCATTTGGAGGTGTTTTGGTTGGGTTTTTGATCGAATGCGTATTTCAGTAGTTATTTAGGAACTTGGGCTTGAATCCGATGTAATTCGATGATTTTGGTGTTAGTTGAGGTGTTTTGATGATTGGAACGAATTTGAATAATATTTTAGGATGCGTTGGCACCTTTGGTTAAGGTCTCGAAGGCCTCGGGGTGATTTCGGATGGCTAACAGGATGAAATCAGTAGAAGAAATAGTTTATGTGTGCTGGTATCTGGTATGATCGCTTCTGCATACATGGACCGCAGAAGCGATTCTGCAGAAGCGCAATTTGAGTCACATAAGCTATCTAGGCTGAGTTGGAAAGTTCCGCAGAAGCGGAAGTAGTTTCACTTAAGTGAGTCCGCAGAAGTGGACATGAGGTTGCAGAAGCGGGTTAGGTCTGGGGGTGAAATTCCGCAGAAGTGGGAATATGAGTCGCAGAAACGGCCTCTAAGATTTAATGAGATTATTCTTAAGCGGACAAGGACCGCATAGGCGGTCATGCATAAGCGGGCGTAAGGACCGGAGAAGCGGAAATCCCTGAAGGCCAGTAGGATTTTTATATCATTTTGCATCCGCGAGGATTATGTTATTTCCACCATTTTTAGCGAGCTTGAGAGCTTTTGAAGGGGATTTTATAGAGTTTTGAGTGGGAATCCATTGGAGGTATGTCCTATGGCCTAGAAACATTATTTTATTGAAGAATCAGCCTTTAATTCTGGGAAACAAATTGGGTAAAAATTGGAAGACCTAAGGCTTGGGTTTTGAAATAAAAATTTGAGATTTGAGGGGACATTTGGGCTCCAATTTTTTGAGCGAGCTTGAGAGATTATGGCGGGGATTTTAGAGAGTTTTGACTGGGAATCGATTGGAGGTAAGTCCTATGGCCTAGAAACATCATTTTATTGAAGAATCAACCTTTAATTCTTGGAAACAAATTCTGTAAAAATTGGAAGAACTAGGGCTTGGGTTCTGAAATAAAAATTTGAGATTTGAGGGGACATTTGGGCTCCAATTTTGATAGATTTGATATGTATAGACTCGTGGAGAGACGAGAAGTCCGGTGATGTGAATTTCATAAATTTTCGAGAAGTGTACCCGGGGTTCGAGTTTTGTCAACTTCATGATTTTATATTGTGACGACCCAAAGGGTCATCACTTATTTTATTAATTATTTCGAGATTCCTGAGGCCTCGAAAACCTCATTCTATGTTGCCTCGATTTACGTGCACAATCCGAGCATGTAGCCGGAAAGATTTTGTGATAGAAAATATGAATTCTATGAGAAATTTGGATAAAATGATATTAATATTGATATGGTTGACTTCGGTCAACATTTTTGGTAAACGGATCCGGACCCGAGATTGGATGGTCCCGAGAGGTCCGTAGGAAAATATGGGACTTGGACATGCGTCCGGAGTCGAATTCCGAGGCTTAGAGCCCAAGTTATGAATTTTTCTATGAAATTGTTTTTGATGTACTTGTTAAAGAAAATGAATTAATTGACCTTGGTATCGGGCTCGTATTTTGGTTCCGACGCCCGGTACAAGTCTTAAATATTATATATGTGATTTATGTAAAGTTTGGTGACATTCGGATGTCGTTTGAGATGTTTTGGACCTTGAGTTCCAAGTTTGAAAGTTTTGAAAACCAAAAGTATGAAAATCATGAATTGGAGGCTTGATTTGATGAAAACGATGTGATATTGGCGATGTGATCGCACGAACAAGTTCATAATGTGTTTTTGAGGTTGTGTACATGTTTGGTTTGGAGCCGGGGGCTCGGGTAAAGATTTGATAGGCCGTTGGATTAAATTCTGAATTTTTGAACTGCTGGTTTTTCACCCAGCTGTTGGCTTCGCAATTGCGAAGCATTTCTCGCAATTGCGAAGGGGGCAGAACAAGGCAGGGCTCGCAAATGCGAACCCTGATCGCAAATGCGAAGCCCCTAATGACCCAGCATTGTTCGCAAATGCGAACAATTGTTCGCAAATGCGAACATCCCCTTGTCCTGCCTATGTTCGCAAATGTGAACCATAGTTCGCAAATGCGAACATACCCAAATCCAGCCTTTTTCGCAAATGCGAACAATAGTTCGCAAATGCGAACAATGCCATTTACTGCCTGTGTTCGCAAATGCGAACATTAGTTCGCAAATGCGAACACTCCCCTTTCCTGCCAGTGTTCGCAAATGCGAACAAAAGTTCGCAAATGCGAACTTCCCAGCCTTAGCTTATTTTTCAAACTCTAGAAATTGGTCGGGGTTCGCAATTGCGAACCCGTATTCGCAAATGCGAACACGGAGACCTGTAAAACACGATTTTCAGTTCATTTCTTCACTTTTTACAAAACAAAAACACCCATTTGCGATTCTTCACGGATTCCTTCTTCATCAAAACAATTGTAAGTCACTTTTTACTTAATTCTTTCAATTTCTAACATCATTAAACATGTTTTTCAATAGAAATCAAAGGTTTTCATGGTAGAATTTCTTGTTTTTGTTAGAATATAGGGTTTTTCATAAATTGGGAAATTGGACCTCGAATTGAGGTCCGATTTTGAAACAAATCATATATATGAACTCGTGAGGGGATGGGTAACCGGATTTTGGTCCGAACCCCGAGTTCCGACCATGTGGACCCGGGGTCGAAATTCACTATTCCGGGCAGAATGATGTAAAAGTTGTAATTGGTCTTAGGAATTAGTTTGTTGAGTAGTATTGATGATATTAAATCAATTGTGTATAGATACGATTTGATTGGAGCCAAATTTGAAAGAAAAAGACATTTCCACGGATTGAATTGTTCATAAACATTCGAGGTAAGTGTTTGTTCTATCCTAGCTTGAGGGAATAGGATTATGTGCTATGTGTTATGTGATCGAGTGCGGTGTATGGGGCTGTGGTGACGAGCATCCATACACTGGCGTCTAGTATGACTGTGAGTCGTTGATAATGCTTATTGTGAGACATAATTGTAGATGAATTGTTGAACCTTTGCCAGGTTGTAGAATTGTTATTGTTCTCCCTTGTCGGGGCTTGTTGTGAAGATGATTATTGATTGCCCTTGTTGGGACGATTTATGAATTACTATTTCTTTCTTTGCCCTTAACTGTGATTGTTATTTGGGTGAGGAAGAGTGATAATGCACGAAGGGTGATGTCGTGCCTTGATTTATTATTTATGCACGAAGGTTAATGTCGTGCCATGTTTTATTGATTATGCACGAAGGATCATGCCGTGCCCTGTTATTGAACCATGTACGAAGGATCATGCCGTACTATGGATGTGAGGATAAGAGTAAAAGCACGAAGGGTGATGCCATGTACTTTATTTGCTTATTTGGTGAGGATGAGAGTAAAAGCACGAAGGGTGATGCCGTGCAACTGCTTGCTATTCCTTGACTTGATATTACTTGTGTTTCCATTTTACTTTGTTTTCCTTGTGAACTTATTAACTGTTGTTAATTGTTGAGTTCTTTGAGATATTCCTTATTGTGTTATTACTTGGTTATTTCTTGTTATTCTGTGGTATACATATATATTGAACTGCACAGGGTTTATGTGGGTGTCTGGTCCTATGCTTGTCACTACTTCGCCGGGATAGGCCAGGCACTTACCAGCACATGGGGTCGGTTGTGCTGATACTACACTTCGTGCGTTTTTGCACAGGTCCAGGTTACGATCAGGAGCAGCAGCAGTAAATCGATTGCGTGGGAGTTGATCACATTTGAGACCGAGGTAGCTTGCAGACGTCCGCAGGCCCGGCGTCTATCTCTTTATTTATGTTACTAGCTGTAGTCTCTTTGTTCCGAGACAAACGGAATTATGTTATATTTCTTTCAAACTTTTATGTGTAGTATTCAGTAGTAGTTCGTGAGTTGGTGACTCCACGTCTTGGGTAGAGGATTTCGGTATGATTTTCATCTTGTAATTAGTTATTTCTATTTCGATAAAGTATTCCCCATTTATTTAATTAAAATTGTGTTAAAAATAGGATAGTATGAATACAGTGGCTTGCCTAGCTATCACGAGTAGGCGCCATCACGATCCCGATGTTGGGGGAAAATCCGGGTCGTGACAGAGAAATTGGGTGATAGACTCTGGAGCTACTAGGCACATTTGTGAAGACAAAATTTACACCCAGATTGAGGAAGGATAAGAAACAATTTATCTTGGTGACTCAAAAACAACTCGCGTTCTTGAGAAAGGATATTTTTTTCTCAAACTCACATATGGTAAAACTCTAGCATTGAATGATGTATTGCATATTGCTACTATCCAAACCAATTTATTTTTTGAGGGATTATTAGAAAAAGTTAGAGTAAAGTTTCTTTTGAGAATGATGAGGTTGTATTGACCAAAAATAAGGCAGCTACCCGAGAGGTGGAGCCTCATATTGAGATTGACGAGGAGGTTCCGGTCACAGCAGCTCTAGTGGGCCCAGCTCAGGTCCCAGGAGAGGCTTTATTTACCCGGATCTCCGGGATGCTTTGGTCGGAATAGCGGGATTTATGGACAGCATTGCCAGAGCGGGTTTATTATCGGTTGCACCAGCCGCTTCCCCAGGCTGGAGGAGGGGCCCGGACTCCTATTGCTCGTACTCCGGAGCCGGTAGCTCCTCGGCCTCGGGCACCAGTGGTTCGACCAGCTGTGGCCACTCGGTCGAGTACCACGGCTCATGCGGTGATGGAGCGGCCATGACTTCGATTCCTTATGGAGACTTGATCGGTTCTCCAAGCTATTTACCACTACATTCGGTGGAGCCACATCCAGAGGATCCTCGGGACTTCTTATTCGGTTGCCATGAGATTCTCAAGACTATGGGGATCGTGGAGTCAAATGGAGTTGACTTATGTACATTCAGACTTGCAGGATCCGCCAAGACTTGGTGGAGAGATTATTGCTTGACTCGACCAGCAGGGTCCCCAGCTTTATCATGGGATCAGTTTGCGGAATTATTTATGGAGACGTTTCTCCCTGCTACTCAGCGGGGTGTACTTTGGAGGCAGTTTGAGCGCCTCCATCAGGGCACTATGACGATCACACAGTACGAGACGAGATTTGTCGATTTGGCTCGTCGTGCGGTGGTGATACTTCCCACGGAGCGGGAGAGGGTCCGCGAGGTTTATAGATGGGCTTAATCGGCCAATTAGACTCCAGATTGCTATGGGCGTGGGGAGTGACATATCATTTCGGGAGGCGGCCAATGCGGCACGCGAGTTGAGATGGCTCTTGCTAGGGGAGGCGGTTATTCTTCGGATAAGAGGCCTCGTCATTCGAGCGAGGTTTGGTGGTTCTTCCTCTAGTGGCGAGAGAATTCTTTGATAGAGGCCGGTCTTCCGAGCCTTTTCATTCCGCCCTTCGAGGCTTCACGGGGTGGACCGGGTGATCGTGGTTTCCGTGGGCATTATTCGGACCGACCTCCTATTAATGCTCGGCCTCTTCGAGTGTTCGTGGAGGCCATTCGGGTCGTCGGGGCCAGCAACCCTATCGGTCTAAGAGTTGTTACGGTTGTGGTGACCCAGAGGTCATTTTATCGGGTATTGCCCTCTAGCAGCGGGCAACTCTCGGCGGCGAGGTCCTCGTCCTATGATTCGAGGCCCCAGCTGACCCTCAGCCTGCCCAGCCAGCCGGAGGCGGGGGTAGGGATTATAGAGGTGGAGGTCGAGACCGTAGAGGTGGAGACCATCCAGCCAGAGGTAGAGGTCAGCTAGTTGATGGTCGTCCTAGAGACGCAGCTCAGAGGGGAGATGCAGATCCCCGATTCTATGACTTACCAGCCAGGCCAGAGGCAGAGGCATCAGATGCCGTGATTACAGGTACTATTCTTGTGTGTGGCAGAGGTGCTTCGGTATTATTTGACCCTGGATCTACATATTCCTATGTGTCTTCCTACTTCGCACCGTATTTGGTTGTACCCAGCTATGCTCTGGATATTCCAGTTTATGTGGCTACACCAGTGGGTGACTCCATTGTAGTCGATCGGGTGCATCGTTCGTGCGTAGTTATATTTGGGGGTCTTGTGACCCGTGTTGATCTGTTGCTTTTGGATATGGTAGATTTTGATGTCATATTGGGGATGGACTGGTTGTCCCCATACCATGCTATTCTTGATTGCCATGCTAAGACTGTGACCTTAGCCTTGCCAGAATCACCCCGATTAGAGTGGAAAGGTACCTCAAGCCACTCCGTTCGCATTGTTATTTCCTATGTTAAGGCTTCGACGTATGGTCGAGAAGGGGTGTCTAGCTTATCTGGCTTATGTTCGTGATTCTAGTGCAGAGGTTCCTTCCATTGAGTCGGTCCCTATTGCACGGGAGTTTCCGGAGGTTTTTCCTTCAGACCTGCCGGGCATGCCACCCGACAGGGATATTGATTTCTGTATTGATCTGGCACCGGGCACTCAGCCCATCTCTATTCCACCCTATCGTATGGCCCCGCCGGAACTAAAAGAGTTGAAAGATCGGTTGCAGGACCTTCTTGAGAAGGGCTTTATCAGGCCCAGTGTTTCCCCCTGGGGAGCACCTGTATTATTTGTAAAGAAGAAGGATGGCTCGATGCGGATGTGTATTGATTACCGGCAATTAAACAAAGTGACAATAAAGAATAAGTATCCACTGCCGAGGATTGATGATTTGTTTGACCGGCTCCAGGGAGCGAGGGTATTCTCTAAGATAGACTTGAGGTCAGGCTACCATCAGCTGAAGATCAGGGCGGCTGACATTCCTAAGACCGCCTTTCGCTCTAGATATAGGCATTATGAGTTCTTGGTCATGTCCTTCGGGTTGACCAATGACCCAGCAGCATTCATGGAGTTGATGAATCGGGTATTCAGGCCTTACTTAGATCTGTTCGTGATAGTCTTTTTAGATGACATCCTGGTGTACTCCCGCAGCCAGGAAGAGCACGAGCAGCACCTCAGAGTGGTTCTTCAGACTCTGAAAGATAACCAGCTATATGCCAAATTTTCTAAATGTGAGTTCTGGCTGAGTTCGGTAGCATTTCTGGGTCACATTGTATCGGTGGAAGGTATTCAAGTAGACCCAAAGAAGATTGAAGCAGTCCAGAATTGGCCTCGACCAGCTTCAGTGACCGAGATCCGGAGTTTCTTGGGGTTTGGCGGGGTATTACTGTCGCTTTGTGGAGGGGTTCTCTTCAACCGCAGCACCTATGACCACATTGACCCAAAAGAGTACCCCTTTTCAGTGGACAGAGGAGTGTGAGGCGAGCTTTCGAAAGCTCAAGACAACTTTGACTTCGGCCCCTATCTTGATGTTGCTTACCGGTTCGGGATCCTATACGGTATATTGTGATGCCTCACAGGGCTTGGAGCGGTATTGATGCAGGATGGTAAGGTTATCGCTTATGCTTCGAGGCAGTTAAAAATACATGAGAAGAATTATCCGGTTCATGATCTTGAGTTAGCAGCAGTGGTTCATGCCTTAAAGATCTGGAGGCATTATCTATATGGTGTGACATGCGAGGTGTACACTGATCACAAAAGCCTACAGTACTTGTTCAAGCAAAAGGAGTTGAATCTACGACAGCGGAGATGGTTAGAGTTGCTAAAAGACTATGATGTTACTATCTTATATCACCCAGGTAAGGCCAATGTGGTGGCCGATGCATTGAGTAGAAAGTATGCCGGCATGGGTAGTCTTGCATACATTCCGGTCAGTCAGAGACCATTAGCTCTAGATGTCCAGGCCTTAGCCAACCGGTTCGTGAGATTAGACATTTCTGAAACTAGCAGAGTGTTAGCCTGCACGGTCGCTCGTTCTTCTTTATTTGAGCATATCCGTGAGAGGCAATTTGATGATCCTCATTTGCGTGAGTTGAGAGATACAATACAGCGGGGAGGTGCCACACAGGTAAATCTAGATGATGATGGGGTATTGAAATTGCGGGGTCGAGTTTGTGTGCCCAATGTCGAAGGGATTCGAGAGTTGATCTTAGCGGAGGCCCACGGTTCGCGGTATTCTATTCACCCAGGCGCCGCGAAGATGTACCAGGACTTACGGCAACACTATTGGTGGCGCAGAATGAAGAAAGATATCGTTGCGTATGTCGCTCGGTGTCTATATTGTCAGCGGGTGAAATATGAGCACTAGAGACCTGGTGGTGTATTCCGGAGGATTGAAATTCCCGAGTGGAAATGGGAGCGGATCACTATGGACTAAGTTACTGGACTTCCTTTGACTCGGAGGAAATTTGATGCTATTTGGGTCATTGTTGATAGGCTGACCAAGTCAGCACACTTTATTCCAGTATCTGTCTCCTACTCATCGGAGAGGTTAGCGGAGGTTTACATTAGGGAGATTGTTCGTCTCCATAGGGTGCCAGTATCTATTATCTCTGATCGGGGTACGCAGTTTACCTCGCGGTTCTGGAGAGCGGTCCAGCAGGAGTTAGGCACCCAGGTTCAGTTGAGTACAGCATTTCATCCTCAGACGGATGGCCAGTCCGAGAGGACTATTCAGATTCTAGAGGACATGCTTCGAGCCTGTGTTATTGATTTCGGAGGCTCGTGGGACCGGTTTCTGCCATTAGCAGAGTTCGCCTACAATAACAGTTACCAGTCTAGCATCCGGATGGCTCCGTATGAGGCGTTGTATGGTAGGCGATGTCGATCACCAGTTGGATGGTTTGAACCGGGAGAGGCTCGGTTGTTGGGTACAGACTTAGTTCAGGAGGCCTTGGATAAGGTCAAGACTATTCAGGAGAGATTGCGTTCAGCTCAGTCCAAGCAGAAGACTTATGCGGATCGTAAGGTTCGAGATGTAGATTTCATGGTTGGTGAACGAGTATTGCTCCGAGTGTCGCCTATGAAGGGCGTGATGAGGTTCGGGAAGAAGGGCAAGCTCGGCCCTAGGTATATTGGTCCATTTGAGATTCTAGACAGAGTGGGAGGGGTGGCTTACAGATTAGCTTTGCCGCCTAGCTTATCAGCCGTGCATCCAGTTTTTCGTGTATCTATGCTTCAGAGGTACCACAGAGATCCCACACATGTATTAGACTTCAGCACTGTCCAATTGGACAATGAACTATCTTACGAGGAGGAGCCGGTGGCCATTCTAGACCGGCGATCCCACACATGTGTTTTCCTTCTGTGCGTGTTCAGTGGAAAGGTCAGCCTCCTGAGGCATCGACCTGGGAGTCCGAGTCTGATATGCGGAGCCGCTACCCACATTTGTTTACCGACTCAGGTACTTCTTTCTTTTGTCCGTTCGAGGACGAACGGTTGTTTTAGAGGTGGAGATTGTGACGACCCAAAGGGTCATCACTTATTTTATTAATTATTTCGAGATTCTGAGGCCTCGAAAACCTCATTCTATGTTGCCTCAATTTACGTGCACAATCCGAGCATGTAGCCGGAAAGATTTTGTGATAGAAAATATGAATTCTATGAGAAATTTGGATAAAATGATATTAATATTGATATGGTTGACTTCGGTCAACATTTTTGGTAAACGGATCCGGACCCGAGATTGGATGGTCCCGAGAGGTCCGTAGGAAAATATGGGACTTGGACATGCGTCCGGAGTCGAATTCTGAGGCCTAGAGCCCAAGTTATGAATTTTTCTATGAAATTGTTTTTAATGTAATTGTTAAAGGAAATGAATTAATTGACCTTGGTATCGGGCTCGTATTTTGGTTCCGACGCCCGGTACAAGTCTTAAATATTATATATGTGATTTATGTAAAGTTTGGTGACATTCGGATGTCGTTTGAGATGTTTTGGACCTTGAGTTCCAAGTTTGAAAGTTTTGAAAACCAAAAGTATGAAAATCATGAATTGGAGGCTTGATTTGATGAAAACGATGTGATATTGGCGATGTGATCGCACGAACAAGTTCATAATGTGTTTTTGAGGTTGTGTACATGTTTGGTTTGGAGCCGGGGGCTCGGGTAAAGATTTGATAGGCCGTTGGATTAAATTCTGAAATGTTGCACTGCTGGTTTTTCACCCAGCTGTTGGCTTCGCAATTGCGAAGCATTTCTCGCAATTGCGAAGGAGGCAGATCAAGGCAGGGCTCGCAAATGCGAACCCTGATCGCAAATGCGAAGCCCCTCATGCCCAGCCTTGTCCGCAAATGCGAACAATTGTTCGCAAATGCGAACATCCCCTTATCCTGCCTATGTTCGCAAATGCGAACCATAGTTCGCAAATGCGAACATGCCCAAATCCATCCTTGTTCGCAAATGCGAACCATTGTTCGCAAATGCGAACATTGCCCTATACTGCCTGTGTTCGCAAATGCGAACATTAGTTCGCAAATGCGAACACTCCCCTTTTCTGCCAGTGTTCGCAAATGCGAACAAAAGTTCGCAAATGCGAACTTTCCAGCTTTAGCTTATTTTTCAAACTCCAGAAATTGGTCGGGGTTCGCAATTGCGAACACAGAGACCCGTAAAACACGATTTTCAGTTCATTTCTTCACTTTTTACAAAACAAAAACACCCATTTGCGATTCTTCACGGATTCCTTCTTCATCAAAACAATTGTAAGTCACTTTTTACTTAATTCTTTCAATTCCTAACATCATTAAACATGTTTTTCAATAGAAATCGAAGGTTTTCATGGTAGAATTTCTTGTTTTTGTTAGAATATAGGGTTTTTCATAAATTGGGAAATTGGACCTCGAATTGAGGTCCGATTTTGAAACAAATCATATACATGAACTCGTGAGGGGATGGGTAACCGGATTTTGGTCCGAACCCGAGTTCCGACCATGTGGGCCCGGGGTCGAAATTCACTATTCCGGGCAGAATGTTGTAAAAGTTGTAATTGGTCTTAGGAATTAGTTTGTTGAGTAGTGTTGATGATATTAAATCAATTGTGTATAGATACGATTTGATTGGAGCCAAATTTGAAAGAAAAAGACATATCCACGGATTGAATTGTTTATAAACATTCGAGGTAAGTGTTTGTTCTATCCTAGCTTGAGGGAATAGGATTATGTGCTATGTGTTATGTGATCGAGTGCGGTGTATGGGCTGTGGTGACGAGCATCCATACACTGGCGTCTAGTATGACCGTGAGTCATTGATAATGCTTATTGTGAGACATAATTGCACATGAATTGTTGAACCTTTGCCAGGTTGTAGAATTGTTATTGTTCTCCCTTGTCGGGACTTGTTGTGAAGATGATTATTGATTGCCTTTGTTGGGACGATTTATGAATTAATGTTTCTTTCTTTGCCCTTAACTGTGATTGTTATTTGGGTGAGGAAGAGTGATAATGCACGAAAAGTGATGTCGTGCCTTGATTTATTATTTATGCACGAAGGTTAATGCCGTGCCATGTTTTATTGATTATGCACGAAGGATCATGCCGTGCCCTGTTATTGAACCATGTACGAAGGATCATGCCGTACTATGGATGTGAGGATGAGAGTAAAAGCACGAAGGGTGATGCCGTGTACTTTATTTACTTATTTGGTGAGGATGAGAGTAAAAGCACGAAGGGTGATGCCGTGCAATTGCTTGCTATTCCTTGACTTGATATTACTTGTGTTTCCATTTTACTTTGTTTTCCTTGTGAACTTATTAACTGTTGTTAATTGTTGAGTTCTTTGAGATATTCCTTATTGTGTGTTGCTCAGTATTTCTGTTATTTTGTAGTACATATGTATATAGAACTACAGGTTTATGAGAGTGTCTGGCCCTAAGCTTGTCACTACTTCGCCGGATAGGCCAGGCACTTACCAGCACATGGGGTTGGATTGTGCTGATATTACATTTCTGTGCGTTTTTGCACAGGTCCAGGTTTTTAGCAGCAGCAGCAGCAGTAAATCGATTGCGTGGGAGTTGATCACATTTGAGACCGAGGTAGCTTGCAGACGTCCGCAGGCCCGACGTCTCTCTCTTTATTTATGTTACTAGCTGTAGTCTCTTTGTTCCGAGACAAACGGAATTATGTTATATTTCTTTCAAACTTTTATGTGTAGTATTCAGTAGTAGTTCGTGAGTTGGTGACTCCACGTCTTGGGTAGAGGATTTCAGTATGATTTTCATCTTGTAATTAGTTATTTCTATTTCGATAAAGTATTCCGCATTTATTTAATTAAAATTGTGTTAAAAACAGGATAGTATGAATACAGTGGCTTGCCTAGCTACCACGAGTAGGCGCCATCACGATCCCGATGTTGGGGGAAAATCCGGGTCGTGACATATATGTTTTTTGAGTATTTTCGATTGGGTTATGTTCCTTTAGCCTATTGTAACACATTCCTTGTGGTTTTGATCAGATTTGATGCATGAGGAGGTCGATTCGATGGGAAAAGGCTTAGAGAGCTAAAATTTTGGCCGGCTAGAGTTGAGTAATGATTTTAAATGATATCCTGAGGGCTTGAGACCCTGGATTTGCATAAATTTGTGTTGTGTTGAGATTAGACACGAATTCGATACCGAGCGCGAGTCATTTACTATTGGGGACTGTGACTTGGTCCAGTACGAATAATATTTTACCGTGCATTAGCTATGACTTGTTGTTTTTCACTATGATTTGGGCTTGTTGCCATATTTGGGACTTATTGCCGACTGTTTGAACTCTTTATGAACTATCATCACTGTTTCCCTCACTATTTGAAATATTATTTGAACTCAGTCCATGTGATTTACATTGTCTCATGAACTCAGCTACATTTTACTCAAACTTAGAGTTTTAACTAATATTTCAACTATTGTTTGAGCTGAGTATTATTGTCCCCGGGGGGATTTTGACTTTTTTTGGACTGATTGAGGCCGAGGGCCATATATGAGATAATGATGAGTGATGTGAGGAGGCTTTCAGGCCTCAAGTGTTATGTGAGCAGGCTTTCAGGCCTCATATTGATATTATTCAGGCTTTTAGGCCTTGTTGATAGCCCTTGGTCTATAGGAGCCCCTCCGTAGTCTGCACACATACAGTGAGTGCGAGTGCCCGTCTAGAGCGGTTCAATTTTAGACAGTGGTAACAATGACACTGTTAAACGCAGTTTGGTTAGGTAACAATGACTGACCAGTCGGGTAACAATGACTGACCAGTGGTAATAATGGCACTATAATACGTATTTTGGTCAGTAACAATGGCTGACCGGTCAGGTAACAATGACTGATCATGGACAAAAATCATGCATAAGGGTCAGTATTCTGAGCATTTCTTACTAATTGAGCATGATTGTTGGTTTTATTGTTTATCTAATTTTTACTGCTTGAGATAGCATCACTTGTGCCTTTATGGGATTTTATATTCTCAGTCGTTATTTATTATTATTACTCACTGGGTTGGAGTACTCACATTATTCCCTGCACCATGTGTGCAGATAAAGGCATAACTGAGTTCGTTCCTGAGCACTGATTTTCTCACAGACCAGGCGGACCCCACAGAGATGAGGTAGTTGTTGACGTCCACAGCCCCATTTTCTTTCTTATCTTACATATTTCATTTATATTCTGACTATGTTCTTAGATACAGACTTGTAGTACTTTATTTAAACTCTGTAGTAGATCATGACTTGTGACACCCCGATTGCGGGCTGGATTTGGGATGATATCCTTGTTATCATCGGTTATTTCGCATTATTGGTTACTTAATTCCTATTTTAAGCTTGTCTATATTAATAACTGTTAATAATTTAAGGAGTAAATGTTCTGTTGGCTGGCCTTGTCTTCACGAGAGGCGCCATCACGACCAGGTGGGTTTGGGTCGTGATAAGTTCCATCTACTGTTATGAATCACAATTCTAGTTTCTGGAATTTGACTGGGAAGAAACTTGTCTTCTAGCTCAAATTGAGATATATATAATTCTGTAGATATACCCTCTTGACCTGTATATGGTATGTTGGACGACACTTCTGGTGTAATTTCCCATTTTCCTCTTGACTCCAAACATTGATCATTAAGCATTTGTCTCTGGTAGTTATATGTATCATTGTTAGTGTAGTAACTTAATGTTAGAATACAGTTAAATACATATAAGTACATATAGAAAATAGATTTTGTTACTGAAAATGGGAGTTTGAAATACATTATACATATTCAAGATTAACAAATCAGAATACAACTGAAATACATTTAAATACAATAGTTAATTCTACTTATATATTAAGGTTAACACATATATGAATACAGCTAAATACATGTGTTGGTCGATGCATTTATCAGTTTTGTGAGGCAGTTAAATGCTAGTCGAATACATACAATTTTTATAATAAAAGTATTTAATTATAACATAAAGTAGGAGATATAAACGAATGCTCAATATATTAAGAATGTTAAACCTCAACATTATCTCTGACATCTATGTCAATGCCATCATCACGTCGCCCTATGGGTTTAGTTTGCTGATTTTGTTGAAGATGGTCTGAAAGCTTCTAGAAGTTATCATTGATCAATTTTCTTAGAGACTTGAACTCTCTCACAACCTTAACAATACAAAAGCAATTAGAAGATTGTGCCAAAAATATATGAATGCTAAGCATTAAACTGTAATATTTAATATTGGCCCAAGTAAATGTTAGTTTTGAAGACTGACAAAGGAACTCATGATGAACCAGGTCCATCTAGTGCTACATCCCTCAAGTGCACAAACCCGGGCAGATTTGAGCATGTGGGTTGCACGTGATGGAGATAAACTTAACTTGGTATATTTAATATCTCCTGATCAAAAAGTTTGCATAATTGATAAGGAGAAGTATTCCTTAATCAAAGAGAACACTATCCAAGATAGGGAAGGAGTTAGAAGTCGAAATCAACTAGAACTCTTCCACCAAGGAAGAGTTGCATCAGAACTCTAGTTATTTATTCATGTACTAACTCTATAAATTGCAGGATGTTCTCACATTAAAGTGTTGCACAAAAAAGCTGAAGTTAAACGTTAATTGGGAGCAAAATAACAATTTTTTTTTGCAAGCAATTCATGTATGATTCAAGTGTGCAAACCAAAAGCTACATGAACGAGATTGAAGAACCAGTATCATAAAGAGTTTTATGTGTCTTTCTTTATTTCTAGTTCAATTGTAGTAGGTGTTTTCATATTGTACCTTTCACCTTTTATAGAAGCAATTGTATAGGTATTTTGAGTATTCAAGTTAGAGTTAACTTGAAGTTGTCGCAGCAGTTAGAGGTGTAAGGCCCCGTAAAATTTTTGTGCATAAAACCTAGTAGATGTGGTGTCATGGTCCGAATGATGTGTTAGGAATGCGTAGAATTCTTCGCGGCGAGCTTGCGAGCCGCGGTTCGGACCCTTGATAGTGATTTAAGTTTCAAAAATGTAGAGAAATAATTTTTCCGAAAAAGTGTCAAATATGCGGTCAAGAATGCGACCGCAAACCTGACATGCGGACCGCATTCTTGCCGCAAAACGTTCCAGAGAGTTGCCCAAAATCGTGTCAAAAGTGCGGTCGATATGCGATCGCATGTCAAATATGCGGTGCACTTTTGCGACCGGAGAATCAACATGCGGTCCGCATAGTGACCGCATTCCTTAACAGAACCTGTACAAAATTTGGGGCAATTCTGCGGTCACTATGCGGACCGCATGTTGATTCTGCGGTCGCATAGTGCACCGCATAATTGACCCCGGCCCAGATTTTGTAACATTTTGACCCGATCTCTTCTTTAATATAACACACTTCTTCTTCATTTTTATCATATTATCTTACCAAAAATTAGAGAGAGAAGAGAGGGTTTTTAGAGAGAGAAATCTTTCATCTTCAAAGATTGTTCCAACCATTTAATTCCAAGGGATCCTAGGGCAAGGATTCAACTTCCCCAATCTTTTCAAGGTAAAACCCTAACTATTTTCTTTGATTTTCAGTTTTAATTGGGTAAAGAGAGGTTTGCATATAATAGCTTTTAAAAATAGAATTTTTACACTCATGCATGATTATTGAACTTGATTTCTAGTAAAAAGAAGTGAGTAGAAGTAAGAGTCTTCAAGAACAAGGTTGGCAAGAGTAAGATAGCTTGGGTAAGCATAAAGTAGGAAGTTAACGGAAGAAAACTCATCACCGGTATGTATGGCTAATTTTGATTCTTGTAAAATCGCCCAAATGTGTGCGAATTGTTTTGGCATGTGTCAAATTGAGAAATTTTACGTAATCCTTTGATTTCCTTGTTGAGCATTTGATTGATGTTGAACTATGTGTGGTATGAAATATGAATTGAAAGATAAAAAGGTAATTGAGGTTGGTAAAGAATTGGGAACAACCATTGTGATGGCATATTTGGCTTATTGTGGAAGGAATTTGAAACACCTTAATTGTGGTGAATTGTTGAACATGATTATGTGGGCATTTTCGATTTTGGAATACTTGTAACATGGTTGTGATATTGAATTGAGAAGAAATTGAGAACATGAACCAATGTGTAAGTTGCTTATTTGAACTTGTTGAAATTGTGTGTAGTACCTTATCTGCTGTTTGAAATTGTTGTGTTTTCAAACTGTAAGGCGGGGTCGTGTTGCGCGCCGCAACGTGGTGAAATAAGGTGTGGGTTGGGGTGATAAGGGTGGCCGAGGTAATAAGGGTGGTCAGGGGCAATAAGGATGGAAAGCGATCGAAATCGCTATTGAAAATTGATACATAAATCAATAATGTGAAATTGTGAAAGGAGACGGCAGGAGAGTTTGCAACCTGTGGGGCACCGATTGCCCCTTTGTTTGACTACTTGTGCTTTACGTGATTGATTGGTTATTGTTAAATTGGTTGATCGTAGAAAGTGCTTTGTGTGAGAATTATTTGAAATGAGGAAAATGTGGAAACATGGTTGGTTGGCTTAATTAATTGTTGATGTAATTTAATGGCTTGAGTTTACTTGGGACAAAGTTTGTCCATACATACCAGTACAATTCAAGTGTACTGACGTCCCTTTTGCCGGGGCGCTACATTCGTGTCATGATTGTAGGTGGATCAGTAGCAGGCACTTCAGCTCATCGGCAGTAGTATCTTTCATCCTCCATTGCCCGTTTTTGGTGAGCCCCTTTCTTCCTCGGGGCCTTGTGTGGTTCATGCCACTTTGGTTTAGATTTCATTTTGGTTTTTTTGTAAGGTATAGCCGGAGCCTTGTTACCGGCAAGTACTGTACTTCCCTCTTGTATCCTAGAGGCTCTGTAGACATGTAAACTGTGGGACTCCAATCTTATGTATATATATTGTGTTATGTCGGGCGTTGTAAAAATTGAAATCTTGTTAATGAATCACTCGTATCGTTTTATTTGTTTAATGTGAAATCAATTATGATTAGTAATATATTTGGTTAATGAGAAACGGTCATCACAGGGGTAACGCGTGGGAATGAAAGGCACCCAGGTCCGCTTGACTGGGGCAACCCGGTCAGGCGCCGGTCATGTTCCTCGATTTGGGGCGTGACAAGAGGCTGGTTGCCACAACGGGATTAGAGTTAATCCTTAGGTTTACAAAGAGTTTTGTAAATGCAGTTTTGGCTCAGTGATTTTAGTGGAAGTTTTGGAAAATCCTACTAAGTAGTAGGTCGTGGTTTTTTTACCTTTTGAGCCAGGTGTTTTCCATGTAAAAATCTCTGTGTTCTTTACTTTATGTACTTTTAATTCCACCAACAACAGTCGTTTATACACCTAGAAGAACCAGGTCTTTCTAGAGGCAGTTTAAGCAAAAATTATGTACCACACAAATTAACCCCCCTCTTGTGTGGTATTGAAATTTAGAACATCATTTAATTTATGGTTAAATACTCATGTATTCTTTGAATGAATTTAGGTCTTTCCTCAAAAAAGCTACTTCGTCATTTTGGGAATCTGGCAGTTGATTCTCATGCAAAACTTTAATGTCCAAAATTGGAAACACAAACATAAGGAATCTTGGTCTGATATTCTATTTCATTATGATGCCTTTTATGTTCCTTGCACTTTTTATGTGGCGGTGATGAAGATGGACCAATAATTGCAACATGTTTCTTCTTACATTGAAGATCGGGTGTAGGAGAAAAGTCATCTGAATCCTCTCCCAATTTGTCTGAATGAGCAGGAGTAGGTCTATTCTCAACATCGGCGGCTACAGGAGAAATCCGAATAACGACAAGCTCTATATAGCTGGGACTAATGTCCTTGTAAATAATCTAAAAAAATGAAATACAATAAAAGTCTAAATAAAAACATACAGATGCAGATCTGGAATACAAAATGAAATTTGTATTGAATATACAGCAATACTAATGATTTGGAAATAATATGCATATGCATGAATAATTAATAATGAAGGCTACAACAATTGTATATTGTTGTATGCACATGAATACAATTGTATGCAGTAGATGTATTCAAATGTATGTAGTTTCTGTATGCAATTTTATACCGGTGTATGCATATGTATTTCCAAATCTATATCCAAGTATTTATTTCTGTAAGCATATGTATCCAAATGTATATTGCTATATGCATTAATATCTGTATACAAGTGTTTTTGTCTGTATGTATTTGTATAGAAATGTATTATGCAGTATGCATCCCCTAGAAATTGAATGTAGTCTATTGTATGCAAAATGTATCTGGATGCATTTGTATGCAATTGTATGCAGCATATTTTTTAGAATATAACAGCAGAAACTACAACAAGTATTCAAGCATAAAAAATGTATCCAAATGCAACTTCATACTTCTATATGCAAATGTATACCTATTAATAAAATCTAAACTAGCAATGATACAATTTGTACATTATTATATTTGCGGTGCCATTGAACATGTCGTTCATCAGATAAGCAAAGGTTGGCTGATTTCCGGTGGTTCTCCAATTGAGTATTCTGGGGACCACGTCATCAACTCATAGTGCAATTTTGGAATCAACAAAAGAACAATACTCATAAAACCACACTTGCATAGCTAGGGGCATCCCAGCTATCCTGTAAGACTTCTTCACTGCATCCATCTTCTTGCTAATCGATTTTATCAACATCTCAAATGCTTTTAAACCCTAATGATATTCAAAATAGTGCACACTCTCTACTAAGTCAAAATCTATCTTTGGTATAGTTGTACAATTCTTTTCACCTGAAAAAATGAAGGTGTGTATGAAATACAACAAAGATATTTTCAAGGCGTCACCATCATTGTCGGGACCCCCATTTCTGTTTATCGAAACATTTCATCAAATATTTCTTCTTGACAATATTAGCACCCCCAAAGTAAGTCTCAATAAGCCAGTTAGGTAGTGTTTCACTAACCTCAAAATCTTCATTATTACCAACACATTTGAGGCCAGTCACAAGCGCAAACTCCCTTAATGTGAAATGTAATTCAGTACCATGACGTGTACTACAAATATATTGTTAGGAGTGCCTTCTAGCTAGAGGGTCATGAAGCATAAGAAGAGTTGATGTTGAACTTCACATCGCTTCATTTAAAGAAATGAGCCAAACATGTATTTTCAAATTGTTGGTATTGAACATGAGTAAGGTTCTCTTTTAGCTGGGAGACTATATCAGTGTTAGTATAAACACTGATGTGGGGTGCAAATTTTGGCTGGTGTTTCACAAATAAATTAATTCCCTTCATTTAACATGAATAAATGCATGTTAATACAGTTGAATACAATGTATATTTCATAGTAAATCAGTTTTGAATACGTATGAATATAACTACAAACACTTACAGAAGACTCAATACAGTGACAAGGCTAAATACATATTAATAAACTAAATACCACATATATGACATAAAAAATAAGTAAGCTGAATACATATGAATTCATATGAAAACATTTAAAAACTTACTAAAAATCGAACAGTTGCAAACAAAAATAACTAAAGCAAAATACATATGAATACAAGTAAAACTTACTGGAAAATTGAACAGTTGGAAACTATCAAAATACATAAGAATACATATACATACTTAAAAATAAAACAGAATACAATAATACCAAATAGTACAAAAATGTGATATAGAATAAAACTTAATAAATTTGAATACAACCAGATACATACAAATACAACATCATCATGTAAAATAGAATGAATAATTATGAATACATGATAATAGTTGAATTTAACTATATTTATGCCCTAAATAATCACACTTTAATGTTGTTTGGATAATATATATAATGACAAAATGCTCGTATTAGTGTTTTTAGTGTGTTATAGGTACACTAGAGTTGATGAAGGCTAAAAGAGTAGTTTTGGAGTCAGACGAAGGTGAAAAAGGCCATGTGTGGAATCAAGAAATTGTGCTGAAAGAGTCTGGAAGAAACAGCGGCACTGTTTGACCGCGGTTCAACTGCGACCGCGGCAGAACCGCGGTAGAACAAGCCAGCGGATGTTTTGAAGAATCAGAAGGCATTATCCACCGCGGTTCCACCGCGAACGCGGTCAAACCACGGTGGAAGGCGTAAAACTTAAGGGATGAAGTGTAAAAACGAGAATTAAACCTAAACCTTATATATATTGTTAGGATTCGCTCAAAGGAGGCAAGTTTTGTACTATTGACTACTTTTGCAAGCAAACTAGAAAGAGAGAGCTCTTTCAACATCTTTCTTTCCTTTACTTTGAATTCTTGATTATGAAATCCATTATCTCTTTTGCTTTCTTAATTATGAGTAGCTAAATTCTTATCTAAGGTTTTGATGTAATCTATTGATTGATGAACTTATGGGTTATATGAATACAAATTGTTAGCTAAATTTCTATTTGTTCAAGTTCGTTCTTGTTGTAGTTAGTTGATAGGATCCTCAATTAGCTGTACCTATTTAGTGTGCATAACTTGGAAAAGAGTGCATACTTAGGTTATTGTGACACCACACCTAGATTATTGGAGGAATCTATAATTGCGGCGTAAAGGTGGGATTAGGAATAACGAAACCTTGGGTGCAATCTAAAGTGAACTGTGCTAATCAAAGCTAGCTAGGGTAGCTCGGAAGAGTGCAATAGTAAATTATTGTAATTGCTCGGGAGAGAATTACGGTAGAAATATGGTTCATGATTGATAGAAAATATTAACAATTTTTGTGAGCATAAACAGAAAGGATTCCATCAATAGAGGAAATAATCACCTTAGCTTTTCTCATCACTCATTACAACACATTCAGTTATTTTCTTCAATTCTTTAGTTTATTGCAAAAGTAGTTAGTAGAAACCACTCACAAAGATATTTGAAAGTTTGGGAAGCTGATTCAGAAGTATTATTGGGTTTTGAAGGTTGTAATTGATAGGTTAGCTCTTTGTGGGATTCGACTCCGGACTTATAAAACCGGGTTATGTTGACAGCAACCGCATTGTCCTTTTTGTAAGGCATAGTTGGGTGTGATCTGATTTTGGCGCCGTTGTCGGGGAGTTAACGGAATTTTCAATTGCCATTGATAGAACTGCAAGATTCTTGTGTAGTCAGATTCTCTCTACACACTTTAAATTGAAAATTTTGATGATTGTTGAATTAAGTGCTCAGGTGCATACCTTTGAAATCTGCAAGGGCTGGAGAACTGCTTGAAGGACTCTCAGACCTAGAGCAAACATTCTGGGCATGAAACATGGCAAACAAACAACTTCCACAATCTCAGCAACCACTGAAACTAGACTTTGACATGGGAGACATAAACGATCTAAACCAACAAGTTGGGTTGAATATACAAGAAGCGCATGAGGCGCATGAGGGTGCTCTGTTTGACTGGGCACAACCAACTGCTGAAGATCCACAGCAGCACCTGAAGAATTTTCTTTCTATATGCAAGACACAGAGGCAACCAAATGAGACACCGGAGGCAATCAAGCTACTGTTGTTTCCATTCTCAGTTATAGGGGCTGCACAGATATGGCTTAACTCACTTCCCATTAACTCTATAGCAACAGGATGAGTTAGTCAAACAATTCCATAACAAGTTTCATCCACCTAACAAAAAATCTCAGCAAATTGATGAGATTGTGAGCTTCAACCAAAAGCCGATAGAGACATTGCATGAGACTTGGGGCAGATTTAAGGGTATGCTAGTCATGTGTCCTCACCATGGGGTTCCTGAATAGATGCTGGGTCAAAGGTTCTACATGGGGCTCTCGGATAGCATGAAGAATATAGTAGATGTCTCAGCAGGTGGGGCTTTTCTGAGCAAGACCTGGAGAGAAGGCTAGAATTTGCTTGACAAGATGGCTCAAAACTCCGGGTGGACAACCGGGAATGCTCCTATCATTCCAGTGGTACACTCTGTACCTCTGAATCCTTCCAACACTATGGAGGAGAACATGGATACTCTTTTGACACAGATGAGCATCCTAACGAAAAAGGTGGAAGAATCTGGGGTTAAGCAGCAAGTTCATATTGTAGATACTACCAATGGGGGCTTAGGCACATCTTGCATTAGCCAACCCATAGGTAATCCATGGGCTGCAGACCAAGAACATCATCATCAGCATCAAGACATGAACTACGTGGCAAATTATAGAGGGCAGCGACGGGGAAACCAAAATTGGGGTCAGCGGGCTCCACAACAGTACAAGCCCCTTCAGCCATAATACAATGCAGGAGGTATGAGGCCACCCAACAATATGGCTCAATATCCTAGACCTCAGGCCTTCAACAATCAGCAGCAGGGGTATCATCCTCCCCCACCACAACATGGGGGTAGACAGGACGATGGGTTCGCAAGGTTGGAAGTTATGATGCAGCAGGTAATTGGGTCACATGCCAAAACTAATAAGAGGATAAATGCACACGATACAACTATTAAGAATATAGAGGTGTAGGTGGGCAAGATTGCTATGACACTGAACAATCGTCCTCAAGGGACATTACCTGCAACACTCAAACAAACCCAAAAGATCAAGTCCCAAAGCAGCTGATGGCAGTTATTCTGAGAAACGGTAGAGATCTTAATGCTGAGCAGGAGAAATAGAGGCAACTTGCAGGCTGAGACACTCATTCCAGTCCCCATTGAACTGGATGAGTCCGCCGAGTTGACAGAAGTTACAGTCCAGCCAGCAGCTGAAAAGAATGATGTGCAGCAGGAAACAGAGAAAGCAGCTGAACTAGTAGAACAGCTGGTTGTGGAATAGGTAGTAGAGAAAAAAAAATCCCAATTGATTGGGAAGAAGAGGACTCCAGCCCCATTTCCCCAAAGATTGGCCAAGCACCAGAAAGAAGAGAAATACAAGAAATTCTTCGAAATGCTCAAGCAAATCCAGGTAAATATCCCCTTAATTGAAGATCTGAAAGAGATGCCTGGGTATGCTAAGATGATGAAAGACTTGATGTCGCGAAAATTTGATTTCCAAGATATGGCCACCGTGACTCTTACTCAGACATGTAGTGCAGTGGTATCTAGACCCATAGCTAAGAAGTTATCTGACCCAGGTAGCTTCACTATTCCATGCACTATAGGAAACTTTGCCTTTGCTAAGGCATTGTGTGATTTGGGGGCTAGCATAAATCTTATGCCTTTGGTGATCTATAAGAGGCTGGGCATCGGGAGAGCCAAGCCTACTTCTATGTTATTACAGCTTGCTTACAGGACGGTAAAGCATCTATTCGGGATATTGGATGATGTGCTTATTCAGGTGGGGAAGTTTGTGTTTCCTGCCAACTTTGTGATTCTAGACTGCAAGGTGGATGAGGATATTCCTATAATCTTAGGAAGACCATTCCTAGCCACGGGGAGAGCCTTGAACGATTGTGAGTCTGGGGAGATCAAGATGAGGCTAAATGATGAGGAGATCATATTCAATGTACAAAAATCTATGAGGCGCCATAGTGAGTTCACGAATTGCTCTCTCATTGATGTAGTAGATGTGATAGTGGAGACAGACGATGTAGAGTTGACAGCTGAAGATCCACTTCAGGTATGCCTAATGAACTTAGAGTAGGTAAATGGTGAAAGTATGGCGGAGTGGGTGTTAGCACTGGAAGGTAAGGGGTTTTGGGATAGAGCGTTGGAGTTTGAACCTCTACACTCAGAAAAAAGAGAGACCCCACCAGCAAAACCATCCATTGAGGAGCCACCAAAGCTGGAACTTAAGCCATTACCAGCTCATCTCAGGTATGAATTTTCTGGGCCCTAACTCCACTTTACATGTTATTATCTCATCTGGTTTGCTAGATGTGCAAGCTCAACAGCTTATACATGCACTCAAGGAATGTAAAACTGCCATTGGTTGGACCATGGTAGACATAAAGAGGATTAGCCCCGCTTACTGCATGCATAAGATTCTCCTGGAAGAGGGGCACAAACATTCCAGGGAACACCAAAGAAGGCTGAACCCGAATATGAAGGAAATGGTGAAGAAGGAAGTGATAAAGTGGCTAGACGTAGGAATTATTTTCCCAATCTCTTATAGTAGCTGGGTTAGCCCAGTTCAATGTGTGCCAAAAAAGGGTGGTATGACGGTTGTGCAAAATGAAAACAATGAATTAATCTCAACAAGAACCGTCAACGACTGGAGGATATGCATGGACTACAGGAAACTGAATCTAGCCACCCGTAAGGACCACTTCCCACTTCCCTTCATTGACCAGATGCTCGACGAGTTGGCGGGGAGGTCACATTTTTGCTTCTTGGATGGGTACTCGGGGTACAATTAGATCTCAATTGCCCATGAGGATAGAGATAAGACCTCTTTCACATGCCTATATGGCATATTTGCCTTCAGGAGATGCCATTCGGCCTATGCATTGCACCTGCCACATTCCAAAGGTGCATGATGGCCATATTCACTGACATGGTGGAAGATATCATGGAGGTGTTCATGGATGATTTCTCGGTGGTAGGGAATTCATTCGATGAATGCCTTGTCAATCTGACAAGAGTGCTGAAACGGTGTATTGAGACCAACTTGGTGCTAAAGTGGGAAAAGTGCCATTTCATGGTACAAGTAGGAATAGTCTTGGGCCACCAGATTTCGAGCAAGGGTATTGAGGTGGACCGAGCCAAAGTTGACATCATTGCAAAGCTACCTCCACCAACGTCTGTCAAATCCATTAAAAGCTTTCTTGGACATGCTAGTTTTTACCAGAGGTTCATTAAAGACTTCTCCAAAATTGCCAACCACCTCTGTAAGTTACTTGAAAAAGATCACCCTTTTGTATTTTTTGATGATTGCAGGACTGTATTTGAGGAGCTGAAAATGTTAAAGAGAGTGGCGAAATTCTGGAAACCTTTACAGACGAGCAGTTGCTTGCTACCACTCTCCTTGAAGTGCCATGGTATACAGACTATGCAAACTACTTGGCCAGTGGTATTGTTCCTCACGACTTGTTATCGGTCCAGAGGAAATGATTCTTTTGTGAAAGCCAACTGTACTATTGGGATGATCCCTATTTGTTTAGAATATGCCTTGATAACAAGATCTGGAGATGCGTCCCCGAGATCGAACAATTTTCTGTCTTGCAGGCTTGTCATGCTTCAGCATATGATGGCCATTTCGGAGGAGTTCGAACAACAGCCAAGATACTTGAGGCCGGATTTTACTGGCCAACAGTATTTAAAGATGCACACTTGTGGGTGAAAGGGTGTAATGAATGTTAATGCACCGGTAATATCTCCCGGCATCACGAGATGCCCATGAACCCAATCCAACAGGTGGAAGTATTTGACGTCTGGGGGATAGATTTCATGGGTCCCTTCGTCAGCTCCTATAGCAATAAGTACATTCTTGTTGCTGTAGACTATGTGTCCAAATGGGTGGAAGCTGTAGCATTAACCACCAATGATGCTAAGGTGGTGGTGGGATTTCTCAAGAAAAACATTTTCACTCGCTTTGGGACACCGAGGGCAATTATCAGCAACGGCAGTACTCACTTTTGTAATCGGGCATTTGAAAAACTGATGGAAAAATATGATGTGAAGCACAAGGTGGCTACTACATATCACCCGCAGACCAGTGGGCATGTTGAGGTATCGAACAGGGAAATAAAGAGTGTATTGACAAAAATAGTGAATGCCACAAGGACTGACTGGTCAAGAAAGCTCGATGATGCATTAAGGGCATATAGGTCAACTTTTAAGACACCAATCGACATGTCACCATACAAATTGGTGTTTGGGAAAGCTTGTCACCTACCCGTTGAATTGGAGCATAAATCATGGTGGGCACTTAAGCAACTAAATCTCAGCTGGGATGAAGCGGGTAAATCTAGGGTCACCGAATTACATGAGCTGGAAGAGTTCCGGTACTAGCTTTTGAGAGCACAAGATTATAGAAGGAGAGGATAAAGCGGCTGCATGACCAACACATCATAGAGCGTAACTTCAAAACCAGGGACAAGGTACTACTCTATAACTCAAGATTACGGTTGTTCCCGGGAAAATTGAAATCAATATGGTCTGGCCTATTCCGGGTGGTTGAAGTGTTACAGTCTGGAGCTGTGGAAATACAATCTGAAGATGGCTCTCACACTTTCAGAGTCAATGGACAGTGGTTGAAATTGTACGTTGGCATGGATGAAGCCAATGAGACGGTTGAATTGCATTTTTATGAACCTCAAAGGTTGAGCGATCCTTAAAATGCGCAAAGTTGAGTCGTGCCGCAACGTTAAATCAGGCGCTACGTGGGAGGCAACCCACAAAATTGTTGTAAGTGTAAAACATTATAATTAGTCTATATAAAAAAAATGTTGCTGCCAGGCTTAAGATTCAGAGGAGCCTTCTCACTGCGGTTCCACCGCGACCGCGGTGAAAGGCTGCCTCTGAACCTGACTCACTGCGGTTGGACCGCGATCGCGGTCAAACCGTGGTCGGTGACCCCTTCGGATTCTCCTACCTCGCGGTTCTACCGCGACTACGGTGGAGCGCGGGCAATCCAGGTATGTGCGAAAATTTTTATTTTTTTTAAATTTTGAATCCCCCCCCCCCTTTCTTTTAATAACCTTAACCTAAACTTTCCCCCCATTCTCTCACACTCCAGCCACCTCCTCACTCCCACTCTTTCTCTATAAATTTTTTTCTCCTCCCTCTCTCTACTAATTACTACCTCCTTCCCCCCAACTCTATTTCTCTTCCTCCACAACTCCCTCTCAATCCTCCACTGCTAGTCCCATTCTTCTCCTTCTACTTCAAGTAAGTTTTTCTTTTTCTTTCTCTTCTCTGTAGAGATGGATTACCTGTAAGGTTACCCTTAGAACTGTTTAGTGATAGTATAGGTGTTCTTACTTTCAGTTGTTATTTATTATTATTACTCACTGAGTTGAAATATACTCACCCCACTCCCCTGCATTTTCTGTGCAGATACAGGTGTTCAGGAGGGCAGTTGAGCTACCGCAGCTGCTACATTATTCTTATCTCGAGGAGACTTCAAGAAAGCTGCCGGCGTCCGCAGGACACGATCTCTCCCTCCATATCATCATGTCTTTTACTATTCTGCCTAGACTTGGATTGTATAGGACATTTCCATCTGTTAGAGGCTCAGACTTGTGACACCGCGATTGTTGGGCTGTATTTTCTGCATTTTGTTTCCGCATTTGATGTTTTGTTATAAAAACAAGTCATTAACTTTAATCGATCAGTATTAATTAATAATTGGCTGGTAATATGGGAAAACATGGTCGGGCTTGCCTAGCAATGTGTTGGGCGCCATCATGATCGGGGTTTTGGTCGTGACAAGTTGGTATCAGAGCCTAGGTTACTAGACTCGCGAGTCATGAGCCAGTTTAGTAGTGTCTCACAGATCGGTACGGAGACATCTGTATTTATCCTTGGGAGGCTGCAGACCTTTTAGGAAACACTTCACATTCTTGGGATTATTATCGTGCGTACTTGATTCAGCTTGAGGTATGATTTTTGAAATTCCTTCTGCACGTTGATGCGCGCACTCGAGTGCTTAGTAATATATTTGCCTTAATGGCTTGTGATTCCCCAATCGAGGGGCGAGATATAACCTCTGTGAATTCATGCTGGGCCAGTCGGGAGGACTTGAGGCCGGATCTTTGTCTATGGCTTGAGCACCGAGGTTTTGATTTTGTGAGCCGGAGTTATAAACTTATATGTTCAGTAACCCTAATTGGGGGAATGTCAGCTAGATAGCCATGTGATGTGTATCATGGTGGTAGGTGTGCTGAAATACTAAATTGAGGCGAAGTAGATGGGTTATCTCTTGCGGAGTGCCCTTAGGTGAGCTGATTCTTATGTGTAATTGAAAGGTATTTGATATGTATTATGATTTGATCAGGTGCCACACATGTTAGTGTATCAATTTTGATAATATAATTCGTGCAGTATTGAGATTTAGGTTGTTGATATACCTTGTAGTGTCTTGTCGATTTGTGGACATGTTGTTAAGATGGTTTGGTGATTCTCTGGCATGTGGATAGGCCAAAGTACAAAGGAAACTCCGTCAAAATTTTTGGAAAATTTGGGACTTAGAAAAGATTTTGTCACCTAAAGAGTAGGCTTAACTGTTGTGGGTGTATAAATGTAAGAATTGCAGAAGAGTTAAGATTTATGATGATTCGAGTCTCTGCCAAAGCTAGTAAATGACTTGAGTTCAATCTCATTATAACATTGTGGCGTCATTTGAATAAGAATGCTGTGAGTGGTTAAAAGTGCTTTGATATATGGCTTCTAGCTAAGTTGGAGAGGTTGCTATTGTCTAGCTGATTGCACAGTTGTGTGCTATGTTGATTCTGTCTCTAAGTACGTTGGAAATTTTGGTAAAGGCTACATGGTGCGTAGTAGATGTGAAGGAATATTAGAATGTTTTGAGTTACTATTGATAAAGAATGCTCTCTACATTAGAAAAAAATGGGTATTTGTATCCGTATGAAATCATGTTTGTGGTGTCAGAGTACTGACAAGGCACAAGTGGTTCTATTCATTTAGGGCATGTGATTTACAGCTGAATAAGGGTGAATGACTCTCGCGAGAATTGTATTACTACGTTCAAGGTTTTGCATATGACAATCCAGTGTCCTAAGTTTGTGTATGTGGCTAAGGACTGTGTTTTCATTAGAAGAGATCAAAACTTGTGCTATGTTATGTCATTATAGGATTCTATGTATCCGTATTTGGAAGGTAATGGTAAAGAATTCAGATTCACATGAAGTTCTTCAAGTAATGTATTCTGGAATATGGTATTTCTGGGAAACTTTTGATAGGGTATTCGGTGGTCTATGAGTCTTAGATAGGGTGGTCTTATGTGCGAGTCTCATGTGGTAAACCTGGGTTGAGGTATTGTAGTGCTACAGCAAAGGCTAATATTTAATTAAAGATGAATCAGAAAGGAAGTTGGGTAAATGGAACAGCTTGATAATGAATCGAAATAGTATGATAAGGATACGATTAATTCCAGGTATGTGCTCGATGTAATGAGTCTTGCAGGTATTGTGCAACAAAGCTCTTGCGTGCTGGCAGTTTGCTTAGCAGGGTATATGGTCAAAAGGGACAAGGTAATGTAAACTGATAATATCTTGTGGTGTGGTGGTATTCTCTTGTTGAATCGACTTTAATGATTGAGTTGTTGACGGCATAGGGAAATTTTTGAATGACTTTCGTGGTATGATTGGATGTTTGATGTGCGTTATGTATTCGTACGGTGGAGTGTGGAATTAGGCATAGCGATTCGTGTGCTATATATGTGCTGGAGACTAGGAGTTCTCATAATCCGCCTACCCAGTGGTGGTCTATCATGTGTATCGGCACCGTTTAGTGGTTATTGGATATTGGAAGCCCTAGTGGCTCTCTCCTTGCTTGATATGATGAATTTGAGTTATGATATATGATTGCAGACTGGTTGTCATAAGTTAGGTTGTCTAGACTAATGTGATATGGACTATGTCGAAAAATGTCACAAATTGCGTAAAAGAGTGCATCAGATTATGTTCCAGCAGGGTAGATGTACCCAGGACCAGCAGATGGCTGGTAGGTATTGCTTTGTCAGTTGGGCCTTCGTGGCGAATGTCAGTGCAGAGGTTTCTGCCATTGATTCAGTTTCGGTATTGAGGAACTTTGTCGGATGTGTTTTTTGTGGTCGAGATTGAAGCTATATATGTCTATGGTAATGAGAAACTTGACTTGATGTGCATTTCCTTTTGCGAGATTTATGCGTGGATCGGGTGGCACACCACCACAGATTATTTGGATCGGGTGGCACGCCGCCACAGGTATGGTATCTGAATCGGGTAGCACGCCGCCACGGGCATGTTACTGGGGTGGGTTACACGCCGCAATAGTGTGATGTGGAGAATAGTTTCCTATATGTTACCTTGTATATAATATTTCCTGGCTTCTGAGAAAAAGTCAGTATTGGGTACCGCTCGGCGAATAGAACATCGGTTGTGTCCTTTCAGGAATTTATAGCATATATTAATTGTATCACTGCGGGTGTGATTGATTGCTTGAGTTCAGACCTAAATATGTGCGTGGCTGACCGTTATGAGCATGGTGACTTGAGGTGTTTCAGGAGTAATAGTGTTTGGATAGAATCATGAACTATGGCAAGGCCACGTGATGTTATGACCTTTCGAGGAGGCTTCAGGTACTCTAATTCTATGATGTGAGACGAGATCTCAGTTATGTGTTGTGATGGTATCGAGGAATTTGAATTACAGCTCTTTTGTGTGAGTCAGTTGTCATGATTCTAGTGTGTTCAGATCATTTCTTATTGGGGCCTGTGTTGTGCTCGTCGTGGCTTAGGCCGATGAGGAGGTGTCATATTACCAGTGTGGTGTGTTAAAATCGAAATGATCGTTGGAGTCATTAATGAGTGCGAACATACGTGATTTCAGCTAGATAGAAAGGTAATATCGAGGTTTGGCTCCAAAATCCGTTGTAATATCAGTCAAAAGAGAAATGGATTCATAAATGGTTGATCTGAGAAAATGTTACGGTTTAGCGCGTGTTTTATTTATCGTTGGCAGTATATGAAAGTGTTGGAATAGACTTCAACTAATAAGAGGTTTCCATTGGTATTTGGGTATTGTAGGCAACTGCGGTAAATAAAGAATGTTATTGTGGTCATATGAGTAAAGTGATGCAAAGTATGAATTCAACAAAGTTATGCATTAATGTTTGGGTACAACGTGTGGAGATTTGTATGGTGGTCGAATGATGGAAACAGACTTGGCAGGAAATTCAGGATGTTGGAATTTGGCCTAATGGCTTATTCACTTGAATAAAGAATTATATCTACAGAATTATATAGCTAATGTACTCAACTAAGTAGTGGTAGCACGGGAAGGTGCATGATGTGTTAAACAAGTTATTTGAGACTACATCATTGTAGTTCTCAAGCACATTCGAGGACGAACGTATGTTTAAGTGGGGGAGATTGTAATGACCCGACATGTCGTTTTGAGCTCCGGCGCGTCATTCAGCAGATTGAGGCCATGAACAACTTCATCTCAGGTATATTGACTTGTATGTATGGTCAGAATTAAAATTCAGGAAGTTTGGAGGCAAATCTAAATGGAAATTCTCATTTTGAAAGCTTAAAGTTGAAGAAATGAACTACGATTGGAATTTTGAGTAAATGACCTCGGAATTGGGATATGAAAGTTCCAGCATGCTCGTATGATGATTTTAAACTTGGACGTATGTCCGGATTTGGTTTTTGATAAACCGTGAGCATTTCGGCGTATATGGTGGAAGTTAGTATTTCAGAAGGATTTCATAAATTTGGGTTGGAAGGCATTTTAGAGTTATAGATGTCCGTTTGGGATTCCGAGTATGAGAATAGATCCGTATGGTGATTTTGGAGTTGGGAACGCAATTGGAAGTGAATTCGGACGTCCGGAGGTCATTTTGAAGTCATTTGGCTAAATATAGGAATTTGAAGGTTTATGAGAAAATTCGACCGGAAGTGAAAATTTTGATATCGGGGTCGGAATGCGATTCCGAAAGTTGGTGCAAGTCCATAATGTCGAATGTGACTTGTGTGCAAACTTTGAGACAATTCAGATTGATTTTGATAGGAAATGGGAAAATTAATCTCTTTAAGGAAAGCTTAAGTTGGAAAAGTCAACTCAATGTTGACTTATGAGTTAGAGAGCTCGGAATTGAATTTCGATGATTAGGTTAGTTTCGAGGGATGATTTAAGACTTAGGAGCGCAATCGAAAGTCATTTTGGAGGTCTGGTGAAGAAGTTAGCCTATTTTGGCGAAGTTGGAATTTTGGCGGAATCCGATTGATAGGTGATATTTTGATCCGGGGGTTAGAATGGAATTCCGACAGTTGCAGTAGATTTGTTAGGTGATTTTGGATATGTCTGCAAATTTTCTGGTCATTCGGACACCGTTTGGTCGGGTTTTTGATCGAATGTGAATTTTAAAAGTTTATGTTTAAGTTTGAATCGAATTCTAGGATTTTGGTGATTTTTGATGTTTAAGGTAGCATTTTTATGATCCGAGCAAGTTTGAATGAAGTATTAGGTTGAGTTTGTGTTTTTGGTTGAGGTCCCGAAGGCCTCGGGGTGATTTCGGATGCCTAATGGGCATTTTTGGTTTTGTAAAACACTGCTGAAATGCAGTAGATTTTCAACACTAGTAGGCTACTTTGGGAGCTCATATCTTGTAATCTATAAGGAATCACAAAAGGTGTAAAACATGAAAGTTATAGACCTTCGTGTCTACTTTGCAGAAAGCTAAAGAACTTGTAATTTGGACATCTGTACTAGAAGTTATGATCGACGGAAAATAACTACTGGAGCAATAGGATGTACAACTTGAATAGCGCAGGTGCAAGGTACAACTCGACGAAGCACGGACAGATTCTTTATTACACGAAATTGGTTTATTTCTTTCACTTATTTCATTTGGTTTGGATGATTTTGGAGAGCATCAAGAGGGGATTTTCATCATCAATGTGAAGGTAAGTTATCCCCACCTATTTTGAGTTAAGTACATCAATTATGTATGGAATTGGGTATGAAAATTGTAGAAAAATTGAGGAACTAGGCCTAGGAATTTGAAAATAAGATTTGGTGATTTGAGGGGTCAAATAAACTCCGATTTTGATGAACTTTATATGTACGAACTCGTGGCGAGACGAGGATTCTGAAAATATGAGTTTCATAATTTTTCAAGAAGCGGGCCCGGGGCTCGGGTTTTGGCAACTTTGTGTTTTTGTGTGTTTTTCGAGTCCTTTCGATTGGGTTATGACTCATTAGCCTATTTTGATGTATTCTTATTGGTTTTGATCAAATTTGGCACCCGAGGAGGTCGATTTGTGAGGAAAGTGCAAGGCAAGCTAGGACTTTTGGCCGGTTCGAGGTGAGTGGTGGTAATAAATGATGTACTGCGGGTTCGAAACCCCGTACTTGCACCATACAGTGCTATATTGAGATGAAACACGCGTCATGTGACGAGCGTGGTGGTATTTTTACTGGGGATTTGGACTTGGTCCTTCCCGACTAATAGTTTACTGTGTATAATGACTAAGATTGAGCTTATATCTGTGTAATTGGGCTAGTAACCGTGTTTGGGGCCTTGTGCCGATCAGTAGAGTATTAGAGAAGCCTGTAGAGCTAAGTGACCCTTATATCATGTTGGACACATACACTCAGCCGTATTCATAGTTGTATAGCGTATCATGAGCCTGTACTAGATGTGTACTCTAAGAGAGACTACATGGGGTGGAATTCCCTCTTCTAGCTGAGTGGGCCCGATAGGCCAAGTCTAGATTGATTGAGATGGGAGCGAGGACCCGCTATAGTGTATTATATAGACCCGCTATGAGGTATTATATATATATATATATATATATATTGGATCGAGCTGCACGTCGCAGCACTATATATATTAGATTGGGCTGCACGCCGCAACACTATATATATATATTGGATCGGGCTGCACGCCGCATCACTATATATTGGATCAGGCTGCACCCCGCAGCATTATATATATTAGATCGGGTTGCACGCCGTAGTACTATATATATTGGATCGGGTTGCACATCGTAGCACTATATATATTGGATTGGGCTGCACGCCGCAGCACTATATATATTAGATCGGGCTGCACGTCGCAGCACTATACATATTGGACCGGGCTGCACGCCGCAACACTATATATATTGGATCGGCTGCACGCTGCAGCACTATACATATTGGATCGGGCTGCACACCGCAACACAATATATATTGGATCGGGCTGCACACCGCAACACTATATATATTGGATCGGACTGCACGCCGCAACACTATATATATTGGATCGGGCTGCATGCCGCAGCACTATATATATTGGATCGGGCTGCACGCCGCAACACTATATATATTGGATCGGGCTGCACGCCACAGCACTATATATATTGGATCGGGCTGCACGCCGTAACATTTTATATATATACATATATATTGGATCAGATCGGGCTGCACGCAGCAGCAGTATGAGTGATGACTAGGTCAGTGTGCGATCATTGTGAGACAGTTGTGGACTGGAATTGGATTTATCACTGCATAGATGGCTTACCTCACACTTTCAGTTGTTATTTATTATTATTACTCACTGAGTTAAAATATACTCACCCCACTCCCCTGCACTTTCTGTGTAGATACAAGTGTTCAGGAGGGCAGTTGAGCTATCGAAGCTGCTACATTATTGTTATCCCGAGGAGACTTCGAGGTAGCTGCCGGCATCCGCAGGACCCGATCTCTCCCTCCATATCATCATGTCTTTTACTATTCTGCCTAGACTTGGATTGTATAGGATATTTCCATATGTTAGGGGCTCAAACTTGTGACATCATGATTGCTAGGCTGTATTTTGTGTATTTTGTTTCCGCACTTGCTATTTTGTTATGAAAACGTGTTATTAACTTTAACCGTTCAGTATTAATAAATAATTGGCTGGTAATATGGGAAAACATGGTCGGGCTTGCCTAGCAATGTATTGGGCGCCATCATGACCGGGGGTTTGGGTCGTGACATGCACACTAGCAAAACTAAAATGAACTTGAGAGTGTATATCCGAGCTTGACTGTAGATTCGAGGATATGCCTTAAATTACACAATACAGCTTGCTTGAACATTGATAGGACTCTGTAGATGGACCTGATTCTGAATGAGTTGCATGCTAAGTATGTGTGAGTTTTTACCTGCATTATATGTTTATACATGATACCTAGAACTTGCCCTGTGTGTGTGCAAAGCGAAATAGAAGTTGTTTAGTTATAGAGATGATAGAGGCATTTCTTTGTGTAACCCCATAAATAAAAACAAAACTGTGAATTCACATGTACATAATATCTTAGTTAACCTCTTTGAGCCTTAAGCCTATTCTTTGATAACCCTATAATGTTCACAAAAACTATATCATACATTGTTGTACCTTACCTCTTAGAAGCACTTTAGTTATAATGAATATGCAAAAGTGAAAGTGTAGGGTGAAGGGAAATTGAAAAAGGGAAATCAAGAATTAATGGTAAAAAATGGTGAACTGGCAATGTACAGTAAATGCTTTACAAAGCAATGAAAAAAATGTATACATGTAAATAAGAAGCCAGTTACACCAAATGAAAAGGGAGATTAGAAGTGAATAAAAGATGAAGGAATGGTTAGGGGAAGCATACGAAAAACTTAAGGGGAAGTTGTGTAAAAGAAAGTGCTTAGGGAGGTTAGCCACTATAACCAAAAGTATCCTACCCGTCCCATAGCCTACATTACAACCCTTAAAGACCTCTTGATCTTTGATTAAATAACTCGATTAGTGGAGTATTACACTAGGGGCAAGCCTATGGTGTATCTGTGTACATATAAATGCTCTTTGCTGAGAGTGAGTGAAAATTTTCTATATATATATAAGTTCCATGTTATAAATTGCTTATGAGTGGGAACTTCTCTCAGTATGATTGTGTGAGGGCATGTAACTCAGGAAGAAAAAGGTAAGTTTGCAAGTCTGTGATAATAATTAGAGTAAGAAATAATGTGTTGGAATTTGAGTTTACAGTTGAGTAAGGATTGTGCATTACTTAGGTTAATCAGGAATGATAGCTTGTGTGACATATTTTGGGGGAGGCATTGATAAAATAGGCCTAAAAGTGTGATTAAAGTTGCTCGAGGACGAGCAAAGGTTTAAGTGTGGGGTGTTGATAATAGATGAATTTGACTATATTTATGCCCTAAATAATCACACTTTAATATTTTTTTGATAATATATATGATGACAAAATGCTCTTATTAGTGTTTTTAGTGTGTTATAGGTACACAAGAGTTGATGAAGGCTAAAAGAACAGTTTTGGAGTCAAAAGAAGGTGAAAAAGTCCATGTGTGAAACAAATCAAGAAATTGTGCTGAAACAGTCCGGAAGAATCAGCGGCATTGTTTGACCGCGGTTCCGCCGCGACCGTGGCAGAACCGCGGTACAATAGGCCTGCTGATGTTTTGAAGAATCAGAAGGCATTATCCACTGTGGTTCCACTGCGAACGCGGTCAAACCGCGGTGGAAGGCGAAAAACTTAAGGGCTGAAGTTTAAAAACAAAAATTATAAAACCTAAACCCTATATATATTGTTAGGATTCGCCCAAAGGAGGCAAGATTTGTACTATTGACTACTTTTGCAAGCAAACTAGTAAGAGAGAACTCTCTCAACATCTTTCTTTCCTTTACTTTGAATTCTTGATTATGAAATCCATTATTTCTTTTGCTTTCTTAATTATGAGTAGCTAAATTCTTATCTAAGGTTTTGATGGAACCTATTAATTGATGAACTTCTGGGTTATGTGAATACAAATTGTTAGCTAAATTTCTATTTGTTCAACTTCGTTCTTGTTGTAGTTAATTGATTGGATCCTCAATTAGCTGTGCCTATTTAGTGTACATAACTTGGAAAAGAGTGCATATTTAGGTTATTGTTGAACAACACTACACCTAGATTATTGGAGGAATCTATATTTGCGGCGTAAAGGTGGGATTAGAAATAACAAAACCTTGGGTGCAATCTAAAGTGAACTGTGCTAAATAAAGCTAGCTAGGGTAGCTCAGAAGAGTGCAATAGTAAATTATTGTAATTGCTCGGGAGAGAATTACGGTAGAAATAGGGTTCATGATTGATAGAGAAATATTAACAATTTGTATGAGAATAAACATAAGGGGTTCCATCAATAGGGGAAATCATCACCTTAGTTTTTCTCATCATTCATTACAACACATTCAGTTATTTTCTTCAATTCTTTAGTTTATTGCAAAAGTAGTTAGTAGAAACTAATCACAAAGAAATTTGAAAGTTTGAGAAGCTGATTTAGAAGTATTATTGGGTTTTGAAGGTTGTAATTGATAGGTTAACTCTCTGTGGGATTCGACTCCGGACTTATAAAATCGTGTTATATTTACAGCGACCGCATTGTCCTTTTTGTAAGGCATAATTGGGCGTGATCAATACATATAAGTTTCTTTGGATGCATATTGATACAAATAACAATTATCTTTTGGTGTCGTGTATCTGATGTTTTTTTTGGCAGCAACTTCCTTTACATTGACACATGAATAATCATTCATAGGGTTTTTCCTCTTTGAAGCAAATGGATTTTTTGTTTTTTTTTAAAGATTTTTCAACTTGGACTTCTTTCGACTTGTCATTGTATAATTTAGTTCTTCTCTCAGCAACTGTAGTTGCTGATAAACTTGCAAATCTGACTCCGCTTGAGTTATTTGCAACGGAGAATTTTGGTGGTTATACCTCTAGTTATCATCTTGTGTGGCATTGAATCTTCCGTTGGAGAGAAAAACCAAAGCTTCCAGGTGAGAAACAATACCAAATGGTTATTGTTTGAGAAATTTATGAAAAATCGGTATAAAAATTATAGAAACAAAATAATGGTATCAAAATCGAATAAAATTTTAACTATTAGAAGTTCTTATATAGTTTAAATAAAAATATTTCTTAATAATTTTTAAAATTTTAAAGTCTTAATATTAAAAAAATATTTAAATGACAAATTATCTTTTATTAATTTTAAAGTCTAAATTTTTTTGTTGAATTTTTTTTTTTTTTTCTATGTAAAGTAAATAATGACTGCATACAAATTATGAGAAATGCATGTGCTGATTGTTGCCCAAATTAAGCAAAAAGATATCGGATAATATTAGGAACAATCTTAGTAAATGTTTTAAATATTAAGCCTTCCTACACGAAATAATTTAATAGAATTTTTTTGATTGTTATTATTTTGCCTTTACAAATACGTTATATTATATAATTTAATTTAAATAAGGAACGAACCAATACATACATTTAGTTAATTTTGAAATTTTAAATATTAGGAAAATAATTAAATGACTATTTTTAAATATAAGGGATTTAATAAATAACAATTTTATCTAATGTGAAAACTATTTTTAAAAGGGTGAAAAAATAAACGACATTTATCTTTTAATATAAATAAAATATAGATAGACTAGTAAAGTATTTTAGAGTCAACAACCTTTCAAACTCGTTTGAGATTTTATTTTATCTTGAACTATAATAACTTCAAGCGTGACCATAATTTGAAGCATATGAGTTTTGAATTCTAATATTTTTAAGTTATAATATTTTAAATTAATAATTTTATATATAGTCATTTAATTTCTTAAAGCAAATATAAAGTTTTGACTAAAGCAACTAACTCAAAAGTTAGCCATGCCCATGCATGTATAAGCCATGAGAAGCGTCCCAAAATCCCAATCACACAAGACTTCAAGTGGGCTCAAACAAGGGGGAGCCACAGCCATTGAGTATAAAATAATAATAAAAAAAAAAGCACAAAGTAAAACAGCGGCAAATAAATAAAAAGTAAAAGCAATATATTCCCCAGAATTTCATCTGCGTATTCGCGTAAAAAGTCAGCAGCTTTTTCAGTTTCGAATTTCAATTCTCACTAATCAGGTAATTCACGCCTCTTTATATTTTCCAATTTACTTTTTTTGCTGAATAGTGTTGTATTCTGATCTGATTTCTGGTTTAATTTTTTGGTCAGGTTAAGACTTAGATTTCTTCGATTGTTTGGTTTTTAATGGCTTCGAAACGAATATTGAAGGAGCTGAAGGATCTCCAAAAAGATCCTCCTACCTCATGCAGCGCCGGTAAAAAAAAATGATTTTTTTCTAATTTTATGCTCCTATTGTTTGTAATTTATATGATTTTTTGGTAAAGTTTTAATTTTTTTGCTTGTTTGGTGGTTGATCTATGGATTCTTCTCGATGTACAAGGATTACTGTTTTTAGATGCTGAAATTTCAATTTTAACTTTGCTCAGATGATATTTTCTTTTTAAATTTAATTGTTATGATATTTGATTATTCTAATAGGTCATTGTGAGATTATGGATTTCTGTTGTTTTTTTCAAATTAAGTTATCTCAAGTCAAACATATCTAGCTAGATTTAGTGACTAGTCTAGCTTGATATTTGAACCCTAGTTTCTCGTGGTTCATTCCAGCTTCGTCGACCACTAGGTCATACCCTTCAATGCAATTGCATATGTTGAATTGAAAGTTTTTAGCTCTTTGCTTACAATGCTGTTTTTTGCCATCTATCACTTCGGTCGTCCTTTCTTTTTCATCAAATTGTGAATGACTCAAGTGCCTTTTGCAAAATATAACAGCTTAGGTCTCCTGTGTTTAAAGCTTTGATGTGTTCAACCTTTAAAATTCGTAGAATTGAACTCATTATACTGTGAAATTATGGGTTCAAAATATTACACTAAGGGTACAAAACTGTGAGTCTCAAAGGCCTTGAGGTGTGGCCCAAAAGGGATCGGGCCAAAGTAGATAATACCTTGACTGTTGGTCCTGGGATGTTACAAGAGGAGCATAATATTACATAGTGCTCTTTGACATCTGTGGAATAGGGAGCTTGTCTTCTGCTTATCTATAATGTAGCTTCTAATATCTTTAGCTTAATTTTGTAAATACCAGTATTTTAAAAGATGGGGGCGCAAGGCGAGCGCGAGCCCCGAGACACGGGGCATAAGTCCCATGGATCTTCAATTTTACAATTTTATAATTAATAAAATAAGCTGTAATTATTTATTAATCTAAAATTACATTAAAATTGTAGAAAAACCACAAAAATCACAAAAAATATAGGAAAATTATTATAATTATATGAAGTAACAACACAAATATATACAAATACATGAAATACATCTTAGCAATTAGTCAATAATGAGTTACACGAGTTTTAGTGATTTGTGAAGCAAAGAGCTCCTGGATTTTAGGAGAAGGTTCAAGTTGTATTGAGTATGGATGATTTCTTCACTGTCTAACGAGGTTAGGGCTTTTTTCAATGTGGTGGGGACAGATTTGGGGTAAAGCATAGAGGGGTTTAAAAAATATAAGGAGAATTGTCAATATTATCCCTTAATTTGTTAAGTTCCATCTGGCATGAGCCTTGGTCCGGAGCTGAATCTTGTGCCTAAGTATGCACCCAAAGGATCTACGCCACCATTAACGCCTGGTTGCGTTTTACTTGTGCCCTGCCCTGATCTCTCCCTGGGGCTCGCTCCTAAAATTCCCCTAAAAACACTGGTAAATACACGTGAAAAGAGAAGATTCCTACCACAACAAGCTTTATACATGTCAGACTTTTGTTTAATTGGTTCTCATGACAGAACTTATGCTGGTGGCCAGGTTAATTTTCAAAATGATCTGAATTTATTGGTTGAACACAATGGGTAGTTGTTGTTGTTGTATCTGAATTCTTCCCTTTCGGATAGGGGTAAGGCCTGTGTATGTATTACCCCCAGACCCCACTTTGTGGGAACACACTGGGTAGTTGTTGTTGTTGTATCTAAATTTATTGGTTATATGGCAATGTCAATTCATCATGCACTTTTTTCATTGTTCAAGTTTCTTTGTGCTAGTTTTCCTAATGTCATTATGTCCATACTTTTATCTTCTTTTTAGTATAATGTCGTGTGCATTGAAGCCTCGAAGATATTTAGTTTCTGCCAGGAATACTTATAGAGATGTTTCTTTGTCCACATTGTCATGCTAGTCCTATAAGCCAATCATGAATCCTTCTACTAAATCTTACCTTATAGAAAACAACAACAACAACATACCCAGCATTATCCCACCGTGGGGAGGGTAGTGTGTACGCAGACCTTACCCCTACCTTGTGAGGATAGAGAGGTTGTTTCTAATAGACCCTCGGCTCAAGAAAAATAAAAGAAAGAAAAGAAAAAATAAATAATTATTCCTTCTAATCCATCTTTCCTGTGATACTGTTGTCAGATGCTTTTCATATTCCACGTTGTTCAATTATTATAGCCATGATAGTTTATATGTAATTTTTTAAATTTGCTTCTATCTTAGTATATGATGCATGCTTGACTATTTTGATACATGATCTGCCTCCCGATTTGGCAACACTGGTTTGAATTATAGTGATTGGGCATTTTGGATATTCTTCAACAAGATGTTGTGCAGATATTAGCATCTTTTGTAGAGGAGATATATTCTATCTTATTCATCATTTGGAGATGTATGCTAAATAATAGTGGTATTGGCTTGCTAACATTTTTGCACCATGTGTTGACAGGTCCTGTTGGAGAGGACATGTTTCACTGGCAGGCTACAATAATGGGCCCCTCTGACAGCCCTTATGCTGGGGGTGTATTTTTAGTCACTATCCATTTTCCTCCAGATTATCCATTCAAACCTCCTAAGGTATCTTATAGTTGCAAATTACTTTGTGTGTCAATGATGTGCCTGCTGGTGGTTGTTCTATTTGCAGTGTCTTTACTTGGTTTTTGCATATTGGAGCATAATTCTCTTTGTAATTTTGACTCCCGTCTATTCTTGCATTGTTTGATGATGTTGAAATAGATTTCCTGGTAATGAGCTTGTGCCAAGTGCAATGTAGAAGAGAAGTTTTTTGTTAGACTTTCACCTTGCCTTAGAAACAAATTCTCAAGGTTGAGGTCTAACTTACAGATAATACACTAGTAGGTTTTGTTACCGGGAGAGGGAGGTGTTATGACACTTGAATAAACATAGTACATATGCTTGTTTTTGAAACTTTTGGTGCCAGATATAGTGATTAAAGAGGAATATGGAGAGCGCAACACTTGATGTGTGGGCCAGGCGCATGTCACAGGTTCATACCTTGTCGGAGATAAAAGATTGGTATTTACGTGGAGAAGGATAGAGGGTCAGCTCATTTTCCACCAAGTTTTGAACTGTGCACCGTTGACCCTTCGGGATTTCTTGGTGATAAAAAATTGCCTTGGATTATTCATACTTCATATTACTTTGATTAATGTGGTGTTTAAATACTACTAGGCGGGCTGGCTAGTAGCTATTTTATTAATAATAAAAAGAAAATCCAGAAAGGAAGAGTACAAGTAAAGGGGGGCAAAAGCTACAGTAGTATTGCCTTGCCTCTATGCCTTGGCTATATAATCATCCTTGTGCGCCTCCATTGCCTTATGATGGCAGCCTCATGATGAGACTCATGGTGTTGCTGCGACAAAGTCTCGTGAGGGCGAATGATCTCATAGCCCTTTGGATATTTTCCAAAGACATAGGACATATAACAAGCACATACTGAGCTAGACCTTACCTTACAATTCCTAATGAGGCATAAAAATCCTCATCTTAGCAAGTATGTAAAACATAAGAACTAGAACGAACTAAGTACTCTATGATCATCACGGAGTTTATAACATACTTTGTGATGATATTACAAATGATGATACTCAGAAAATGATAGAATAAAATAAGGTAAAAAATTGAGTCTTGGCCCTCTTTCTTCAACCTTGTGAACTCTTCAATTTGTAGCTCCTTGGCTTCTTCTTCCACTATCTTCAAATATTCTTCAAACTTTGTACTTTCTTCTTTGATCTATTGGACCTTGGTGGTGGGGACAACTGCCTTTTGCTTTGCAGACAGAAAGAGCAAGACCTCTTTGGTGTGGGTTAAGAACGAGGAAGATTCGGCTTTTTTAGAATGACATCATGATCAGTATCAACTAGGTGATCTGCAGGACTGAATGCATGTTTTATACAGATGTGCTGAAACATGAAACATTTGGAAAATTTCTGTCAGTCAGACAAGCTGTTTTTTGGCCAATTATTAGTTGGTGAACGGTGAACCTGAACATGTTCATGTATTTATGGTTGTCAGTTTATAATGTGGAGTCTTCCACTTAGATTTTATTGTATTAAATTATGGTTAATTCTTTGCAGGTTGCTTTTAGGACAAAGGTTTTCCATCCAAATATCAACAGTAACGGGAGCATATGCTTGGACATACTGAAGGAGCAGTGGAGCCCCGCCTTAACTATTTCCAAGGTCCTTTCTTACCTTTGTCTGCTAAGAAATAATACAAGCTATGAAAACATACTTATTCAGTGGTCTGGGACTCAAAATATAAGAGTTCTTTCAAATCAATTTGGATGCATCAGCTAATTGTTGGTAATCTAAAGGATAGGTAATAAAATTTAGAGCATAGTTTGGAAAACCACCTAGGAATTGGATTTGGGTGTAATTGGGTGTAATTACACAGTTTGGCATGTTTGTTTGGTCAAGTAATTACTTGGTCAGCATGGAATTGGGAGTAATTGGAGGGATGTAATTACACTCTCCAATTCTCAAGAGGGAGGTGAGAATTGGTGGTAATTGTCACACCTCCTTTTGGCGCGCCCGCGGGGGCGCAATGGAGTTTTTCCAATTAAAGGACAGTCGAAACGGGATTTATTTATTTAGTTCAGAGTCGCCACTTGGATTGGAAAAATAATGGTGTTCCAAGTCACCGGTTTAATCCCGAACCGAGGAAATTTATGACTCTGTAATACAGTCTGCGAAACTAGAAATCCGGATAAGGAATTCTGTTAACCCGGGAGAAGGTGTTAGGCACTCCCGGATTCCGTGGTTTTAGCACGGTCGCTCAATTGCAATTTTTGTTTTTATCTGATTCTTTTATATATTTTGACGGTGTGCTTTTAATGCTCCGCTTTTATTTTTAGAAGAATTGCGACGTTACGAAAACACATTTCGAGCCGCACCGTAACCAGTACGCCTGCGACTCTAATGTATTTCAGTTTCGCCGAGAGTAAGATTTGGGTTACATAAATGCACACCCGTATTCAGGAAAGTAATTTTATTTCAAGTCGTGCCTAAAGAGTCTATCGTCTATTTAACTTTGGGAAAAGGACCGTGAAATTTACTAGACGGTCCTTTCAAGTCTAAGTTTTCATGACAATTATTCGAGGGCCCCACAATGGTGTATTTTTGGTGAGGCTCATCTCGTTTATTTTAAAAGGACAATCCTAAAGTGACTACATTTTTTCTACTAAGTTCGTCTCTAAATAAAAGAGAAAAGGTCCTAATTTATTGCATGTTTATAAGCTCGGACCTCTTATTAGTTATTGAATCAATGTGAATGGAAATTGCACTCGAGCTTGCATAAGGGAAATTGTTTTATACCTTATTCTACAAGCGAATAATACTAAAACTAAAATTATAAATAGCATACGAATTTGACAAAATATCAGAACAAACTAACCATTCTCTAATTAATTTAAACCGACCGTATTAGATGAATTGAGCCAATGGAGTTAACTATGTGTAATACAAAGGTCATTTTGAACTTCATGCTAACGTTCGTCACTACATTAGTTACTAATTTTATTCAAATTGCTATTTAAAGCGATGTTATTTACTCAAGTGACCTAGTAAATTCCGACAAAATCATTCAAATTAGTTGATCTACAAACGCTCATTAACGGATTATTTTAGTCTATCTTCATTAACTACTAATACTACTTATTGTGAGATTTAGTCTAAATGATAATGTCTTATTCAACACTCGAACCTGTTTTTATGCCATCAACCTATGTCGTTCTGGAAATGCTATCACAATAGGATATCAGTGAATCCTTTCTAATTTCTCTACCCGCTAAGCTTAATTGAAATCCAAACCTATTAACAATCATCTTAATAGTCTCAAATATCTGATAAAGCTCGAGTACCAACAATGTTTTCAAAGGTTCGAATTCATACAATCCAATATTATGTACAATAGGAATGCTAACAGTACTTCAACGAGTTATATATGAGAAAACAGTTTAAACGTAATAAACAAATCAAACTATATGAGCCAACTTCAGTTCTTTTCATTTTCCTTTTTCAAGCATGAGATCTACATGGAATAAACTCGAATGTATACCTGGAAATCACAATGGGGAGAAGTTAGTTGCAGCAGCAGAATGCACAACAACAACAACCGTACCAGCAACAACAGAAACAGCAACAGGAGAATAGCAGTGACCAAAACACAGCAATAGTAGCAACCAAACAGAACTACCAGCAGTAGCAAAACACAATGACAATAGCTACCACAATAGACCAACAACAATGCCACTGGACCAAACAGCAACAATCAAACAATCACCAGCAACACCATACTCCAGCAGCAATACAAGAATAGAAGCAACACTCAAACAAACCAATAGCCACCCAATAACTACACACGGCCAGCAACCACAACACACAATCAAACAGTAAACCAATGGCCTTCTCTCACAACAGCAATGTCAGACAGTGGTCTCAACTAATGGAACAGTAACCACCAACCCAATGAAACAGTAACCTTTTCTATCCTGTTTGTTCTCTCTATCTATATGTGTGTATGATCAACCCTTACTGTATGTGTCTCTGCCTGTGTCTGTCTATGTATGTCGGATCTTTTTTCTATCCGTGTATATGCCCCTTATATATCACTAAAACAGACCCTTTATCATTCTTGAAACACTTAAACTAATCCCACCCATCATCTTTGCCCATGATATTCTCTTATACCTCCACTACTACATGTCTTGTCCTATTTTTTAATTTAAAGTTATGGGTGAGTTAATTGTTTAATCATTTTGTCTTGAAGCTCCCCCCATACCATTATGTCTTGTAACAAATAGAATAGTTTAATGGTCCATTAGTGTTCCCTGACAGAATATTCAACTAAGCATATTTAAACTTTGAATCCCAAAATACCTCTGAAATCACTATCCTACATCCATACCCTACTTCCTTAGTCTTATTACCCCTTATTGCCTTTAATATATTTTATATTAACTGATCAAATGCTAACTAATCAATCAGTAATTAATTATGATATTTAATCAATCAATTATACTCTAAGAACCCTAATTTCAGATTTATCAAATAATTTTGTATTAATCAGCTATAACCAATCATACCCTAAGTGTTAATCAATATTGAATTCACTAATCACAATTAAACAATGGCAATTAACAAATTTTAACAGAAGGATTCTAAAATTTTAAAATTCAATTATCCTAATTGATTCACGAACCATCAGTAAACTATGATAGAATCAAATCATACAAGTATCGGAAACTAGGAAGCAAGTCAGACTATAAACGGAATTCAGAATGAATCAAAAACCAGAAATTAAAAAGAAAACAAAAATTAATACCAATTAAGTAATTTCAGAATGAGACTACATTATACTAACAATTATCAGAATCAACACAGAATCATACTAAGATTATCAAAATCTATTTAACCTTAAAACTAATATATGAATCTATTTTTCTCTGCCAGTTATGTAAAGAAAACAAACAAAAAAACATGCAAACAGACGAATTAAACAAAAACAGAGAGATAAAGAAGAAAACTTAGCTTAGCCGTCTCTCTTTTTTCTTCTTCTTGCTTCTCTCTTTTTTTATTTGTTTTTTATTTGTTTTCTTCATCATTTCCTTCAACGGACTTTGAATCTTGGATTCTTGAACTTTTCTTGAAGTTCCCGGCGGTTTAAGTTGTTCTTGACGACTCGCAGCTTTGGCTCGATTTCTTCGTGTAACAATGTTAGTACGAGTGGCGGGCGAGGATTTTGGGTGGTTTTGGGTGGTGCGCCGCCATGGGTGGTGGGTGGCGGCGCGACTAGGGTTTGAAATTCGAAGAGATTGGTTGGTGTTTGGAGGTTAACGATGGTAGGGATGTGATGAGGAGGAGGTGTGGAACATTTTGCCGTTGGTTTCGGCCGAAGGAGAGGCCGGCCGCCGCCCTGCGCGGCGGAACCCTAGCGGCGCGGCTGGGAGAGAAATGGGGTGTCTCTGGAGATGAGAGAAGGAAATGAGTATGCCTCTCGATGTTTTCCTCAATTTTTGTCTAAAAATTTTTATTTTATCCAATTGAACTTTAGGTTAAAACTGACCGTTGGATCATGTGACGGACGGCCAGGATTTCAAAGGAGGGGGGGGGGCCGGTTCGGGTAGAAGGATTGGGTCCGGTTTTGGGCTGAGGTGTTGGGCTGGCTGGGTAGGGAATTGGGTGGTGTATTGAATTACATTGGGCCTGGTTTTGCCATGGCCCAATTCCGATTTCCATACTACATTCCATGGTGTATCATATACATATGTGTGTATATATATGTATATATATATATACATATATATGTATATATATATATATATATATATACATATATATGTATATATATATATATACTAACTCATAACACCATTAATTTTTTACTACAATCATCCCACATAGTTACATATCACTTAAATATAAACCGTATAATTTTGATATTAAACACTAAAAAAAATGCAAAACATGATGTATATATTTTGTATTTTACTAATTTAAATAAATAAACACGCACACACAAAAATGCAAAATGTAAAATAAAAATAACACAAAAATCACAAAAATCATGCTTAACACAAAACTATTTTATTTTTGAATTTTCTGGGAGTGATTCTCATGTAGGGCAAAAATCACGTGCTCACAGCTGCCCCTCTTTGCGCGTAAACATGAAGAGTTTTCGTGCAAAGATAAGTGAGCGGAATACGAGCGATTTTTGCCTGTTCGAGCACCCCGTGTGAAGCATTTTTTTGGAAAAGTTTGACCGAACCTTCGCTTCAAAGGTCTCCTACATATCCCTGGCTAAAAGGGAATCGGGTCAATGTAGTTCGGGAAGTTTTGGTAGCTGGGACTACCGTGACTGCTGTGATCTTGCTGTTACTGTTGTTGCTGCTATTGCCACTGCTTAACTGACCTCCTTATCTGATTTCCTTGTTACACCGCGCTAAGCAACAAAAACAAGAAGCTAGACTAAGTTACAATACTACAAGTTCTTATCTATCCTTTTTAACTTGATCTTGTCGCGCTCCTCGCCATCCTGTCTGACTTGGCGTTCCTTCTGATGCTTCTTCTCTTCTGCCAATTGTTATTTCGGCCTATCTTGATTGCCGAACTCCGACCATTGCCTCCTTCTTTACGATCTTTGAACTATTCTCCTTCGCAATCTGAGTCTATCTGTTCTGATCCTTGTTGCCTCCCTTTGCTTACGAACTTGGATTCATGCCGGAGATTTCTGTTACATTCTACCGCTTTCCTCTACCAAATTAAACAGATCGCCACTCCATTCTCCAGGCGGGCTCCCTGACTTCAACTACTACTCCAAAATTAAATCGCCACTCCATTCTTCAGGCGGGCTCCCCGACTTCAACTACAACTTCAAAATTAAATCGCCACTCTATTCTTCAAGCGGGCTCCCTAACTTCAACTACAATTTCACAAATAAATCGCCACTCCATTCTTCAGGCGGGCTCCCTGACTTCAACTACAACTTCAAAATTAAATCACCACTCCATTCTTCAGGCGGGCTCCCTGACTTCAACTACAACTTCAAAATAAATCGCCACTCCATTCTTCAGGCGGGCTCCCTGACTTCAACTACAACTTGATTGCCGAACTCCAACCATTGTTTCCTTCTTTATGATCTTTGAACTATTCTCCTTCGCAATCTGAATCTATCTGTTCTGATCCTTGTTGCCTCCCTCTGCTTACGAACTTGGATTCATGCCGGAGATTTCTGTTACATTCTACCGCTTTCCTCTACCAAATTAAAATAGATCGCCACTCCATTCTCCAGGCGGGCTCCCTGACTTCAACTACTACTTCGAAATAAAATCGCCACTCCATTCTCCAGGCGGGCTCCCTGATTTCAACTACAACTTCAAAATTAAATCGCCACTCCATTCTCCAGGCGGGCTCCCTGACTTCAACTACAACTTCAAAATTAAATCGCCATTCCATTCTTCAGGCGGGCTTCCTGACTTCAATTACTACTTCAAAATTAAATCGCCACTCCATTCTCCAGGCGGGCTCCCTGACTTCAACTACAACTTCAAAATTAAATCGCCACTCCATTCTCCAGGCGGGCTCCCCGACTTCAACTACAACTTCAAAATTAAATCGCCACTCCATTCTCCAGGCGGGCTCCCCGACTTCAACTACAACTTCAAAATTAAATCGCCACTCCATTCTCCAGGCGGGCTCCCCGACTTCAACTACAACTTCAAAATTAAATCGCCACTCCATTCTCCAGGCGGGCTCCCTGACTTCAACTACAACTTCAAAATTAAATCGCCACTCCATTCTCCAGGCGGGCTCCCTGACTTCAACTACAACTTCAAAATTAAATCGCCACTCCATTCTCCAGGCGGGCTCCCTGACTTCAACTACAACTTCAAAATTAAATCGCCACTCCATTCTCCAGGCGGGCTCCCTGACTTCAACTACAACTTCAAAATTAAATCGCCACTCCATTCTTCAGGCGGGCTCCCTGACTTCAATTACAACTTCAAAATTAAATCGCCACTCCATTCTTCAGGCGGGCTCCCTGACTTCAACTACAACTCACTAATTTCATCCCATCCCTATCGCCTTCCTTTGTTTCCTGTACCATTTTCTTCTTCCCACATCGTCTCTTGGGCCACCCTTTTCTTGTGAATTACCTTGTCTTGGAATTTCTTTCCCACGGGGTCGTGTTACTTTTCCTTTGGCTGCTGGAGATATCTTCGGAACTCTTTACTCACCTGCTGGGGATGATGCTGCTGAGGAAGTATTCTTTGTTTCCTTCACCCCTCATGCTCTTCCTTCTTCCCATACCTCCTGTGGGACTCACGCTTTTGCCTCCTCGAGCAAATTATGGAATGTAATACTGCTAGGGGAATCTCGAAGCCATTGTTTTATTTTCCCCACAACTGCTGGGGATGATACCAAGCCCAAATATTACCCCATCGTGTCGTCTAGCCTTTCTCAAAACTATTCTGCTCGGAGCCGGTACTTCCCGAAATCTCGTATTGCTTTCTACCCTTATCCACTGGGTCTTCGCTTTCAAGAAGATTTTCGCAACAGGAGAAAATTTTCTGCCCCAGTTTGATAAACTTCTGGATGGTAGGCTTTCTCGCCAACGAACCCTCTTTTCCTGCTTTAAATCAAAGAAAAATTGTTAGTTTCAAAACGCAGTGAGTGGTCGTGCCACTCTTGTTGGGGCCATTTTCTTTTCTCTTTCAGCTGCTTGGCCTCTCTCGAACTTTGAGGGCGACGTTGACGCTTGCCGGGGACGATGCTCTTTCCACGAACGACCTCTCATCTTTCCTTTTATTCCAATCTTTGGTTTGATCCGACTCTTTTAGCCGGTGATCTGTTGCGTGAAATCATCTTTCGGACATGCCACATGTGTCCATCATACTCCATAATTCTTGCGAACCTTCCACTCAGCCTGTCATCCCAATCTCACTATCGTAACGACTTCTGTCTCATTGCCTCGTTCCATGCCTATTCACTTTCAATATACTGCTTCGGGAGACTTGGTAGTAAGCTTTGAAAAATCAATTTTCGAAAATGAAAGAAAAGAAAAGAATACCGACCGCAAATGACAAAAGAAGAGAAAAACTTTTCTGAACTCAAAAATAGGAAAACTTATCTGAATGTGTGCCTGATCCAATGTTATGCCGCGCCTTTGAGATTAAACTACCCAGTCTATTCATGTCAATCACTTTCTGATGCCGCGTTCTGCTAGAGGTAAACGGATGTCCAAACCTTGTCTCATGCAGACATCTTGCAACTATCTCGTCCCGTCACCTCACAGTGCCCTTCAAAGGGTTTTCACTAATGAGATTCTCTCATTTCTCTCTATCTCCCGTCGCCTTAGCGTGCCCGTAAAGGTTTTCACCGTAAGACTCTCTCATTTTATTTCTCTCAACTTCCTTCGCCTTAAGGTGCCCTCGAGGGTTTTCACCGTTAAGACTCTCTCATTTATGCTTTCTTTCCCTGCGGCGGGGTATCACCCCTGAGATTCTCTCTATAGCGTTATCCCCTTTCGGCTTGTGCATCCTGGATTCAATCGAGGGTCGGGATGTCACTCTTGGCTTTTGTTCACATGACTTGGCACTTCTCAAATACTGATCGAGAGGTCTTTCTGGTTCTTAATATGGTTTCCGCGCGCGAGGCTGAAGAAAGGGGTTTAGCCTCAACGGTTAGCTTATTACAACTTTCGGAATCCACACTATATTTCCAACGAAACAATGACTTCTGCCCCAGTTTTGTTGCTTGGGGGATTTTTTGATTTTTATTTTATTACGACCGAGCCGTGTGGCGCCTACGTATCCTTCTTGAGGAATCAGGTCGAACGTAGTTCACTTTTTCTTGTGTCTTTTCTTTGTTTCTTTTTCTATTTTGTTACACATCTTCCTTGATGATTCCGAAAGAGGGTATATGAAAGAATAATTAAGGCTCAAAGGGGAAAATAAGGGTTAAAGTGTCTGGGTAGTAGAAAAATTGCCTCCGTCATTTCATTCTCCGAAAAATGCCAAATACACACAAACGAAACCAAACGTTGACAAATGCATTAAAGAATTACACATAATATCTCTTAACCGCATCAGAATTGATAGCCATATCGGTGCATCTTCCCTCGACATCAGTCAGACATAGAGCGCCGTTGGATAATACTCTAGTCACCACAAAAGGTCCCTGCCAATTTGGAGCGAACTTGCCTTTCGCTTCGGCCTGATGGGGTAGAACTCTCTTCAGCACATGCTGTCCCACTTCAAATCTCCCGGGACGTACCTTCTTGTTATATGCTCTCGCCATTCTCTTTTGATACAATTGGCCGTGACATACTGCTGTCAATCTCTTTTCATCGATCAAGCTCAATTGCTCTAATCGGGTTTTGACCCACTCGTCGTCATCAATCTCAGCTTCGGCGACAATTCGGAGGGATGGAATCTCAACTTCTGCGGGTATTACTGCTTCAGTCCCGTATACCAACAAGTAAGGAGTTGCACCTACCGAAGTCCGGACGGTAGTGCGATAACCCAACAGCGCGAATGGTAGCTTTTCATGCCATTGCCTAGATCCTTCTACCATTTTCCTCAATATCTTCTTTATGTTCTTGTTTGTTGCCTCGACCGCACCATTTGCTTTTGGGCGATACGGTGTGGAATTTCGGTGTGTAATCTTGAACTGTTGACATACCTCTTTCATCAATCCACTGTTAAGATTTGCACCGTTATCCGTAATGATCATCTTTGGAATTCCAAACCTACAAATGATGTGGGAGTGTACGAAGTCCACTACCGCCTTCTTGGTCACCGATTTGAATGTTTTGGCCTCCACCCACTTGGTAAAATAATCAATCGTTACCAGAATGAACCTATGACCGTTGGAAGCTGCAAGCTCAATAGGTCCAATAACATCCATACCCCATGCGACAAACGGCCATGGTGCGGACATTGTATGCAATTCAGCCGGCGGAGAATGAATCAAATCTCCGTGTATCTGACACTGATGGCATCTTCGCACGAAACTTATACAATCCCGCTCCATAGCGAGCCAATAATATCCTGCTCGAAGAATCTTCTTTGCCAATACGTATCCGCTCATGTGTGGTCCACAAACTCCCGAGTGTATATCTGTCATCACTGTCGTGGCTTGACTTGCATCTATACATCTCAACAATCCCAAATCTGGGGTTCTTTTGTACAGCACCCCTCCACTAAGGAAAAATCCGTTCGCCAACCGCCGAATAGCTCGCTTTTGATCTCCGGTTGCTTGCTCTGGGTATACTCCTAACCTGAGGTATTCCTTGACATCATGAAACCACGGCTCACCATCCACCTCTTCCTCTATCACATTACAATAAGCATGTTGATTCCGGACCTGAATATGTAACAGATCGATATGAACCTTGTCCGGGTGATGTAGCATTGACCCCAAAGTAGCCAAAGCATCGACAACCTCATTATGCATCCTTGGGATATGTCTGAATTCTACCGACCGGAAACGCTTAGTCAAATCATGCAAACACCGACGATACGGGATAAGCTTTAAATCTCTGGTTTCCCATTCTCCCTGAATCTGATGTACCAGAAGGTCCGAGTCCCCCAAGACCAAGACGTCCTGTACATCCATGTCCACTGCTAATCGCAACCCCAAGATACATGCCTCGTACTCGGCCATATTATTGGTACAGTGAAAACGCAACTGAGCAGTAACAGGATAATGATGTCCTGTTTCAGATATGAGCACAGCCCTTACTCCGACTCCTTTTGCGTTCGCCGCTCCGTCGAAGAAGAGCTTCCATCCTGGATCCTTGGTTAGTTCTAACCCCTTGCAATACTTCTTCGTCTGGAAAATACGTCCTCAAAGGTTCGTATTCGTCATCAACGGGATTTTCAGCTAAGTGATCGGCCAGGGCTTGAGCTTTCATAGCCGTCCTTGTCACATATATGATGTCGAACTCCGTAAGTAATATTTGCCATTTTGCTAACCTCCCCGTAGGCATAGGTTTCTGGAAAATATACTTCAACGGATCCAGACGCGAAATGAGGTAAGTGGTGTAAGAAGACAAGTAGTGTTTCAGCCTTTTGGGCTACCCAAGTCAGGGCGCAACATGTCTTTTCTAGATGAGTGTACTTGACCTCGTGGACTGTAAACTTCTTACCGAGGTAGTAAATGGCCCGTTCCTTCCTGCCAGTAAGATCATGCTGCCCCAGTACGCAGCCAAACGAATTCTCCAAGACCGTCAGATAAAGAATCAGGGGCCTACCTGGCTCAGGCGGAACTAGTACGGGTGGATTTGACAGATACCCTTTGATCCGGTCAAACGCTTCCTGACATTCTGCCGTCCATTCTATCGCCACGTCTTTTTTCAATAGACGGAATATGGGTTCACAGGTTGCCGTAAGTTGGGCAATAAACCTACCGATGTAATTCAACCTTCCCAACAGACTCATTACCTCTGTTTTATTCTTTGGCGGGGGTAACTCCTGAATGGACTTGATTTTGGATGGGTCCAACTCAATGCCCCGTCTGCTGACGATGAATCCTAGCAACTTTCCTGATGGAACTCCGAATGCGCATTTGGCCGGATTGAGCTTGATGTCGTACCCTCGAAGTCTTTGAAAGAACTTCCTGAGGTCGGCAACATGGCCTTCTTGACGTCTAGATTTTCACGATCACATCATCCACGTACACTTCAATTTCCTTGTGTATCATGTCATGGAATACCGTAGTCATCGCCCTCATATATGTTGCTCCCGCATTCTTCAAACCAAACGGCATCACTCGGTAGCAATAAGTCCCCCACGGTGTGATAAAAGCCGTCTTTTCTGCGTCCTCTTCATCCATCAAAATCCTGATGATATCCCGCATAACAGTCCACAAAGGATCCAATTTCGCGTCCGGCGCAATTATCAATCAGGATATGGATATTGGGAAGTGGGAAATTATCCTTAGGACTCGCCTTGTTGAGATTGCGATAATCCACGCATACCCTGATCTTTCCGTCTTTCTTTGGCACCGTACTACGTTAGCCAACCATTCAGGGTATCGAGTGACACGAATGACTTTCGCCTGCAATTGCTTGGTTACCTCCTCCTTGATCTTCACACTCATCTCCGTCTTGAATTTCCGCAGCTTTTGCTTGACGGGAGGATATGCCGGATCAGTGGGTAATCTATGAACCACTAGATCAGTGCTGAGTCCCGGCATGTCGTCGTACGACCATGCGAAAATGTCTTTAAACTCCATGAGTGTTTTGATCAATTCTTCTCTCAGGTTGGGTTCAATATGGACACTTATCCGGGTTTCTTTGACGTCATCCGCATTCCCTAGATTAACGGCCTCAGTATCATTTAAATTCGGTTTGGGTTTTTCCTCGAAGTGACTTAATTCTTCACCGATTTCTTCCACGGCTTCATCATCGCCGTACTCCGACTCACTCTCGTCACTTCTTATTTCATGCGTTATTATTTCCAAACCCGATTGACTTTCTAGACTGGGTTGATTAATCTTTAAGCACGCCATATCATTAAGATCAGTTGAAAGAAGGCTGTTCAGAAAAGTAAAAAGAAGGAAAAAATAAACAAAATTAGACACGAAGGGAACCAAATTTCATTAATGGGAACTGTACAAGGGAAAACAAACTGCAAACTTAAATCAAAAATGAACTAAAAACAACTGGATTTTACTCCGGGGACAAACCCCCAACACAAAATTTCGAAAGAAAAACAATCCAAGACAAACTACCAAGACTCCTTCCCGGACAGGGAGAGGAGTAGCCTTCCAGTTATTCAGTTTTGCCTTTGGTCCCACAAATTGTATCTCGGCATGACCGGATCCTTCACCGTCCTCGAGCATACATACATCTGTGAATAGGTCCTCGAACTTCCTGAAGAACTCTTCGTCTGGCCTGATCGTAGGACCGGAAATCTTTGTCGTTGGATGTCCTCTTGCTCCGGACCTGACGAAAGATTGGGAAAGGCGTGGAACAGGCTTCGGGAGCACCCATGTTTTCTGCTTACTCCTCTTTGCTCGCCGGATGTCCTCTGAGGTTGGCTGGAATCCCAAGCCGAAGGTTCCCAAGTTCTCGACCACCGATACCGGTTGTATGATTCCTTGCAGAGATGCACCTAGACCTTTACCGGGTACGAAACCATGTCGCAACATTTCATGCGCCACCATGACATCCGCAGTAATTGTTCTGTCGCCGGGAATGCATTCCCCTTCCGGAACTCGGTGGGCGGACACCACATCGCAGACCTGATATACCCACGGCCCAACATCTTCTTCTGTTTCAACAAAGGGAATGATGGTGCCTGATTGTGGATCGTTCTCTCCATGGACGACGATCTCCTGTTGGTCCCACTCGAACTTGACGAGTTGGTGCAAGCTGGATGGAACTGCTCTTGCGGCATGGATCCACGGTCGCCCTATCAGGAGGTTATATGACACCACCATGTCCAGCACCTGGAATTCCATGGTGAACTCCACTGGCCCAATTGTCAAGATTAGCACTATGTCACCAACCGACGCTTTGCCTCCTCCGTCAAACCCTCGAACACATACGCCGTTCTTGCGTACCCTGCCGATGTCTACTTTTAATTTGCCCAGTGTAGAGAGAGGACAAATGTTAGCACTGGACCCATTATCGACAAGGACTTTGGTAACCACCGCCTCTTCACACTTTACCGTAAGATATAAAGCCCTGTTGTGCTCAGTGCCTTCCTCAGGCAACTCGTCATCGGTGAAGGTGATCCGATTTGCTTCGAAGATCCGATCGGTGATCTTCTCCAAATGGCTCACTGAGATTTTATCCGGTACATGTGCCTCATTCAGGACTTTCATCAAAGCTTGCCGATGTTCTTCAGAATGTATCAGCAATGATAGCAATGATATTTGCGCCGGAGTCTTCTTCAACTGCTCTAAGACAGAGTAGTCATGCAGCTTCATCTTTTTCAAGAATTCTTCCGCCTCTTCATCGGTGACCGGCTTTTTCAATACTGCCGGAGTGGTCTTCCTCAATTCCGCAGGGCAAAACATCTCCCCGAGCGGGTCAACCCTCGGGCTTCACAAACTTCCTCTTTCACCTCCTTTCCTCTCTGTAGGTCGTTGTAATCCGAGCATAATTCCACGGGACAGCCCGGCTATCAGTTACTCTGGCAACTGTGTTGCCGGCCGGATGACGAAAGGATCCATTCGAACGCCCGCCACTGTCAAGACGGGTTTGGTTGCCGCCCCCGGTACAACTACTTTGGCCTCACCCGTACTTCGTTCACACTTTCCTTTCCTCGCTTCCGACTCTCCCGGTATGTCTTTCTCGCAACCGGGCGACTCATCAAGCGCTTGGCCCTTTTCTCGTTCCTCGCCCGCTAGACTTAATCATCATTGCATCTGAGAGGCTTTCTCCTTCCTTCCTCCGCCCGTACCAACTCGATCATATTGGTCTCACGATGAGTCGGAAGCGGGTTTTGGTCGATGTCGGGCTCGTCGGAGTCCGGACCTCAATCCTCGCGAGTGTCAACGAGCTCCCGGACGGCCGTCTTTAGCCTCCAACACTTTTCTCGTATCGTGTCCCGACATCCCGAGCAGTAGAGCACAACTCATCGAATGGTCCAGTGTTCTTCGGGATGGGTTTGGTAGCTTAGCTTCAACCGGATTCAGCGAACCCTACTCGCTTCAACCGGTGGAACGTACCAGTGTGTGACTCTCCCAACGGAGTGAAAGTCTTTGGCCTCGGCGCCCGGTCGCCCCCTGAATGCTCGGTTCGGACGGAAACTCGCGCCCGAGGGGTTTCCGTAAGCTCTTGGGGGTGGATGATTGTTCTGGGGTTCGGTGCACGCCACGGTGCATGAACGGGAGGTGCAGAATAGGACCGTGCATGGTGGACAGTAAATGGGGATCGGTGTGCGGATAGTAATGTCGCGGGTGGCTATACGGGTCGTGAGAGTAGTTTTGCGGCGAGGTCGGGTGGGCTATATCGAGGCGCGGGCCTCTATTTCTCGAACCATGCCCCGACTCGACCGGCCGCAACTTCCTCTCTCCTCTTTTTCCCCGGTACTCCTCCAGTACCACTTTGGATAGCCTGAGTGGTGGCTTTCAGTGCCGAGTAACTCATGATCTTGTTGGCCTTCAAACCTTCCTCGATCATACCCCCCATTTTTATCACCTCGGTGAATGATTTGCCCACGGACGTTACCAGATGTCCGAAGTAGGTGGGCTCTAATGTCTGCAAGAAGTAGTCCACCATCTCGCTCTCTCTCATCGGCGGATCCACCCTGGCCGCCTGTTCCCTCCATCGGAAACCAAATTCCCCTGAAGCTTTCAGCAGGCTTCTTCTCTAATTTTAGCAATGATAGGCGGTCGGGGATTATCTCAAGATTGTATTGGAACTGGCCGATAAAAGCTTGAGCCAAATCATCCCACGTAAACCATCTACCGGGATCCTGTCTAGTGTACCACTCCAACGCCGATCCTCCCAGACTCTGGCCGAAGTAGGCTATCAGAAGCTCGTCCCGTCCTCCCGCCCCTCTCATTTTACTGCAAAACCCCCGCAAGTGGGCCACCGGGTCACCATGCCCCTCGTATAGGTCGAATTTGGGCATTTTAAATCCTCCTGGCAACTGGACGTCCGGAAATGGACACAGATCCTTATAGGCGACGCCGACCTCGGTTGCCTAAACCGTGCATGTTCCCGAAGGACCGCTCCAGGGCTTTTAACTTTTCCGACAACTTCCTCGTGTTCCGAACTTTGGAGTTGTTTTTCCTGCTCGCCGGATTATCCCAGCTGAGGTGTACGCGATTGTGGTTCGCGAGCCCCGAAAGTAGGCTCCGGAGGATAGTAAGAGTTGTCACGGATCCGAACATATGGCTCGCCGGCCGGCCTTTGCGGAGCAGGGGGAGGTGCTACAAAAACAGGGCGATCGGAGGAGGATTTGGTTTGGCCGGCGGAATGTGGGTGGCATACGGATTTTCCCCCTGAAAGTATGGATAGCTCGGGGCGCTTGTTCAAGGATCGACGGGCGGATGTTCCGGAGCCGAGGCGAGAGTAGGGCGGTTTGGTGAAGACTGTTCCTTGGCCCATGCCAGGTGCATCTCTGTTATCTGTTGTTTTAACCGCTCTACCTCTTCTTTCATGATTTGTAGCTCGGATTTTTCTTCCTCGAGACTCTTGCCGGAACTAGACATGCTTACTGTAATCGGTCCTTTGGATCTAGTACAGTAGTGATGGCTGGCCAGTATATTCTGTCAAACCAACTGCTAAACTTTCTGGAATACGCAACAAACTTGTTAGTTCACCGAGTTTGACGGATATGTTATAGCACGTTGGATGCAACGCACCTAACCAAATAACCCTTTCTACGTGTACTCTTTAACATGCGTCATTCCGGCCCTTTTTCTTTTTCTTTTTCTTTTTCTTTTTCCTTTTTTCTTTTTTGACTATCTTTGCAAGCCTTATTGTTATTTAACCTTTGGATTCTTTTTCTTTCTTTTTAGTGGTGGTCGAATCTTATGCGGATTGCCTACGTATCACGACCCCGCGTGAATCAGACCGAGCGTAGTTCTGGTAACAAGATTGTGGCAAAATTCAGTAACTTTTATATCAAATAAAATCGTGTAGTTACAAAACACGTCTTACAACAATCAGCGAAAACAAAAGAAAATGCTTGACTTGGGAAAGTAAAGATAAAAATGCCAACTAGCTTGACTCAACATTTCAAAAATACATTTTCAATCAAAAGTCTACTGCTCTAAAATTCCTGGGGGCCCGCGAGGCATCATTCGGCCTTGCCGCGGGCCTCGGTGTGAGGTCCTTGTGTAGTCCCCTTAATTCTTCCACGATCCGATGAACATAGCCCATAATTGAAGCAAAAAGGTCGGCGCGGGGCATTTGTTCACGTGCCTAGGCACTTCACGGCGACGTAGTGCCCGATTTCCCCGATTCCGTCCTCGATCATGTCCCTTTCTCCGAGTAGCCGCTCTATCCGCTGGTTTTTCGCCCCCAATCGTCGAGCGTTGTTGGTGACTTGGTCTAAGAGCCCGTCTATTTGTTCTTGCAGTCCGGCCATCAGATCGTGGCAACGGTCGAGGTCCGCTTCCGGCATCTCGGGCTTGCTTGAAAACCCGTTCTCCGAGGACAACATTTGCTTCCCTTAAACTCGGCGACGATATCGTCGTAATCCTCTTCCACCCGTCAGTAGGCGAAGTGCATGTCGACGTGCCTCCTTTCTCCAGCCTAGCTCGATCCTCATTGTTTGGGTCTTAGACTCTTCCAATTCTCTTTGGACATCGGCAACTCGGCTTTTCAAACCCTTTATCAATTTTTCGTCCGCCCGACTCCTCAACTGTCTGTCAGCATCCCTTTTCATTTGCTGGATTTGAGCTCTCAAAAAGTCATTTTCTTGTGCCAACTTCTTTTTATCTCCTTCGTTGGCGGCAGCTTGCACATCCATTTCAAATCGGAGCTCTTGGGTCCGTTGTTCTATCCTGCTAATCTTTGTTCTATAAGCTTCTTCTCTGGCCAACCAGTCCCATTGTTCTTGTGACGCTCCAGCAAACTCCCTGAGGTGAGGCCTTTTTGCGTGCCTTTGATGCTCCAGATCTCTGCTATACCATGCAGGGTACTCCGACGATACTTCACCCCGGGCTCGATCTCGCACCCGAGTGTCTATCTTTAATGTTTGACATTCACTCCAAATCTTTCGGACCAACGCTTCAGGGAACTGTCCTCCCGGTCCAATTTCAACCACATGTGGGCTGAGGTCTTCTTCTTTTGGGATTATTTGGCATCGTCCCAACCTGTCTCAATACTCGACCTGGTGCGTAGGGCTGGATGCTGTTGAGGCCCATTAGCAATAAATACGATTCTGCGGCCGATGCATATATGACTTCTTCCACGGGTAGCCAACCAAACGTCCATTCTATTCCGCTGGCTGTAGTCGAACGCAAAAGTCGTATCCATCCGCTGATCCCCTCTGGCAACTCATGTCCCTCGACCCTCGCCAGAAATTCTTCTATACAAGTTTTCTTCGGTGAACTATACCTCATAAATTGCGGATGACGACATAAATGATCGATCATCCACATTTGGAGCAATACATTGCAAGCTTCAAAGAAAGTCCCTCCAGCTTTGCAGATAGTGAGTGCACGAGAGATATCCGATATTATCATGGGAGACAAAGTACTGTTGTTCTGTTTCATCAAAGTGCTGACGACCCCCTGCCACTTGTATGTTGATATTCCCATCTTTTCTAGGAAATATCAATGAACCTAGGAAAGCTATCATGAAGGCGATGCGTCTATGCTCCTCCCATTTTAACTGGTTGTCTCTGCTGCAGATTTTGCTTTCGTGTTTGTTGAAGCCCCCATAATGACCATATTTGTCATACAGAAATGCCAAAGTGCAGAACCCTTCTGATAAGTCTGGGTTGTGTACAGTTCTGCGGATCTTTACCGTATCCAAAAACCGATGTACTGTCACTACCCTCGGTGCAATAAGGTATTGATCCCTCATAGGGACCTTTGGTCTTCCGACATATCCGGCTAATTCTTCCAGTGTTCGTGTGAGTTCAAAGTCTGAAAAGTGGAACACATTGTGTGCCGGATCCCAAAATGAGATCAAAGCTCGTATGATGTCTCCTCTCGGGGGAATATTTAGCAGCCCCACTAGATCTCCCAAGTACAGCTTAACGGCATCTTGTCCTTGCTCGCCTAAGTCGCTCCACCACCTGTGCAAACTTAAGGGGACCTTGTTTATGATAGCTTCGGTTGTATTCTGACTCGTGCTCATTCTGCACATTTATTTAAGGTAATTCTTAGATGAAAGCGAAATTTTTATTTGCCCCAAAACTATCTTTTCTGAAAAACGAAACGGGCCCCAGGAATTGACTGGTCAAAAAGTGGTCGTTAAGGCAAAATTAAATATCTTGGCGTTCCGCCATTAAAACTTATTTTGAAATACATGGGAGTTGGACCCGTTTAAAGGTTGCCTACGTATCTCACACTCGGTGAGAATCAAACTCGCGTAGTTCGGTCCGTCAAAACAACTATCTTTCCTTTATTGACTGTCAAAAAACACATTTTGTCAAAAAACCATTTTGTTGGCAAAGTCAACCTTCTGCCGTCTTTTATTGGCAAACTAAATTTGTTGACTTGTTGGTAAAACGTATTTTTGTATTTTTCTGAAAGATATTTACTTCCCCATACTATTTCCTTTTGTGTTTTTCTTTTTCCGTTTTTCTTCGGTATTTAAAGGAACCCGGTCAGCATGTTAGCCTAAATAAATGCTCACAACAAATATGATATGGCAAGATGGTCTTTCCTTTCAGGTTACCTGTCCTAGACGGACCCAACCCCTGTGTTGAGTCCCCTAAGTCAGAGATGATGCAACTAAACGTCCTGAATCTAGGCTCAATATCCCGATGCTTTTCAATGATACTAGACCGTGTACCCGAGCGGACGACTCGGATTTGAGGAGGGAGCTACGTACCGGGGACCCGCGGGATCGTCCGGCTTTGTAACTTATCCTGCCTCTTTTCTTACTTTGGTATCGACACTAACAGAAAGGGGAGTCTCAACCAGTAAGCACATCCCCGGGGGTAAGAAGAGACGGGTTTTCGGCACAGTTTTATATACAGTTCACGCAATATCAAAGCGGTAAACATATAGCAGTTTGTATATACAGTACAACTAATATCAAAGCAGTAGACATGTAGCACATTAATTAAACATGTAATAAAATCAGATATAGACAAAATAACAATTTAAATGAGCTCGAATTCTTAAACCCTAAACCGAAGTTCTGGGTTATACATCCCCAGCAGAGTCGCCAGAGCTGTCACACCTCCTTTTTCCGCTAACCCGCGAGGGCGCAACGGAGTTTTTCCAATTAAAGGACAATCGAAACGGGATTTATTTAATTAATTCAGAGTCGTCACTTGGGAAAAATAATGGTGTCCCAAGTCACCGGTTTAATCCCGAACCGAGGAAATTTATGACTCCGTAATACACTCTGCGAAACTAGAAACCTGGATAAGGAATTCTGTTAACCCGGGAGAAGGTGTTAGGCACTCCCGGATTCCGTGGTTTTAGCACGGTCGCTCAATTGCAATTTTTGTTTTTATCTGATTCTTTTATATATTTTGACGGTGTGCTTTTAATGCTCCGCTTTTATTTTTAGAAGAATTGCGACGTTACGAAAACACATTTCGAGCCGCACCGTAACCAGTACGCCTGCGACTCTAATGTATTTCAGTTTCGCCGAGAGTAAGATTTGGGTTACATAAATGCAC
>JASVEL010005017.1:0-68374 GCA_032618575.1 Nicotiana noctiflora
CGGGGTGATTCTGGCAAGGCTAAGGTGACAGTCTTAGCATGACAATCAAGAATAGCATGGTATGGGGACAACCGGTCCATCCCCAATATGACATCAAAATCTACCATATCCAAAAGCAACAGATCCACACGGGTCTCAAGACCCCCAAATATAACTACGCACGAACGATGCACCCGATCGACTACAATGGAGTCACCCACTGGTGTAGCCACATAAACTGGAATATCCAGAGCATAGGCGGGCACGACCAAATACGGTGCGAAGTAGGAAGACACATAGGAATATGTAGATCCCGGGTCAAATAATACTGAAGCACCTCTGCCACACACAAGAATAGTACCTGTAATCACGGCATCTGATGCCTCTGCCTCTGGCCTGGCTGGTAAAGCATAGAATCGGGGATCTGCACCTCCCCTCTGAACTGCGTCTCTAGGACGACCATCAACTGGCTGACCTCTACCTCTGGCTGGACGGTCTCCACCTCTACGGTCTCGACCTCCACCTCTATAATCTCTACCCCCGCCTCTGGCTGGCTGGGCAGGCTGAGGGTCGGCTGGGGCCTGAATCATAGGACGAGGACCTCGCTGCTGAGAGTTGCCCGCTGCTATAGGGCAATTCCTGATAAAATGACCTGGGTCGCCACAACCGTAGCAACTCTTAGACTGATAGGGCTGCTGGCCCTGACGACCCGAATGGCCTCCACGAACACTCTGAAGAGGCTGAGCACTAATAGGAGACTGGTCTGAATAATACCCCCGAGAACCACGATCACCTGATCCACCCTGTGAAGCCTGAAGGGCGGAATGAAAAGGCCTGGAGGACTGGCCTCTATCAAAGGATTCTCTGCTACCGGAGGAAGAACCACCAAATCTACCTGAATGACGAGGCCTCTTATCTGAAGAATAACCGCCTCCCCTAGCAAGAGCCATCTCAACTCTGCGTGCTGCATTGGCTGCCTCCTGAAATGATATGTCACTCCCCACACCCATAGCCATCTGGAGTCTAATCGGCTGATTGAGCCCATCTATAAATCTGCGGACCCTCTCCCGCTCCGTGGGAAGTATCACCACTGCATGACGAGCCAAGTCGATAAATCTCGTCTCATACTGTGTAACTGTCATAGTGCCCTGATGGAGGCGCTCAAACTGCCTCCAAAGTACATCCCTCTGAGTAGCAGGGAGAAACTTCTCCATAAATAGTTCCGCAAACTGGTCCCATGATAAAGCCGGGGACCCTGCTGGTCGAGTCAAGCAATAATCTCTCCACCAAGTCTTGGCGGATCCTGCAAGTCTGAAGGTACAGAAGTCAACTCCGTTTGTCTCCACGATCCCCGTAGTCTTGAGAATCTCATGGCAACTGAATAAGAAGTCCTGAGGATCCTCTGATGCGGCTCCACTGAATGTAGTGGTAAATAGCTTGGAGAACCGATCAAGCCTCCATAACGAATCAGACGTCATGGCCGCTCCATCACCGGCATGAGCTGTGGTACCTGACTGAGTGGCCACAGTTGGCTGGACCACTGGTGCCTGAGGCTGAGGAACTACTGGCTCCGGAGTACGACCAATAGGGGTCTGGGCCCCTCCTCCAGCCTGAGAAGCGGCTGGTGCAACTGATAATAAACCTGCTCTGGCAATGCTGTCCATAAATCCCGCTATTTTGACCAAAGCATCCCGAAGATCCGGGGTAAATAAAGCCTCTCCCGGGACCTGAGCTGGGCCCACTGGAGCTGCTGGGACTGGAACCTCCTCGTCAATCTCAATATGAGGCTCCACCTCTGGGGTAGCTGCCTGGGGCTGAGCTCTACCCCTACCACGGCCTCTGATACGGCCTTGGCCCCCGCCCCTCACGGGAGCTGCCTGGGGCTCGGGCTGCTGGTCAGCGGACGAAGAAGCGCGTGTCCTCACCATCTGCCAAAGGACAGAATAGAAATTCAATCAGTAATTGAGGAACAAGTCGCACGACAAGAAAGAACAAATGAGAGACTCTTTCCTAACTCAATAGACTCTGGAGGACAAGTACAGACGTCTACGTACCTACCTCTCAACTCTACTAAGCTTGTTCGTGAGTGGTGAGACCTATGTAACCTAGAGCTCTGATACCAACTTGTCACGACCCGGATTTTTCCCCAACATCGGGATCGTGATGGCGCCTACTCGTGGTAGCTAGGCAAGCCACTGTATTCATACTATCCTGTTTTTAACACAATTTTAATCAAATAAATGCGGAATACTTTATCGAAATGGAAATAATAAATCACAAGGTAAAAATCATACTGAAATCCTCTACCCAAGACTTGGAGTCACCAACTCACGAACTACTATGGAATACTACACATAAAAGTCTGAAAGAAATATAACATAATTCTGTTTGTCTCGGAACAAAGAGACTACAGCTAATAACATAAATAAAGAGAGAGATGCCGGGCCTGCGGACGTCTGCAAGCTACCTCGGTCTCAAATATGATCAACTCCCACTCAATCGATTTACTGCTGCTGTTGCTCCTGATCGTAACCTGGACTCGTGCAAAAACGCACAGAAGTGTATCATCAGCACAACCGACCCCATGTGCTGGTAAGTGCCTGGCCTATCCCGGCGAAGTAGTGGCAAGCCTAGGACCAGACACTCACATAAACCTGTGCAATTCAATATATATATGTGTACCACAAAATAACAAGAAATAATCAAGTAATAACACAATAAGGAATATCTTAAAGAATCTAACAACTAACCACAATTAATAATTTCACAAAGAAAACAAAGTATAATGTAAACACGAATAATATCACTTCAAAAAAAATAGCAAGTAATTGCACGGCATCACCCTTCGTGCTTTTACTCTCATCCTCACCAAATAAACAAATAAAGTACACGGCATCACCCTTCGTGATTTTACTCTCATCCTCACATCCATAGTACGGCATGATCCTTCGTACATGGTTCAATAACAGGCACGGCATGATCCTTCGTGCATAATCAATAAATAAACATGGCACGGCATTAACCTTCGTGCATAAATAAATAAACATGGCACGGCATCACCGTTCGTGCATTATCACTCTTCCTCACCCAAATAACAATCACAGTTAAGGGCAGAGAAAGAAACAGAGCAATTCATAAATCGTCCCATCAAGGGCAATCAATAATTATCTTCACAACAAGTCCCAACAAGGGAGAACAATAGCAATTCACCTGTAATATATCTCAAAATATCATTTTCCAACGACTCACGGTCATACTAGACGCCAGTGTATGGATGCTCGTCACCACAGCCCATACACCGCACTCGATCACATAACACATAACACATAATCCTATTCCCTCAAGCTAGGATAGAACAAACACTTACCTCGAATGCTTATGAGCAATTCACTCCGTGGAAATGTCTTTTCTTTCAATTTGGCTCCAATCCAACCGTATCTATACACAATTGATTTAATATCATCAATTTTACTCAACAAACTAACTCTTAAGACCAAATACAACTTATACAACATTCTGCCATGAATAGTGAATTTCAACCCCGGGCCCACATGGTCGGAATTCGGGGTTAAAACCAAAATCCGGTTACCCATTCCCCCACGAGTTCATATATATAATTTTTTTCAAAATCGGACCTCAATTCGAGGTCCAATTCCCCAATTTATGAAAAACCCTATTTTCTAACAAAAACAAGAATTTTTCCATGAAAATCTTTGATTTCTTATGAAAAACATGTTTAATGATGTTAGGAATTGAAAGAATTAAGTAAAAAGTGACTTACAATCGTTTTGATGAAGAAGAAATCCTTGAAGAATCGCAAATGGGTGTTTTGGTTTTGTAAAAATGTGAAGAAATGACTGAAATTCGTGTTTTTCAGGTCTCTGTGTTCGCATTTGCGAACTTGGGTTCGCAATTGCGAACCCCGACCAATTTCTGGAGTTTGAAAATTAAGCTAAGGGTGGGAAGTTCGCATTTGCGAACATTTGTTCGCATTTGCGAACAGTTCGCATTTGCGAACTAATGTTCGCATTTGCGAACACATGCTGTATAAGGCAGTGTTCGCATTTGCGAACAATAGTTCGCATTTGCGAACCAAGGCATAATGGGGGATGTTCGCATTTGCGAACTTTTGTTCGTATTTGCGAACATAGGCTGGCACTGGGGACCTTCGCAAATGCGAACAATTGTTCGCATTTGCGAACAAGGCTGGGCCAAAGGGGGCTTCGCATTTGCGATGAATATTCGCATTTGCGAGCCTGTCCCCCTTCGCATTTGCGAGAAAACTTCGCAATTGCGAAGCCAACAACTGGGTGAAAAACCAGCAGTTCAAAAATTCAGAGTTTCATCCAACGGCCTATCAAATCTTTACCCGAGCCCCCCGGGCTCCAAACCAAACATGTACACAACCTCAAAAACACATTATGGACTTGTTCGTGCGATCATATCGCCAATATCACTTCGTTTTAATCAAATCAAGCCTCAAACTCATGATTTTCATACTTTTGATTTTCAAAACTTCTTAACATTGGAACTCAAGGTCCAAAACATCTCAAACGACATCCAAATGTCACCAAACTTTACAGAAATCACATATATGATATTTAAGACTTGTAACGGGCGTCGGAACCAAAATACGAGCCCGATACCAAGGTCAATTAATTTATTTCCTTTAATAATTGCATTAAAAACAATTTCACATAAAAATTCATAACTTGGGCTCTAGGCCTCAGAATTCGACTCCGGACGCATGTCCAAGTCCCATATTTTTCTACGGACCTCTCGGGACCATCCAATCTCGGGTCCGAATCCGTTTACCAAAAATGTTGACCGAAGTCAACCATATCAATATTAATATAATTTGTATCCAAATTTCTCATAGAATTCATATTTTCTATCACAAAATCTTTCCGGCTACAAGCTCGGATCGTGCACGTAAATCGAGGCAATATAGAATGAGGTTTTCAAGGCCTCCGAAGCTCGAAATGATTAATTAAATAAGTGATGACCCTTTGGGTCGTCACACAATAACAATGCACAAATTCCTCGATTCCCTGAAAATTGGTAGGAACATCCACAATGAAGACTTGGCTAACGGATTCTGTTCTTTAAATTTCATTTACAGCAGATATGGTCATATTGGGGATTCAACGACCCTACGAACAAGCTCTACAATAAATCTAACAGAGTCAAGTGGGAAGAACATAGGCGATTTGCTTTTATAGTGGCGTTCCTGGGGTTAGTCATATTCCTGAGGAAAGATGGAAACATTGATATAAGGGTCGTCGGGGTTGCCAGTACTCTTCTTGTGCAAGATAATAGCACACTGGCACCGATGATTGTAGCTGATATCTTCCGTGCCCTCACATCTTGTAAAGCGGGGCATGACTTCTTCGAGGGTTGCAACTTGATTCTCCAAATATGGTTGATAGAACATTTGTGTCGTCACCCTCCTTTTTCAGGTTATGGGTCGTCTAAGAAGACGTGCATTGAAGAGTTTTATATGATAACTAAAGAAGTTAAGTTACCGTAAAAGGCTAAAGGTTGGATTTCATACTTGCGATTGTTGACTGCCAGCCAAATTGATTGGGCATACGGATGGTTTCCCCTCAACGAGGCGATATACATGCCAACGGAAGGGTCACATTTCTTGATAATGGGTCTTAAAAGCATTCAGCCTTATGCACCATACAGGGTACTACAACAGCTTGGGAGATATCATATTATACCAAAAGATGGGGACCTCAGCCTACAAGCCGTAGAAATAAGTCCGGACGGACAATCCCCGAAAGCGAAGATTCGACAGATTTGGAATGAATGCCAATGCTTGAAGGTAGACACTTATGTAGGAAACCGATCTCAAGGAGAAGTATCGCCAAGGTATGTTGCATGGTATCGCCGGGATGTCGAGCATGATAGACCAATGAAAAGGCCTTACATTCAAGAATTGGCCGAGCAGTCTAAGGAGCATAGAGATTGGGTGGCCAAAGAAAATGAGTACAGAGCCATGATCAGCTTGTTAGAGAAACAATTCCAAGACCTCAAATTCGAGAGCGGCTTAGAAACGGCATCCGATGAGGGAGAAAAAAAGCAGCTAAAAAAAGATAATGAAATCTTAAAGGCTCAAATTGCAAAGATGAAAACCATAGCCGAAACCCCAGTTCGCCTAGCCCGAGATGAGAAATTGATTGAAAATCTTCGGTGCAAAGTGAATGACTATAGCTTTGATCTTAATAAAGCTGAAAAGGAGTTAGTCGAGGTTCAGAAACAACTGGCCAGAAGTGTTGAGGAAAGAGTTAGAATGGTTCAGCAATTACAAGATGAACACAAGGTTGAGGTAGCTCGATTGAGAAAGAAAATCATTACAGCCAAAGTCAAAAGTAGCAAGAAAACCAAAGAGTTCGAAGTAGAGAGAGAACATTGCTACATGGCTATGGCTCGGTTGGAATTTGAGCTAAAACAACTACAAAAAAAGAATCAACAAGTCTTAGACGCTCGTGCCAAACAGATTAGTAAGCTGCTTCAGGAAAAAGGGGTCATCCGAGAAAGAATCGTCAACATTGCTCAGTACATCACAAGGAAATGCCAATTGTGTGAAGATATGTCCCCGTCAATATTCACATCAGCAGTAAAGTTCTTTGTAAAGCAAGTAATGTCCGACCTGGATAAACTCCAAACTGGATTAGCATATAGGCCTGCGGCAAGACCGAACGACGTCTCGCGGGCACTAGGAGCTTTAATGTATTCGTAGGGCATGCATTTTGTAGTACAACATCATTTGTAACCAATGTTTTGAGTATCAATGAAAAATTCAAAAGAAGTTGTTGTTATTTTCTTTCCATTTTATACAAATTGTCTGGGCGATAGGAAAACATGTAGGAACAAAAAGTAAAAATGAAAAAAAAGTGGAAAAGAAGAAAACAAGAAAAAGAAACGAATAGAAAAGCAATGAAAAATAGAGGTGAGAAGAAAGTGGTGGTTCAAGGAGGAATAAATGTCGGGATGATGCATAATGATCAAGGCAAAAGTTGTGATTCTTAAATTATGACATTTTACCCATTATGAGCTAACTATTAATGAGTTTTGTTGTTGATGAGAATCAGATTTTCAGCTGGCAACTGGCATTCTGGCACATCGCAGCTACAATACAAGTTCAAAAGCTATGACTAAAGCAGTGACTCAGGAGATTGAACCCACCATTATGGACCCGGTACAGGAATAAGAAATTGTAGACATTGCCGGTATGAAAGAGGAGATGTATAAGTTAAGGCAGCAAATGTCGGAGATGTACCAAGCCTGGTGTAGGGGTCAACCTTTGCCTTCCTATCCAGCTAACCCAGCAAACATCCCTTCCACAAATCCAAATCCTGAGCCACCTACCATGAACTCATCCTCCACATACCCAAACTACCAACATTACTATGCCACAACTTCACAGGCACCACCACCACTATCCAAAAAAGTTCCACCACAACCACCTCAGGTCGCCCCCGTATATATGGCACCACCACCTGCCACTCTACATAAATCATCCAGTGAACCAGTGTTCCATGTTCAGGACACTCATTATTATCCACCAGATCCAACATTCAAGCAACATGACTCCTACACACCGCTCATAGATATGACATAAGTAAAGCCTGTCCGAAATTTGGAACAAGAAGAGATGGCACGAAAGATGAGAAGTCTTGAACAATCCTTCCGTAACATACAAGGGTAGGAGGCCAAGTAAGTGTTGCGTATAAAGATTTATGCTTGTTTTCGAAAATGCAGCTCTCGGCCGAATTTAAGCTACCTAAGTTTGATATGTACGACGGACACGGAGATCCAGTAGCCCATTTGAGGGGTTACTGTAGTAAAATGCGTGGAGCAGGGGGAAAAGACGAGTTATTGATGGCTTATTTTAGCCAGAGCTTAAGCGGTTCAGCGCTGGAATGGTACACTAGACAGGATCATGCCAGATGGTTCATTTGGGATGACCTAGCTCAGTCATTTGCCAACCATTTCCAGTACAATCTAATCCCTAACAGGCTGTTGCTAACAAAGGTGGAGAAGAAACCCGGGGAATGTTTCCGGGAATACGGGTTCAGATGGAGGGAGCAGGCTGCACGAGTAGACCCTCCTATGATGGAAACAGAAATGGTGGACTGCTTTCTACAGGTTTTAGAGCCAACTTACTATGGTCACCTGGTATCAGCGATTGGGAAAATCTTCAACGAGGTGGTCAAAATGGGAAGCTTCGTAGAAGAGGGATTAAAAAAAATAAGATCATGAGTTATTTGGCTATTAAGGACATAAATCAGGCAATATAAATTGGAATTGGGGGATCAATTGGCAAAAAGAAGGAAGTTGCGGTCGTCGAAAGTAGATCGTGGTCTCGGGGCCCAAATACATATCACATACACCTCGTCCATACCAACCATATCCATCAGCACCCTACAACCCACCTCCACCATATTATCCTCCCACCACTCCATATTTTTCCGTCCCACATGCTCAACATTACCCACCACCTCCACATGTGTGGTGAACCCCAACCTCACAAAACGTCTACCAGGCACAAAACACCTACCCTCCTTCCAAAACATACAAAAATCCAAATAGACCCAGCTTTCATCCAGATCCGAAAGTAAGAGGAAATAGAGCCCAAGTAAAGAAAGCATTCACTCCATTAGGGGAGTCATACACCAGTCTTTTTCACCGCCTGAGGGAGCTAGGGATGCTAAGCCCTATTGAGCCAAAAATTCCAAACCCACCACCCAGAAATCTTGACCAATCAGTCCGATGTGAATATTATTTCGGGGCACCGAGGACAAGATACGGAAAAGTTTTGGCACTTAAAATCTGCCATACATGAGCTTATTGATACCAGAAGGATCGAGGTGCAGGCTCCAGAAACTCCCAATATCACACAAAATCCATTGCCAATCCATCATGAGACGCACATGATAGAGTTGGAGCAGGGAGAGAGTAGTAAGAAACCTTCTCAATCAGTGATGATGATTAAATCTAATAACAAAGTAGAAGGAGAAGTTGAAAAAGGGAAAGCATTAGCTGAGTTGCCAATAAAGAAGCCATCAGTGGTCGAGCCCGTGAAAGTAGTAGTGCTAGGAGCCAAGCCTTTGTTGACCGTGAAGGGAGCTTATGTGGAACCTATGGTGAAGATGCCAGTCGTGAACACCAGGGCCATACCATGGAACTATAATAAAGTTACAGTGATGTACAAGGGGAAGGAGGTTAAAGGAGAAGTCAATGAAACACATGGCCTAACTCGCTCCGGGCGTTGCTTTGCCCCAGAAGAGTTAAGAAATACAAAAGTGGTAAAGGAGAACCTGAATCATGTGAAGAAGGCAGTTATTGAAGAAGAAGCGAAAGAGTTCTTGAAAAACATGAAGGCTCAAGACTATTCAATAGTGGAGAAATTGAGAAAATTGTCTGCGCATATTTCATTATTATCATTGGTAATTCATTCTGAAGAACACAGGAAGGCGTTGATGAAAATTCTGAACGAAGCATATGTGCCTGAGAAGATTTCAGTATGCCATTCGGAGAAAATCACAAATAAGATCTTTGAGACAAACAAGATAACGTTTTCCGATAATGAGTTGCCTCTTGAAGGAACATAGCATAACAAAGCACTATATCTCACAGTCAAGTGTGAAGAATCTATAGTTACCCGTGTTCTGGTGGACAACGGGTCAAGTGCCAATATTTGCCCACTCTCAACCTTGGGAAAGCTGAAGGTCAATCGTGATAGAATTCATCGGAACAGTGTGTGTGTACGGGGTTTTGATGGAGTAGGAAAAAATACTGTAGGGGACATTGTGTTGGAAATTACTATTGGATCGGTGGACTTCACTATGGAGTCCCAAGTGCTAGATGTTGCTGTTTCTTACAATCTATTATTGGGACGTCCGTTGATCCACGAGGTGAAAGCTGTACCATCCTCTCTGCATCAGATGGTGAAATTTGAATGGGAACAACAGGAGATCATAGTGCATGGAGATGATGATGTCTGCAATACTATAACACCATTTGAAGAAACTGAAGGAGATAAGGGCCCGTGTGTATATCAAGTCATGGATGCTGTGGTGGTTAATAAAATATCCGAAGGGTAGAACATGTTATTCCCACAGTGGCTCCTACAGTAGTGATGGTAGCCAAGGAAATGATAAGAAATAGGTTTGCACCAGGGAAAGGTTTGGGGGTAACTCTACAAGGTATAACACAACCAATCCACTTGCGGGGATGTAATGACACTTTTGGCCTGGGTTTTAAGCCTACTGTTGCCGATATCCAAAGAGCCAAGAAAATGAAGAAGAAAAGTTGGCCCCTCCCAAAACCTATTCCAAAACTATCTGATTCCTTTACTAGGCCTGGTACACGAAGACATTTAGCGACTGTTATGCCAAGTCGTGCTGAAATAAAATCGGATGCGGAACTCCTAGCAAGGTTCGAGATGCTGTTTGAAGATGTGAATATGTTGGAGATGGGTGAGGGAACAAGTAAAATGGATGTTCAGTTCGTGGGGCCCAGCATTGCACTTAATAATTGAGAAACTACTCCTCTTCCGATCATGAGGGAGTTGTGGTAGTTAGCTTTAAATATTTCATTTCCCCAAAGTGTCTTGTTTTGTAATCCCACATCTCATCAAAAACAAATGTATCCAATGTCTGCTATCTTTTTTGAAAAATCAATGAAATGCAATTTCTTTCTTTCTTCCATTTTTGCCTTATTTTATTTTTCTTCTTTTGTACAGTTCAATATTTGTTGATTCCAATGATATGTCATACATGAAGGATCCCCGGTCCAGTCTTGATAATCGAATAGTTATACAAGAAATTTAAAATGAACATGAAGTAGGGTATGAGGATGAGAAAATACTAGAGGAAATCAGTAAAGATTTGAATCAATATGAGGAAAAAGTCAAACCGAACTTAAACGAGACAGAATCTATTAATTTGGGAAGTGAGGGGAATGTCCAGCAAACAAAGATCAGTGTACATTTAGAGGCTTCCCTCAGTGAAGATCTAATCAAGTTGTTACATAAGTACAAGGACATATTTGCTTGGTCCTATGATGACATGCCCGGACTCAGCACTGATCTGGTGGTACATAAATTGCCCATTTATCTGGAATGACGACCGTAAAACAGAAGCTAAGAAAGTTTAAAACGGACCTCAGTGTAAAAATAAAAGAAGAAGTCAACAAGAAATTCAAGGCGAAGGTCATACGGGTCACTAAATATCCCACCTGGTTAGCTAATGTTGTGCTTGTTCCAAAGGAAGACAGAAAAACCAGGGTGTGTGTTGATTATCGAGACCTCAATAAAGCTGGTCCAAAGGATGATTTTCCATTGCCAAATATCATTATAATGATTGACAATTGTGCCAAACATGAGATTGGTTCTTTTGTGGATTTTTATGCGGGTTATCATCAGAGTTTCTGATGGACGAAGAAGATGCAGAAAAAGACAGCCTTTATCACGCCCTAGGGAACATATTGTTACAGGGTGATGCCGTTTGGGTTGAAGAATGTCGGGGTTGCATATATGAGGGCGATGACCACTATGTTTCATGATATGATGCACCGAGCGATAGAAGTATATGTGGATGATGTAATCATTACGTCCAAAAAGCAATATGACCATGTCAAAGATTTGAGGATGTTTTTCCAGAGGCTCTGAAGATATAATCTCAAGCTCAATCCAGCAAAGTGTGCTTTCGGGGTGCCTTCAGGAAATTTACTGGGGTTTATAGTAAGCCGGCGTGGTATCGAATTGGATCCGTCAAAGATAAAAGCAATCCAGAATTTGCCTCCGCCGAAGAATAAAAAAGAAGTGATGAGTCTATTAGGCAGGTTGAATTATATCAGCAGGTTCATTGCTCAGCTGACGTCAACATGTGAGCCTATTTTCAAACTATTGAAGAAAGATGTTGCGGTAAATTGGACTGATGAATGCCAAGAGGCCTTTGACAAGATTAAAGAATATTTGGCCAATCCTCCAGTATTAGTTCCTCCGGAACCGGGAAGACCTCTGATCTTGTATTTGACTGTGCTAGACAATTCTTTTGGCTGCGTACTAGGGCAGCATAATGAGACGGGAAAGAAAAAGCAGGCGATATATTACCTAAGTAAAAAGTTCACATCTTATGAGGTAAAATACAGTCAGTTCGAAAGAATGTGTTGTGCACTAACCTGGGTTGCTCAGAAACTGAAACATTACCTGTCAGCTTATACCACATATTTGATATCACGGTTGGATCCATTGAAGTATATATTTCAGAAGCCTATGCCTACAAGAAGCTTTGCTAAATGACAGATTTTGCTCACAGAATTTGACATCATCTATGTAACATGAACGACAATAAAGGCGCAAGCAGTTGCAGATCATCTAGCAGAGAACCCAGTGGATGATGAATATGAGCTGCTAAAAACATATTTTCCGGATGAAGAGGCAATGAATATTGAAAAAGTAGAGCAAGATGATAAGCCAGGCTGGAGAATGTACTTTGACGGAGCCATCAACAGCAAGGGAGTTGGAATTGGAGCACTACTTATTTCAGAAACGGGTCAACATTATCCCGTTACCGCTCAACTTCAATTTTTCTGCACCAACAATATGGCTGAATATGAAGCATGCATATTGGGATTGAGGATGGAAATAGATATAAGTGTTCAAGAGATTTTGGTCATGGCTGACTCGGATCTCTTGATACATCAAATTCAGGGAGAATGGGAGACAGGAGATTTAAAGTTAATACCTTATCGGCAATGTCTGCATGAACTGTCTCAGAGATTTCAATCTATAGAGTTCAAACACATCCCAAGAATGCACAATGAAGTAGCAGATGCTTTAGCCACATTATCCTCCATGATTCATCATCCAAATAAAGCTTATGTAGATCCATTACAGATACAGGTGCGTGATCAAAATGCTTATTGTTTTGCTGTGGAAGAAGAACTTGATGGAGAGCCATGGTATCATGATATCAAAGAATACTTGAAGATAGTGAAGTACCCAGAACAAACCACTAGAGATCAAAAGAGGGCTATAAGACGATTGGCAAATAGATTTTTCCTCAGTGGAGGGATTGTATATAAAAGAACACCAGATTTGGGATTATTGAGATGCATAGATGCGCAGCAAGCTGGCACAATTATGGCTGAGGTACATGCGGGAGCTTGCAGACCTCATATCATCGGATACATTTTAGCGAAGAAAATACTGAGAGCAAGATATTATTGGCTCATCATGGAGTGTGATTGTATTAGATACATGAGGAAATGCCATCAATGTCAAATACATGGAGATTTGATTCACTCTCCACCCTATGATTTGCATACAATGACTGCACCCTAGCCATTCGTGGCCTGGGGCATGGATGTCATTAGACCAATAGAGCCTGCAGCATCTAATGGGCACAGATTTTTCTTTGTCGTGATTGATTATTTCACCAAATGGGTGGAGGCAAAGACATTCAAGGTAGTGACAAAGAAGGTGGTGGTGGATTTCGTGCATGAAAATATCATATGCCGCTTTGGAATTCCTAAAGTAATTATCACAGACAATGGCACAAATCTGAACTGTCACCTCATGACAGAAGCATGTCAAAGATTCAAAATGATGCATCGTAACTCAACACCTTACATGCCAAAAGAAAATGGAGCAGTAGAAGCTGCGAATAAGAATATAAAGAAGATTCTCAGAAAAATGGTAGAAGAGTCAAGGCAATGGCATGAAAAGTTACCTTTCGCTCTTATGGGTTATCATACAATCGTACGTACTTCAATCGGTGCCACAACCTATTCATTACTGTATGGAACAGAGGTAGTTATACCCGCAGAAATCGAGATACCATTTCTTTGAATCATAGCTAAAGCTGAAATCGATGATGATGAATGGGTAAAGGCCTGATTGGAACAATTGAATTTGATTGACGAAAAGAGGTTAGAAGCGGTTTGCCATGGGCAATTATATCAGCGGAGAATGGCCAGATCATACAATAAGAAAGTATGTCCTCTAAAATTTGAAGTAGTACAATTGGTATTGAGGCGTATTCTGCGGCATTGGGCTGAAGCGAAAGGCAAATTTGCACCAAATTGGCAAGGACCGTTCATGGTATCACAGGTATTGTCCAATGGAGCCCTATATATGACAGATGTTGAAGAAAAATGCGTAGAGACTGCTATCAATTCAGACGCAGTCAAGAGATATTATGTATGATTCCTTTTTTCATTTGTATAATTGTATTTGTCATGATTTTTGGAATTGACATGATGAAGGCATTTTATTCTCTATCCAAACAATCTATCCATTGACATCCCCATTGAGCCATATTTGTTTTGTTCTTTCATTTCCCTCTCTCGGAATTCTTCATGATGCAAGAAAAGAAAAATGAAAATGATGGAAAAAGAAGAAAAGAAAAAAAAAAGACCAAAAAGAAAAAAAAAGAGAAAAACAAAATTCAAACAAAAGAAAATGCATACAAAAGACAAAAGAAAGTCGGGAAAAGTCAAGATGCAAAAATGAATATCGGACGTAGTCTGAACTACGTTTGACTTGATCCCGAAAGGGTACGTAGGCAGCCTCTCTGAGGTTCAGTCATAATAAAGAAAAATCCAAAAATTCCCCACATATTGAAACTGGGGCAGAAGTTATATTTAATAATTCGAGAGTTGTAAATATTTTTGAACCCTCGTAAAATTTTGAGCCGTTATACCTTTCTTTCTTAACCCATCCAAAAGCCACGTTACGGTCCAAAGAAAGACCTTCTGATCAATTTCAAGAAAATGACAATACAATGAGAATAAGGAAAATAGGGCATGGACAGTACCGGTGGTTTAGAAAGCAAAAAGAATAAAAAGAAAAATAAAATGAGAGAGTCTTATCGGTGAAAACCTTAACCGGCACCGTGAGGCGATTGCGAGATTGAGAGAATAAAAATGAGAGAGTCTTATCGGTAAAAACCTTAACCGGCACCGTAAGGCGACTGTGAGTTTGAGTCAATAAATGAGAGAGTCTTATTGGTGAAAACCTTAATCGGCATCGTAAGGCAAATGTGAGGACTATTTTATGGAAAAAGAAAAACAGCAAAAATAAAATTGGTTTGGGTTGAAAGAAAGTTGGAGTTGAGATAATGACAATTCGATTGGACAGACTGGGTCGGAGTTTAAATACATGGCATGGTCAGAGGAATCAACCGTCATGCCCAGATAAGTTCTGTCTTTACTCCAAATTACCCTTACCCCTATTTTTTTTTCAAATTCATATTTTTCTGCATTTCATTGATTAAAAAGCAGTTTGCTCATTGAAGGCTAATTACTAGCTTCTCATGTTAAGAGGTGTAATAACGATGGGTCGAAAAAAAAAAGAGAAAAAGAGAGAGAGAGAAACAGATAAAGAAGAATGGCAATCAAAGCCAAAGAAAATGAAAAAGAAAACAAAGGAAAGACAAAAGAAGATTACAGAGGAAATCTGGCAAAAGGGCTGCACAACAGAATAAAGCAAGAAGAGGAAGGAAATGGAGGCAAAGTCAGCAAAATACCAGTTGCCAGCATTTTATAACTAACTAGATTGTTCTCTGATTTAAACAGGAACAGAAAGATTCAAATTTTTCACTAATCACTTTAAAGTGAATGTGACCAATGTGGATGAAGAAAAACACAAAAAAAGAAGTACAGCAATAAAAGGAGGAATCCATAGAGGAGGACTCATTTAGTCAAGCAAAGAAAATTACCCAAAAACGGCAAGAAGGTATTATCTTTTCAAAACTCATACCCCAGTTGTCAAACTGTGGGAATATTTTTTGCATTTTCATTTTTCATGCATCAAGCGCCCACCTGGATAACAAGGGAATATTTTTCTGCATTTCATTTCCTGCATCAGGCGCCCACTTGGATAACAAGGGAATATTTTTCTGCATTTTATTTTCATGCATCAGGCACCCACCTGGATAACAAGGGAATATTTTTCTGCATTTCATATTCATGCATCAGGCGCCCACCTGGATAACAAGGGAATATTTTCTGCATTTTTATTTTCATGCATCAACCGCCCACCTGGATAACAAGGGAATATTTTTCTGCATTTTATTTTCATGCATCAGGAGCCCACCTAGATAACAAGGAAATATTTTTCTGCATTTCATTTTCATGCATCAGGCGCCCACCTGGATAACAAGGGAATATTTTTCTGCATTTTCATTTTCATGCATCAGGCGCCCACCTGGATAACAAGGGAATATTTTTCTGCCTTTTCATTTTTATGCATCAGGCGCCCACCTGGATAACAAGAGAATATTTTTCTGCATTTCATTTTTCATGCATCAAGCGCCCACTTGGATAACAAGGGAATATTTTTATGCATTTCATTTTCATGCATCAGGCGCCTACCTGGATAACAAGGGAATATTTTTACGCATTTTAATTTTTGTTTAGGCGCTGACCTGTATAACAAGGGAATATTTTTCAGAATTTTTAATTTCTGCATCATGCGCCCACCTGGATAACAAGACAATATTTTTCTGCATTTTCATTTCCTGTTCAGGCACCCACCTGTATAACAAGGGAAAACATTTCTGCAATTTTAATTTGTTTTATCTAACACGAGTAACACCATGACATGAGAAAATCCCACACTGGGGCAGAGAAAACGTTTTCGTTATTTTGTTTTTGTTTTAAGAAGGTACCAACCCAGAAGCAGGGAATACAATTGGAAGTCACACCGAAGGGAAAGAAGCAATATATCAGAGGCAAGAGAATAAATCGAAAATCAACAAAAAAGAAAGATGATAGCATAAGAGATGGAAAATCAAGAAAAAAAAAAGAAGACAAGAAGTAGATAGGAATCATTGTAATTCATAGGATTATAGCTTAGAATAGCTTCTTCATTTTATTTTATCCCTGGTGTAAAAAGGAGTAAGTTAGTGGTCATAGCAATAGTAGCAGCAGCAAAGTCTTGGTAGTTTCAAACTACCAGACCTTCCCGAACTACATTGACCTGATTCCTGCTTAGCCCGGGATATGTAGGAGGCCTTCTAAAGCAAAGGCTCGGTCAATTTTTTTCAAAAAATGCTTCATATTGAGTGCTCGAGCGGGCAAAAATCGCTCGTATTCGCTCATTTATCTTTGCACGAAAACCCTTTGTGTTTCCGGGCAAAGAGGGGCAGCTGTGAGCACGTGATTTTTGCCCTATATGAGAATTACTCCCAAAAATTCAAAATAAAATAATTTTTTAGTTTGTTTGTAATTGTTGTGAATTTAATGTCCTTTTTTTTGTGCATATTTATTTGTTAAATTAAAAAAAAATATCGCATTTGCATTTAGGATTTAATTCTACAATTAGGAGTAATTAATTTTATCTTACAAAATAAAAATCACAAAAATAGGCATCTTTTGCATTTTAGCCTTTAATATCCAAATTGTGTGATTGTATTTTAATTATCATTTAAATTTAGGTGATAATTATTATTATGAGTTAATTAATATTTTAAGATAATTTAAGTTTTTATAAATTAATCTTAGTATTTTGGGCTTTATTAATTAGGAAGTTGAATAATGAAGAAGAACAAAATAGAAAAAAATTAGATTGGGCCATCTTGCAAATTAAGTTACAAGCCCAATCCTAAGCACCCTTACCCAACCCAAAATCCCTTGGCCCAAAAAAGGAAATTTCAGATTTTTTAGCCAAAAATAATCATAATCACATAACATAAAGTAGTGGGGTGGGGGGGCAAGGAAATCAAGGAAGAAAACAAGGAGAGCAAAACATGGATTAGTGGGTTTTCTTTAACTTAAAAAATATTTTTTTAATAAAAAAAATCTGAAAATTTTCTAAATTCTTGCCTATAAATAGAAGAGAAGATTTATGAAGAAAAAGGTGGAAAAAAGAGAGGAAAAAATAGGAGGAGAAGAAAAAATAAAGAAAACAAAGAGAGCAGTATACACTCGATATACATTGTGGATAAAGAAGTATACACAGACAAAAATTTAATTTTTGAGAGTTTCTTTTTAGAATTGAATAGAGTTCAAAGCTAGAAAATGAAAGGAAAAAGAAATTCCGAAATATATTTTTCTTCTCTATTTTTACTGGTTTTTCTCCATATTGCTGGAATTTTCTGGATTGAGGTGTTGAAGCTACTACTGGTTGTTACTGTTGTTGCTGTACTTTCACCGCTCTGTTTATTTTCCATCTTCCCCTTATTTTCAATACCAGGTACACAACTACTACTTAAACGTGTAATTGGCAGCTGATATTGAAGAATGAATTCTATGAATTGATTTTCAGAAGAAGACTGTTTTTGTTACTATTATATGTTATTATTTTATCACACAAGTAGATACTTTGTAATTTGATAGGAAATAGCTGTATAACTGAAATATATGAAACATGAGAGATGCTGAAGGCAATGTAATAGATAGGATATAGATTAGAGTAGAAGTAACCGTAATCACTTAGCTTAGTTCTAAAAAAAATAGGTTAATTAGTTAAAAACTAACTCACTTAGCTCAAAAAAAATATTCTCGTAACTTGCATATAACCACAATAATAATCTGAATTAGCACGTGGTAATTAGTTTAGCTTGATGTCTGTTTGTTCATCTTAAATTGTTTAATAGCAACTGAAAATGATGTAGCTTAAAACAAGTAGCTAATTACAAAGTTAAGAATCATGCGACTGATCGAAATCGTTACACAATTAGCCTACTGTTTGAATACAATTAGCATTTGATAATTACAATCAGAAGAGTATGAGTCATAATTAGTAATACGTTAAGTAATAATCCTGTTTGCATAATTAAGTAATGATCTGTTACTTTAATCAAAAATGATCCTGTTTACATAGTTAGGTAATTCATTAATAATAAAATCTGAAGAAAAGTAGTCTGTTATTCAGATTTGATTAGTGTTAAATAATGGTGATTTAAAATTGATACCGTTAATTCTGTACTTCTGTTTTTCTTATGAAATAAATACAATTTGGGTTGATTCTTCTTTTTGATTTCAAGTATCTGTGTATATCATGAATTCTCGATTTTGTTTCATTCTCTTCCTTCGTTTGGTCTGGGCCTGAAGAATAGTGCATGCATGGATCCAATTGGACTTATAATTGGGCTTCTGAAAAATGACTTTAGCGTATTCTGGGTTTCTGAAACCCAGATATGCGAGCTGGTTCACTGAATTAGAGTCCCAAATGTCTAGGCCTGGTAATACAAATGATAAGGCCTGGACATACTTCTGAAATTATAACATAACTAAAAATGACTAAGGAAAAACCAATAATAGAAAACATATTATTTATTAGGATTGGACTATTAAAATAAAAATGGGACGAGCCTCGTATGAAAACAAAATAAGCGGGGCCCCCATAATAATAGTAATAATGTGATAGATCCTGGAAGATTGTTTAGTAAATTCCATAGTCTTTCCAAAAGAATAATAAGCCGTTAGATGATATAGGCACGATTCTAAAATATACCTTCCCTAATATGAGTGCACATCTAATGTGACTCAAATAATAAATCTCGGCGAATTCGAAACGTGTTAAAAGTCACAGGCGTACTGGTTGCGGTGTGACTCGAAATACATTTTTGCGACGTCGCAAGTCATAAAATATTAAAAGCGAAACATTGTACACATTGTAAAAAACATATAGTGAAATCAAGTAAAAATAAAAAATGACAGTTGAGCGACCATGCTGAAACCACGGAATTCGGAAGTGCCTAACACCTTCTCCCGGGTTAACAGAATTCCTTATTTGGATTTCTTGTTGCGCAGACTGTTAAACAGAGTCAACTTCCTTGGATTCGGGATTAACCGGTGACTTGGGACACCATTATTTTTTCAAGTGGCGACTCTAAAATTTTAAATGAAATCCTGATCCGATTGTCCTTAAATTGGAAAAAACTCCTTCCTCGTTGTTATTATATCCCATCTCGGGTGTATTGATAATTAATGAGGTATACATTGTTCCTATTTTCGGGAAAACTAAAAAAAAGGTAGTAAAAAGGGAGGTGTGACAGCTAAATATAAGGGTCGATACTTACAATTGTCATTTCATGCCTCTGGAAACTCAGCTGTGTCGGCTACCAGGTCCGAGGTACGGACAAAGAAGTATTTTAGCGAAAACTGGCGGTTTAGGCTTATCGTCCGCCTCGACGACTAAACCTTTCGCCCCTCGATTCTTCAGCTGCAGCATTTTTCCCCTCATAAAACCAAGGGTGAACAGCTGCAACATATGATGGACGGTGACGTCTACGCCGGCTCTCTCGGCGTACGTCGTCAATATCCGGTAAATCTTCCACGTGCACGGAGTGAGCTGAGCCGGGCAAATATTATAAAACTAGCACAACTCCTCCGCCAGCGGGTAGATTAGGAGTTCGCATCCCATTATGAATGGATATTCATAAATGGCACAGAACCCCGGCATATGAACATAGACCAGATCCCGCCCGACCGTATGCATAACTGCCGCCTCCGGGATCCGGCAAGATACCCGGAGGTCAAGTAGAAGAGACCCGGTATAGGTGGATCTCTCCCATTCAGGTGTCTCCGCCGGTGTTGAAAAATACCTCCGAACATGCAGTTTGTGAGGGAGGAGATTTTCCACAGTCAAAGGGATAAGAGATTTACGAACCTTCTTGCTACCCTTTGACTGCCGGGAAGCTCCAGAGGAAGCATCACCCTCTTCCGATCCCCGGCGACGATTACTCTTAGTCACATCTTGAAGTTTTGTTGTATATGCTAAGGATGCGACAGCAAGAACACAAGAACAGATGAAAGGGTTTCAAGTTCTATGGGAGAAAGTTAAGAAGCAAAAGAGTTCTGATGATGTAAAGAGTGGAAAGTCTTGAAACTGTCCTCTGTTTATAATGAGTCGTTACACGAAATTCGAAGAGTTTTTGCACCGAAAAAGAGGCGGGAAACCGAAACGTCAAATCGTCTTTATGACCTGCCTTGAGAACAACATTACTTATGACGCACGCCGTCAGCAGACGACGTTTCAGAAGAGCTTGCCACGTGTACGCACGAATGAGGACCCAATGCGGATCGACTTTATCCACCCATTACAAACGTGCTTCGAGCACATCTCCAATAGGCGGAGGGACTATCTGTATGGGGGCCAATCGGACGTAAGATGAGGCGAGTATGTATATATGTACGGCCGATTCGGGCGCGGTACAGGTCGGGCCCGCCTCCTTGCGAGGCCGCTAACATTGGAAGACGTCCTCCCTCATGTCTGCACGGCAAAAAGGATGCGTCCCTGTCCATAGCAGCGTGTCGACGAGCCAGGCCAAGTGGACGTTCCTAACCCTCCTTTCCCTGTGATTCCGCTGTAATAATAATAGCTTTAGGGCGATGTAATATGCTGGCGAGGGGATCGCCTCTCTATATAAAGGAAGGTCCCCCTCTTTTGTAAGACAAGTATTATTGATCATTAATAATACAACTCTCTCTCTCTACCACTTTTTTCTCTACTGTTATCACTTTATTGCTTACCAGTTCTTATACTTGATTAAACTTCATCATATTTTCATAAGGGTAACATATATACGAATCCAACGATCGATCTTCAATATATATTACCATTGATCTCGATTTACCTTTCATCTATATTGATTGATTTAATTAAAAAGTGTTCAACAATTTTTGAGTCAAACAATATATATACATAATTTTAATGAAATTACCAGCTAAATAGTGTAATTTCTTAAACGAAGAGGTGTCTTTTGGGTGCATGTGGCTATGCAGGCAACATAAATCAAGCTGACATCTCACACTGCCTACAACTAGAAGATATTGCTTAGTTCTTTATCTTAACTATTTCTAGTTGTCTGGTCATATAATAAATATAAAGATTTTGTTCACAGGCTTCATGCATCAATCCGCTATCGTCCAGCAGTTAGGTTATCTGGCTTTCACCCAGGAGTCCCTGTTCGATTCCGGTTGCGGAATCTTTTTTCTTACTCAATTTTCGTTGTTTATGTCTATGTGAGTGTAAACAGACAACACATAAATTTTTTTCTTACTCAATTTTAGATAAAGCAGCCTTAATTAGCTACAACGGAGTAATAACTTTTGCTTATGCATTCCAAATTTATGAAATTTTGCTTCTAGTAAGGAAAGGGGGAGGGAGGTAATTCTCCAAAGCTCTTCCTTTCAATCACTTGATTCATAATATCAAAGTGATCAACACTCAAATTCATATCACATCATTGTTATTTGCAGTTTTACCTTCCGAGTATTTCCATTAAAAGTTGTCTTTCCCTAAGAGTAGGAGATGCACCTTTGAAAAATCCTCTATGTGACTAGAAACCAAAGAAAAATGATTTTCAAGTTAGTAATAAGTCATTGGTCAACCTTCTTTGCAACTTGCAAGGAATACTTGAATGTAGAACAGAGTTCATGTCTGTTCTTTTTGTTCCAGCAAAGAGGGATCTTGTCTCATTGGAATCACAATAACAGACAAAATGCATTTTGGACAATGCAGTCGGCTAAAGAGGATGATGATGGACAGAAGGATGAGTCGTTGGATGTCTCCTTCTCTTTAGCATCTCCGCCATGTAAAATATCACAGACATCCTGGGGACTCATTTTCTCAAATATGCCATCACATCCTTTCACCAAATAACAATCTTCAGTTGTCAAACGTCTCCAACCTCTGACCTCTGGTTCAGCAATAACTCCATGCCTTGAAATACCAAAAGCAAATAGATCAGAGGAAACACTCTGTTTGCTGAGCATGCCAAATAGATGAAAAACCAGTTTGAGTCAAAAGTAGCGGCAAAAGGTATGAAGATGCACCTTTTCAAGCGAAGATCTCCAATAGACCGTGAGATAGCCAATATACCATTGACACGAGGCACACCAATAACAAGAACAACCCCACCAGCTGCTTCAATTATAGCCTTTTCATCATTTCTATCAGGATGGTGATCATTTGTTACTTCCTCAGCTTGAAGTTCAAAAGGAGAGTAAGGAAAATGGAAAGCTGACAGAAATAATTGGCCTTTTACCAGGAGCAACAATGTGCTAACCAACAGAGAGTTTTAGCGAACAACAGTTGGAAGATTTTAAACCTTCACTGTCCTGATCAAAATGAGCTCTCCTCGAGCATAAGAGTGCTTTCGAGTTCCCCAGATTACCAACTAATATCTGCCCATTAATCCAAAGAACAACTGTTGCAGTTGATCCAGATATGTAGTCATTGTTCAAAGCTTCCTCCAGAAAGAAGTTGACTTGAAAATCCGTAGGGCAGCTTAAAAAAACAACAAACAAGGAGAATAGTATGTGCCTGTGAAAATTCTGAATCTATATCTTGAATTGTTCTCAGAGGGCTTTCTCTAGGATGCCATGTGTCAATTCCTCATCAACTACACACAATGCCCCATTAGAACTGTGTAAAAAACAAACATCAATACTTGTACTGGTGAGGGTAGATTTATAGGTAGAACTACTTTCTAGTGGTTTGCGATGCATCAAAAGTTTATATTCACATGCTTTCTGTTTAACAGAATTACCAACTCAAATGCAGATGCAATGATAGAGGTGTTTCATACCAATTATATAGCAAGATTGAGGGGCTTGGCAAAGTATTGATGCAGAAAATAACCAGAGATAATAATAACCAGTTCTAAAAGAAATTCTAAATTTCAGTATGACAGGTTGTAAACCTTTGAATTTCAAGCTATATTGGCCTGCTTCTTCATGCTCCTTACTGTGTGAGAAGAGTTTCTTGTATGTGTTGAAAACAACATGCAATAAAAAGTAATCTAAAAACTTTTGAGAAGCCTTCTCACTATTTTCCTTGCCTCCATGTCCATCAAAAACTGCCGCTATACCCAGGCTAGCTTCGTTAAGCCCATTTTCACCTAGTGATCATGAAGAAAAAGATGAGCAGGATGAACCAGGAACTTGGGATATTTAACGTGTACATTACACGGTTTGTGCCAACGTGTACAACATGTTTTGCAACAAAAGGAATGATCATCATAATGCATTCAACATTCGGACTTAGACCAAAGAGTTCTCAACTCTCATGCAATAGTGGCTACCCTCTTTTTGACCTTCAAAGAAATAAGGGTCCCAAATATGTAACTACCTTTGTAGTTTGAGATAGATATATTGCCAACAAGTGCAAGTTAACTCTAATGCAACAGGAAAGGCAGTAGCTGTAGCTCTTTCATTAAACTGAGAAATCTGAATAAGCCAAGAGGGTAGAGTTTGAAATTACCTAAAACGGGAACAATAACATGAGGATAACATATAATTCGGTCCTCTGGGTATTTCCTACGCCCCTGATGCGTAGCTACCAGGCAGTTATCTGTTCCATTTTGAATAGCAGCAGAAAATACCCACTGAGGACATTCAGGTGAGCTAAAAACTGGTGAAGCACCACCCTCATCATAAGCCATCATACATGATACTGAGACCTCATAAGCGTAACTCAAGCAAAGAAATGCTCCAAAGAGAAGTGCAACCTTTTCTCCTTCCATTGTTAACTCTGCCATCAAAACCAAGCCAGAATTAATGACACAATATTTTGAGCAGACAAGGAAATTTTGAGTCCATCACATATCCAACTTCCTGGAGACGAAAAATTTGAAAGTTAGTTTTGCTTAAGTAAAACACACAGTTACTGGTTGGTGCAACAAATATTTACATAATCAGGTTAATTAACAATTAACTGCTGATTCTTTTTTTAATCAAAGTGCTCTTTTTAACCAATCTTGATGTAGCATAATAACCTGGAAAAGAGGGTGACTAGCCTGTTGAAGCCTGTCAAGTGAAAGTATTTTACATAGTCGCAAAGCCAAAAATAAAAAGAGAGGCAAAACAAACAAAACAAAACAAGAAGGAAAAAAGAAATCAATATTGTAATAAACACAGTCGGATACTATTGGGCCATGATATAGAATACTGGAGACTTGTATGTAGCTTCTGAAACAGGAAAAGAAGATAAAACAAAGCAGTTTGACCAAGTAGAGGACACTCTGCGCTGCAAACAGATTCACAAGGACAAATGTAATTGATACCAAAAGGTCTTAAAATTCCAAACACATCCAATGCTGCTCCCCATATTGCTCTTTGTTACTTTTGTTATACAGCAAGTCAGCAACAACAATTACACCTCGGTCTAAAACAAGCTGAGGTGAGCTATATAAATCCTCCCTGACCACGTTACTGCGTTTAGATCATCTCCCTTTTACTTTTGATATGATGGAAATTTTTTTCGTTAGAAATATTGTCCTTGCCCTAGGTGGGCAGAACAAATCATTTTTAATGTTCTTTTCTTCACCCCAATTAAACTCAGCTCTAGGTGGGCTATAACTTTTTTATTCCAAAAACAGATGAATATAGAAGTGTAACAAGGCATTAGACCATGCTACATTGATCCTACTGAAGGAGAAACATACTTCACCTTTACACATAATTAGAACTAGACACAGTAAAAAAAATCCTAAGACCAACGATGAAAGCACAAGAAAGAAAAACACTAAAAGTCTCCCTGCCTAATACTGGTACCATACCGAGAATTAGGAATAGAAAGGACCTCTTTCACTTGTTGGCACATGTCATTTTCCTTAAGACTTCACAAATATACAAACAACACCACCAACTCAATATAATCTCACAAGTGATGGAGTCAAGGGAGAGTAGTGTATACCAGACCTTATCCCGCTGTTCTCAATAGATTCTCAACATCCTCCAAGAACTCTCCGGCTTATTTTTGGATGGGTGGTTACCATAAGAGCAACCCACCTTGTACACTATACAAACTCTTGCTTTATATCGCTTTGCTTCCATCAATACTTACCAAAATACTATCCTCATATCCGATCTTCTACTTTATAGGATCACTTTATCGCCACTTACTGTTATACTCTACAAAAACAGGAAAATAATCCAAAACATATTTCGTGAAGTAAGTTATTTTCCATGAAAAATATTTTCCTCCAAATCAAATGTACTCTTATTTTTCTTTTTCTTCTAAAATAATCGATTAATTCCTAACATACCCAAAACAAGCAAGAAGAAATCAGTCCCGAAAATACACAGATGAAAAACGCAAGCTTTAACTCAATCTGCTAACGAACAGTTAATTTCGCATAAAATTTGAAGCATTATGTAGCAGATGGAAAAAACTGCAATATTTCCTTAACATATAGTCATCTATATACGTGGTAAAAGAAATAACCAACTTAATTTCGTGCAAATTACCATAAATCAAGGTGCCAATCTTGCATTGCCTGTGAGTTATTATTTTAATGGGAGAAAGGATAAGATTCCAGAAATCGCAAGTGGAAAATTTCAACTTTCAACAAGGAAATTGGGTTATGGGCCGGGTAACAAATATCGGGGGTTTTGCATTTATACTCACATTTTAGGTCACGTTTTAACTTATATCTATTTTGCAAAAAAAAATTACAACTATACATATTCTTTCGCGTATCTTAAGCATACAAGATTGAAATAGCAAAGACAATCATACAAAATTTAAGCATCCTAGTAGATGTGACTGAAGTAGCAAGTGTGCTGAACCTGTTGCGGAAACACAATGTATATAGTGTGAATGAGTCACAACTACTATACCAAAAATTATGACAGCCACCAAATAATAAATAAGACAATAAAACAATAATAAAAGAAACACCAGAATTTATAAGGTTCGGCTAATTTTGCCTACTCCTCGAACACAACTAATATTTTATTCCACTCCAAAATACAAGTGAAATAATACTAAACAGAGAAGATACAAATACCTTAAGAAGATAAGAAGGCAAATGAGAGGTGTGTTTAAATCCTAAATATTAGGCCTTCTTTTATAGGGGAAAACCCCCCAAATCAAGTTCCCAACCGATGTTGGACTAAAATCTTTGCCAAATTCAACAAATCTCCACCTTGGCAAAAATTTCACATCTTCAATTTTTTCTCTATAACAAATTTTCGTTGTGTCTTCATCTTCAATCTTCAGTGTTAAACAATGTTGATCAAATCCAAACAATGTTGGAACTTGACCGCCGTCACCACTTTTGTTAGCATATCAGCAGGATTCTCCGTAGTATGAATTTTCTTTACCGTGACTCCACCTTCTTCTATGATTTCTCATACGAAATGATACCGAACATCAATGTGCTTCGTCCTTGCATGATAAACTTGGTTCTTCGCTAATTGAATAGCACTTTGACTATCACAAAAAATTGTGATACCGCTTTGGTCAATACCAAGCTCCTTTAGCAACCCTTGAAGCTAAATTGCCTCCTTCACAACTTCTGTAATAGCCATGTACTCTGCCTCTATTGTAGACAAAGGAATTGTTGACTGCAAAGTAGACTTCCAACTAAATGGCGTTTTTGCAAAAGTAAACACATTACCAGTAGTTGATCTTCGTTTGTTGAGATCACCCGCAAAATCCGAGTCACAATATCCAACTACAAACTGATTGCCTTCCTGCTAAAAAATTAACCCGACATCTACAGCGTTATGAATATACCGCAGAATCCACTTCACAGCTTGCCAATGCTCCTTTCATGGATTGTGCATATATCTGCTAATAACTCCAACATCTTGTGAAATGTCAGGTCTTGTACAAACCATTGCATACATCAAGCTACCAATAGCATTTGCGTATGGTACCTTTGACATATACTCTCGTTCAGCTTTATCCTTTGGCAACATAGTAGTACTTAGCTTAAAATGGGGAGCAGATGGAGTACTAACTAGCTTAGTCTTGTCATCTATGCCAAAACGTTGTAGTACTCTCTTCAAATATTCTTTCTGAGATAAACAGAGTTTCTTTGAACGTCTATCTCTTATTATCTCCATGCCAAGAATTTTCTTCGCCTCACCCAAATCCTTTATCTCGAACTCCTTCTTCAGTTGAATCTTCAATTTATAAATTTCTTCCGAATTCTTGGAAGCTATCAACATATTATCAACATATAGGAGAAGATATGTCACGACCCTAGTTCACCAATTGTGAACCTGTCGTGATGGCACCCAGTCCCCACGACTAGGTAAGCCTAACACATTACGAAATCTATAAGTTTTAATTACTTAAATAAGAAACAGCGGAAAATAACATAAAGATATGTAATCCGTGCCACTTGGCACATACATCCGTCACACAATAAATAAACACTACCAAGATCCGGAACCCCACGGTAACACAGACTAAAAGGGAAATTCAACTGTGGCTCTATGTGTAAAGAGTATCTAACAATGAAATGAAGAAAATGTCAACTAGTAATACTAGAATAGAAGGGAAGCCTCCGGATCGCGGACGTAGCAGATCATACCTCGAAGTCTCCCAGAAAGCTGCGGAATCACCTAGTACGAGCCTGCTCTGATGTACCTGGATCCGCACAACAAAAGTGTGCAGAAGAGTAGCATGAGTACACCACGGCGGTACTCAGTAAGTGCCAAGCCTAACCTCGATGGAGTAGTGACGAGGAAGGTCGGGGCCCTACTGAGAAACAATAATAATATGATGACAACAAAATAAACGGTTTGACAGATAACAACAAAACTTCCAAAATAACAACATTTCTTGAGCTGTCTACAACCGAGCTAATAACAAATAACCGACTCGATAAACAAATCCGGGATGCGTAGGAATTGAACCCCAGGTCCCGTTCTCGGTACCACGGGTCTCAGGAATCGAACCGCGGCCCGTGTCTCGATAATATCACGATAACTCGGGATCTCGGGAATCGAACCCGCGGTCCACACAATAAATAACTCGGGATCTCGGGAATCGAACCGCGGTCCACCAATAAATAACTCGGGATCTCGGGAATCGAACCGCGGTCCACCAATAAATAACTCGGGATCTCGGGAATCGAACCGCGGTCCACCAATAAATAACTCGGGATCTCGGGAATCGAACCGCGGTCCACTACCAATAAATAACTCGGGATCTCGGGAATCGAACCGTAGTCCCTACCAATATCACGTCGGGTCTCGGGAATCGAACCCGCGGCCACGGGTCTCCGGGAATCGAACCGCCGGTCCACGAACACGACGAATTAAGGAAATCCAGAGAGAGAAATAATTATGCTCGACTATAACTTCACGAAAAATAGTGCCGATAATTAACAAGGAATTCAAACAAGGCGGTTAGGCAACCGAACAGTTAAGTGCTACCTAATCGTGCTCTTCTAACCACTACTGGGTAAAATATCAAATTAACAACCAAAGACGGGGATATCGCTCATCGAACATTTCTGAATAAAATACGTGTTCATCAACCAGCGCATGTACACGCCCGTCACCTCGCGTACAAGGCATTTCAACTATCACATAATATCCTAGGGGTGAAAATTCCCCCACACGAGGTTAGACAAGCCACTTACCTCAATTCCGGTACAAAACCGCTAAGCAATAACCCTCTTGCCACGAATGTCGGCCTCCACAAGTGTAGAATCTGATAAAAATCAATAGAATCACATCAAAATAGGCCAATTGGGCATTACCCAATCAAATTAACTCAAAATTCACCAAAACCCACAAGTTGCCAAAACCCGACTTTCGGTACGCTTATCGAAAAATCACGAAAGTCACATATTCGGAACCCTCATTTCAATACGAGTCTAAGCATATCAATTTTACCAAAATCGGACTCCATTTGCCCATTCAAAACCTTGATTTTCTAAAGTCCAAGACTAGGGCTAAACCCTCCATAATTACCCCAAATTCCTCCATTTTCATGATATAATTGCATGATATTATCAATACTAATCATAATATGAGTTCATAGTTGATTACATGATGTTTTCCCTTGATTTCCTCCTCAAAATCGCCCAAAATCGCCCTTAAGCCGAGACCCCCAAATGTTAAAATGTTTCTGAAATTTTCTAACTTCTGATACACTTACTTACAGCGATTTTCGCTTCTGCGGAACATTTTCCGCTTCTACGCTCCCGTATCCGCGACCAAAGGGTCGCTTCTGCGGTTCCAGGCCTAGCCGGCCATTTCCGCTTCTGCGATATACGGACCGCCTCTGCGCGTCCACTTCTGCGAAGACTCGACCGCTCCTGCGGAAATTTCCGCTTCTGCGGCTAGGCGGAGCTTCTGCGGACTCGCCTAAGCGGCTGGCCTTCCGCTTCTGCGATATTTCCCCCATAGCCCTTGGCCGCTTCTGCGGCTCAACACCCGCTTCAGCGGTGCCGCACCTGCGGGCTCCTTTCCGCTTCCGCGATCACATGCGCTTCTGCGCTCCAATATCCGCTTCTGCGGACTCGCTCCTGCGACCACATTTCCGCAGGAGCGAAAATGACAGAACCAGAACTCTCAACCTGAAATTTCCATGATTTTTCTCCCGTTTAACCATCCGGAAGCACCCCGAGGCCCCCGGGACCTCATCCAAACATACCAACACATCTTAATACCTTATTCGAACTTGCTCCAATCCTCAAAACACGTCTAACGACATCAAAACTCATAATTCGCATCGAATTCAAGCCTAAATTCCTTAAAACATTCCAAATTACACATTCGATCAAAAACCCGACCAAACGACGTCCGAATGACCTGAAAATTTGCGAACATATCCACAATCACATAACGAAGCTACAGGAATTGTCGGAATTCCATTCCGACCCCCGGATCAAAATCTCACCTATCGTTCGGATTCGCCAAAATTTCAACCTTCGGCATTTCAAGCCTAATTGAGCTACGGACCTCCAAAATACATTCGAACGCGCTCCCAACCCCGAAATCACCTAACGGAGCTAATGGAACCATCGGATTTCCGTTCCGAGATCGTCTTAACACTGTTCCGGTTACGGACCATTTTCTAACTTTAAAGCTCTCATTTAGGGACTAAGTGTCCCAAAATACTCCAAGTTTCAGAACCGACTCTCCCAGCAAACCACAATAGCAGAAATGAACTTAGGGGAACAGTTAAATTAGGGATTGGGGCGTAATTTTCTAAAACGACCGGCCGGGTCGTTACATCTTCCCACCCTTAAATATTTGTTCATCCTCGAACGAGCATAGAAAACATACCTGGAGTAGTGAAAAGATGAGGGTACTGGCTGCGCATATCCTGCTCGGTCTCCCAAGTCGCCTCCTCGACCGGCTGGCCCCGCCACTGAACTTTTACCGAAGCGATGTTCTTTGACCTTAGCTTCCTGACCTGCCTGTCTAGAATGGCTACTGGCTCCTCAACATAAGAAAGATCCTTGTCTAGCTGAACAGATGTGAAATCCAACACATGCGACGGGTCACCATGGTATCTCCGGAGCATGGAGACATGAAATACGGGATGGACTCCGACTAGGCTGGGAGGTAAGGCCAACTCATAAGCAACCTCCCCAACACGCCTAAAAATCTCAAAAGGGCCAATAAATCTAGGACTCGGCTTCCCTTTCTTCCCAAACCTCATAGCGCGACTCGAAGAAGAACCCGCTCGCCAACCATAAAAGCCACGTCGCGGATCCTCTTATCTGCATAACTCTTCAGTCTAGACTAGGCTGCACGAAGTCTGTCCTGAATCACATTGACCTTGTCCATTGCATCCTGGACCATATCAGTATCTAGCAGTCTGGCCTCGCCCGGCTCCAACCAACCCACGGGAGACCTGCACCTCCTACCACATAGAGCCTCATACGGTGCCATATGAATACTAGACTGGTAGCTGTTGTTATAAGCAAACTCCGCCAGTGGCAAGAAATGATCCCATGAACCTTCAAACTCAATCACGTACGCACGGAGCATATCCTCTAAAATTTGAATAGTACGCTCGGACTGGCCATCAGTCTGGGGTGAAATGCTGTGCTCAGCTCTACCCGAGTGCCTAACTCCTGCTGTATGGCTCTCCAGAACCATGAAGTGAACTGAGCACCTCTATGTGAAATGATGGAAACTGGAATACCATGCAGCCGAACTATCTCCTTGATATAGATCTCCGCCAGTCGCTCCGATGAATAAGTAGTGCTCACCGGTATAAAATGAGCGGACTTGGTCAGCCGATCCACAATAACCCAAATAGAATCAAACTTCCTAATAGTCCGTGGAAGCCCAGATACAAAGTCCATGGTGATGCGCTCCCATTTCCACTCTGGAATCTCAATCTGCTGCATCAATCCACCCTGGCGCTGATGCTCATACTTCATTTGCTGGTAGTTGAGGCATCTAGAAACATAATCAACTATATCCCTCTTCGTCGGCCTCCACCAAATGTTGTCTCAAGTCCTGATACATCTTCGCGGCACCCGGATGGATGAAATACCGTGAGCTATGAGCCTCTGCTAGAATCAGCTCTCGAAGATCATCTACATTGGGCACACAGATACGCCCCTGCATCCTCATAACTCCATCATCCCCGATGGTAACATCTCGAGCATCGCCACGCCGAACTCTATCCTGAAGGACAAGCAAATGAGGGTCGTCGAACTGACGCTCCCTGATGCGGTCAAATAGAGAAGACCGAGAAACCACACAGTCCAGAACATGGCTGGGCTCCGAAAGATCTAGTCTAACAAACTACTTGACTAAAGCTTGAACATCCATCGCCATAGGCCTCTCCGAAGCTAGTAGACATGCCAAACTCCCCAAACTCTCTGCCCGGCGACTCAAGGCATCTGCAACTACATTAGCCTTGCTTGGATGATAGAGAATAGTAATATCGTAGTCCGTCAACAGCTCCAACCATCTTCTCTGATGCATGTTCAGGTCCTTCTGCTTAAGCAAGTGCTGCAAGCTCCGGTGATCAGTGTAGATCTCAGAAGTAACCCCATATAAATAATGACGCCAAATTTTCAAGGCGTGAACAATGGCAGCTAGCTCCAAATCATGAACAGGGTAATTCTTCTCATGCACCTTCAGCTGTCTCGACGCGTAGGCAATCACCCTACCGTCCTGCATCGATACCGCACCGAGTCCAACTCGTGAGGCATCACAATATACAGTATAGGACCCCGAACCTGTAGGCAACATCAATATAGGGGCCGAAGTCAAAGCTGTCTTGAGCTTCTGAAAGCTCGCCTCACACTCGTATGTCCACTGAAAAGGGGCACCCTTTTGGGTCAATCTAGTCATAGGTGCTGCAATCGAAGAGAACCCCTCTACGAAACGACGGTAGTAGCCGCCAAACCAAGGAAACTGCGTATCTCAGTAGCGGAGGAGGGTCTGGGCCAACTCTGCACGGCCTCCACCTTCCTCGGATCTACTCGAATACCATCACTCGACACCACGTGGCCCAAAAATGCCACAGAACTCAACCAAAATTCACATTTAGAGAACTTGGCATAAAGGTGCTTCTCCCTCAGGATCTGAAGCACTATCCTCAAATGCTGCTCGTGCTCTTCCCGGCTCCGAGAATATACTAGAATATCATCAATGAAGACAATCACGAACGAGTCCAGATAAGGCCTGAACACACTGTGCATCAAATGCATAAATGCTGCTGGGGCATTAGTCGACCCAAAAGACATCACGAGGAACTCATAGTGACCATACCGGGTCCTGAAGGCAGTCTTCGGGATATCTGGCTCCCGAATCTTCAGCTGGTGATACCCAGAGCGCAAATCAATCTTAGAAAACACATGTGCGCCCTGTAACTGGTCAAATAAATCATCAATACGGGGCAAAGGATACCGGTTCTTCACTGTAACCTTGTTCAGCTGACGATAGTCAATACACATACGCATAGAACCGTCTTTCTTCTTCACAAACAATACAGGAGCACCCCAAGGCGAAACACTGGGTCGAATAAAACCCTTGCCCAATAACTCCAGTAACTGATCCTTCAACTCCTTCAACTCAGGAGGAGCCATACGGTACGGTGGAATAGAAATGGGCTGAGTGCCCGGCAACAAGTCAATAGCAAAGTCAATATCTCTGTCGGGCGGCATGCCCGGAAGATCAGTTGGAAATACATCAGCAAAGTCACGTACCACATGAACATAATCAATAGAGGGAGTGTCAATACTGACGTCCCGCACATAGGCTAGATAAGCAGCACACCCCTTCTCAACCATACGCTGAGCTCTGAGAAAAGAAATAACACGGCTAGGGGTGTGATCTAGAGTACCACTCCGCTCAATACGTGGAATGCCTGGCATAGCCAGCGTCACGGTCTTGGCGTGACAATCAAGAATAGCATAATGGGGCGACAACCAGTCCATGCCCAGAATAATATCAAAATCGACCATCCCAAGCAGCAATAGATCCGCTCTGGTCTCAAAATCACAAATGGTGACCAAACACGACCGATATACGCGGTCCACGGCCAAAGAATCACCCACCGGAGTGGAAACATAAATGGGGGCACTCGAAGAATCCCGAGGCACACCCAGATGAGAAGCAAAGTAAGAAGACACATATGAAAAAGTGGAACCGGGGTCGAATAGAACCGATGCCTCCCTGTGACTAACGAGAATAATACCTGTGATAACGAGTCGGATGCAACAGCCGCGGCGCGATCGGGAATAGCATAGAATCGCTGGCATGTCCCCCTCTCGAGGGCGGCCTCTAGAACACGACCCCGCGCACGGGCCGCGGGGCGGGGTGGAATAGCGGCTGGAGGCTGGAATGATAGCCTGGCGACCACGAGAGCCACGGCCGATGCTTTGCGAAGGCGGTGAGGTGCCCCCTGCTGCGCACGGGGCACTCCCTCGCCGGATGGCGAGTGTCCCCGCACCCAAAGCAAGCTGCGGGAGGACACGGTGAGCGCGGTCGGCCGGCCTCTCCCCAGCTAGCGACCTGCGGAAGGACCCGCGCGAGGAGGTGCCGCTGAAGCGGGGAGCATAATAAGGCTGCGAGGTCTTCGGAAGACACGGAGTACTACTGCTGCGGGCAATGCGCGAATGGGCGGTCGGCCGGAATAACCCCGCCAAAACGACCAGGGCCGATGAGGTGCGGGCACCGGAGAAATGGCCGGGCTCGCGAGACCTCTTGGCCTCCCTATCTCCCCGCTCTCTAGGGAGCGTACTCTCGATCCTCCTGGCGATGCTAACTGCCTGCTGATAAGATATATCTGTCTCCCGCTCTCTGGCCATGCTGGATCGGATAGGCGGAATCAGGCCCTCGATAAATCTCCGTACTCTCTCCCGAACCGTGGCTACCAAGGCGGTGCATGCACAGCCGGACGGGTGAGCGATGGCATACTCCGATGCGACATGGAGCACTGTCGCAGCCGCTCGAACTCGGGCGCCAAGAATCCCTGAGGCTGTGTGGAACAAACTCCCTCGAAAATAGATGCGAAAGCTGCGTCCGAGTCGATGAAACGGACTCCGCGGACTATCCAGACTCGTACGTGCGCCACCGATCGTCAGCGACCCGCGAGCGAAAGCGGTGAAGGAAACCCCCCTGGTCTCCACAATTCCCATAGTACGAAGAATGCGATGACACTCCTCGAAAACCCGATGCGTCGTACGAAACCGGACCAGCTAAGCAACTGGAGGGTCGTATTTCTTGAACTCTCTCCAATCTCTGTTGCTCGTCCTCGAGGCGGTGGGTCCGCCTCACGGTTGTGCTTGGGGCGGCGGGAGGCGTAACAAAACATGCGGAACATGTCCCGCCGGCACACGCTGCTCCGGTGTAACGGCTACGGGAGTACGGGCCCCTCACCGGCACTGAGATGTGGCTGCAACAAGAGGAAGCAGTCCTGCCTGGGCTAAAGTGGTATACGTGCTCATGAACTGAGCCAGGGGTCTCTGTGGTGCTTGGAGTAGTAGCAGTCGTAGTCGGTGTGCCGGGTGCACTGCGCTCCGACACTGGTCTGCGGTGGCACCTCGGCGGCGACGCGCGATGGTGCTTGTGGGCGCACCTCGGGCGCGTCCTCGTCCTCTACCTCGGCCCGGCCTCTGACGGCGCAACAGGGGGCGCGGGTACCCGATCATCGCGGTTAGCTCGTGTCCTCACCATCTGTGAGAGAATAGAAAGCAAGTGGTTTAGATTTTTGATGCCAAAAATGTCGCACGACAAGGAATCCAAAAGAAATGAAGAGTTTCCTAAACGAGTTACATAGCCCCTCGTAGATAAATACGGACGTCTCCGTATCGATCGGCGAGACTCTAAGTAACCGGTCTGTGTCCGTGACTCCTATGAACCTAGAGCTTTGATACCAGCTCGTCACGACCCTAGTTCACCAATTGTGAACATGTCGTGATGGCACCCGATCCCCACGACTAGGTAAGCCAACACATTACGAAATCTATAAGTTTTAATTACTTAAATAAGAAACGGCGGAAAATAACATAAAGATATGTAATCAGTGCCACTTGGCACATACATCCAGTCACATGATAAATAAACACTACCGAGATCCCGGAACCCCGCGGTAACACGGACTAAAAGGGAAATTCAGCTGTGGCTCTATGTGTAAAGAGTATCTAACAATGAAATGAAGAAAATGTCAACTAGTAATACTAGAATAGAAGGGAAGCCTCCGGATCCGCGGACGTAGCGGATCATACCTCGAAGTCTCCCAGAAAGCTGCGGAATCACCTAGTACGAGCCTGCTCTGATGTACCTGGATCCGCACAACAAAAGTGTGCAGAAGAGTAGCATGAGTACACCACGGCGGTACTCAATAAGTGCCAAGCCTAACCTCGATGGAGTAGTGACGAGGAAGGTCAGGGCCCTACTGAGAAACAATAATAATATGATGACAACAAAATAAACAGTTTGACAGATAACAACAAAACTTCCAAAATAACAACATTTACTGAAACTGTCTACAACCAAGCTAATAACAAATAACCAACTCAATAAACAAATCCAGGATCTGTGGGAATTGAACCCCCAGTCCCATTCTCAGTACCCCTGGGTCTCCGGGAATCGAACCCGCAGCCCATGTCTCAATAATATCACAATAACTCAGGATCTCCGGGAATCGAACCCGCAGTCCCTACCAATAAATAACTCAGGATCTCGGGAATCGAACCCGCAGTCCCTACCAATAAATAACTCAGGATCTCGGGAATCGAACCCGCAGTCCCTACCAATAAATAACTCGGGATCTCGGGAATCGAACCCGCCAGTCCCTACCAATAAATAACTCGGGATCTCGGGAATCGAACCCGCAGTCCCTACCAATAAATAACTCGGGATCTCGGGAATCGAACCCGTAGTCCCTACCAATATCACGTCGGGTCTCTGGGAATCGAACCCACAGCCCTGGGTCTCCGGGAATCGAACCCGCAGTCCACAAGCACAGCCAATTAAGGAAATCCAGAGAGAGAAATAATTATGCTCAACTATAACTTCACCGAAAAATAGTGCCAATAATTAACAAGGAGTTCAAATAAGGCAATTAGGCAACTAAACAGTTAAGTGCTACCTAATCATGCTCTTCTAACCACTACCGGGTAAAATATCAAATTAACAACCAAAGACGGGGATATCGCTCATCGAACATTTCTGAATAAAATACGTGTTCATCAACCAGCGCATGTACACGCCCGTCACCTCGCGTACAAGGCATTTCAACTATCACGTAATATCCTAGGGGTGAAAATTCCCCCACACGAGGTTAGACAAGCCACTTACCTCGATTCGGTAAAAAACCGCTAAGAGACAACTCTTCTTGCCACGAATGTCGGCCTCCACAAGTGTAGAATCCGATAAAATCAATAGAATCACGTCAAAATAGGCCAATTGGGCATTACCCGATCAAATTAACTCAAAATTCATCAAAACCCAAAGTTGCCAAAACCCGAGCCCCGGGCCCACATTCCGAAAATTTACGAAATTCACATTTCTGGAACCCTCGTCTCAATACGAGTCTAAGCGTATCAATTTTACCAAAATCGGACTCCATTTGCCCATTCAAAACCTTGATTTTCTAAAGTCCAAGACTAGGGCTAAACCCTCCATAATTACCCCAAATTCCTCCATTTTCATGATATAATTGCATGATATTATCAATACTAATCATAATATGAGTTCATAGTTGATTACCTAATGTTTTCCCTTGATTTCCTCCTCAAAATCGCCCAAAATCGCCCTTAAGCCGAGACCCCCAAATGTTAAAATGTTTCTGAAATTTTCTAACTTCTGATACACTTACTAACAGCGATTTTCGCTTCTGCGGAACATTTTCCGCTTCTACGCTCCCGTGTCCGCGACCAAAGGGTCGCTTCAGCGGTTCCAGGCCTAGCCGGCCATTTCCGCTTCTGCGAACAAAGGGCCGCTTAAGCGGACCCGCTTCTGCGAAGAAGCTCCCGCTTCTGCGGACTCGTCCGCCTCTGCGCATCACTGTCCGCTTCTGCGGTATCGCCCAAGCGGAAAAACGTCCGCTTCTGCGGACCATGCCCCAATTGCCCTCGTCCGCTTCTGCGATCATTGGGTCACACCAGCGACCCCGCTTCAGCGGAAAGGCGTCCGCTTCTGCGAAACACCCACTCCGGCGCTCCCATATCCGCTTCTGCGGACTCGCTCCTGCGACCACATTTCCGCAGGAGCGAAAATGACAGAACCAGAAATCTCAACCTGAAATTTCCATGATTTTTCTCCAGTTTAACCATCCGAAAACACCCCGAGGCCCCCGGGACCTCATCCAAACATACCAACACACCTTAATACCTTATTCGAACTTGCTCCAATCCTCAAAACACGTCTAACAACATCAAAACTCATAATTCGCATCGAATTCAAGCCTAAATTCCTTAAAACATTCCAAATTACACATTCGATCAAAAACCCGACCAAACGACGTCCGAATGACCTGAAAATTTGCGAACATATCCACAATCACATAACGAAGCTACAGGAATTGTCGGAATTCCATTCCGACCCCCGGATCAAAATCTCACCTATCGTTCGGATTCGCCAAAATTTCAAACTTCGGCATTTCAAGCCTAATTGAGCTACGGACCTCCAAAATACATTCCGAACACGCTCCCAACCCCGAAATCACCTAACGGAGCTAATGGAACCATCGGATTTCCGTTCCGAGATCGTCTTAACACTGTTCCGGCTATGGACCATTTTCTAGTTTCAAAGCTCTTATTTGGGGACTAAGTGTCCCAAAATGCTAAATTTTTCGGAACCGACTCTCCCGGCAACCCACAATAGCAGAAATGAACTTAGGGGAACAGTTAAATTAGGGATAGGGGCGTAATTTTCTAAAACGACCGGTCGGGTCGTTACAAGATATATAAAGGAACCATCTTTAAGCTTGCGCAAATAAACACAATGATCGTATTTGCTTCTCTTGTACCTTGCTGGAGCATAAACTTGTCAAATCTCTTGTACCATTGTCTAGAAGATTGTTTCAATTCGTACAATAATTTTTCAAGTTTGCACACCATATTTTCCTTTACAGCAACTTTAAATCCTTCTGTCTGAGTCATATAGATTTCCTCCTCCAAGTTTCCATGTAAAAACGCAGTTTTTACATCCATCTGAACTAGTTCCAAATCCAACTGTGCTACCAAAGCCAACATAATTCTAATGGAGGAATGTTTTACAACTGGAGAAAATACTTTATTGTAATCAATTCCCTCCTTTTGAGAATATCCTTTGGCCACCAATCTTACTTTGTAACGAACATCTTCTTGGTTAGGAAATTCTTCTTTCTTTGCAAATGCCCATTTGCACCCAATTGCTTTCTTTCCCTTCGTGAGATTGGCCAATCTCCATGTATGATTCTAATGAAGGGACTGTATTTCATCATTCATGGCATTTCTCCACTTATCTTCTTCTGAACTTTGGACTGCATCTTTATAAGTGGTAGGAACATCATCAGCTGCAATTGCGGTTGCACGAGCAACTGTCTCTATAAGACGAACATGTTTTGTTATTTTCCTTTTTGGCATGCTGGTTGCTATTGATTCAAGTTATTGTTGAGGTTCCTGAGTTGGAATCTCCTCTACTGGCTCTCCTTCCAGAGGATAATCTTCATTTGTTTCCTCCTCTGCTTCTTGTGTAGGAAAAATAAATTTCCCTCAAACTCCACATGTGTAGAAACACCATCATCTTGTTTGATATCTATATTTGTTACCTTGTTTGCCATAGCAGATTCATCGAAGGTAACATCCCTGCTGAATATTACTTTCTTTGTCATAAGACACCATAAGCGGTATCCTTTGACTCTAGAAGTAATCCCTATAAAAATAGTCTTCTTTGCCCTTGGATCCAATTTTGACACTATCACATGATAATATTCAGTTAAGCCAAACACGTGCAAATAGTCATAATCTACGGCAGGCTTTCCATACTATTTTTCAAATGGTGTCTTGCCATCAATAGCAGCAGATGGTAGACGACTAATAAGGTGGTATACATATGTAATTCCTCAGCCCAAAATTCTTTGCCCAAGCCAGCATTGAACAACATACATCATACCTTCTCGAGCAAGGTCCGGTTCATACGTTCTGCCACTTCATTCTGTCGTGGTGTATGTCTGACAGTGAAGTGTCGGACGATGCCAACATTTTCACAGACTGTCACGACCCTAGTTCACCAATCGTGAACATGTCGTGATGGCACCCAGTCCCCACGACTAGGTAAGCCTAACACGTTCCGGAATATACAAGTTATGAACATTAAATAAGAAATAGCGGAAAAATAGCATAAAAAAAGCAATGTAATCCGTGCCGCTTGGCACATACATCCGTCAAACATACTGTATAAAACACCACCAAGATCCGGAATCCCACGGGTAACACAGACTAAAAGGGAATATACAACTGTGGCTCTATGTAATAAGAGTATCTAACAATTAAGTGAAGGAAAAATATTTACTAGTACTATTAGAATAGAAGGAAGGCCTCCGGATCCGCGGACGTAGCAGATCATACCTCGAGGTCTCCCAAAACGCTGCTGAATCACTTGATATGAGTCTGTCCTGATGATCTGCACAACAAAAGTGTGTAGAAGAGTACCATGAGTACACCACGGCGGTACTCAGTAAGTGCCAAGCCTAACCTCGATGGAGTAGTGACGAGGAAGGTCAGGGCCCTACTGAGAGGAAGCAATAACAAAATGATGGTAACAATAATAAGCAGTTAAAGGATAAAAATTCTGAAATAACGACAATGAAGAAATTGCTACAACCGTCTACAATTAAGCTAACAACAAGTAACAAAACTCAAATAACAAGTCCAGGACCTGTGGAAATCGAACCTACAGTCCCATTAATAGTACCCCTGAGTCTCCGGGAATCGAACCCGCAGCCCATGTCTTAGTAAATCTCGGGATCTCCGGGAATCGAACTCGCAGTCCACATCTCAATAATATATCAATAGCTCAGGATCTCTGGGAATCGAACCCGCAGTCCATATCTCAATAACTCAGGATCTCCGGGAATCGAACCCGCAGTCCATACCTCAATAACTCAGGATTTCCGGGAATCGAACCCGCAATCCACAACAATATCACTCCGGGTCTCTGGGAATCGAACCCATAGACCTGGGATCTCTGGGAATTGAACCCGCAGTCCACAAATACAACAAATAAAGGAATAAACAGAGAGAATATAATATGCTTAACTACAATTTCACCGAAAATAGTGCCAACATTTATCAAGAAGCTCAAGTAAGGCAATTAGGCAACTAGTCAGTTAAATACTACCTAATCATGCTTTTCTAACTACTACCGGGTAAGAATATCGAATTAATCATCTAAGAGCAGGGATATCACTAATTGGACATTTTAAATAAAGTATGTGTTCAACAACCAGCGCATGTACACGCTCGTCACCTCGCGTACAAGGCATTTAAACTATCACATAATATCCTAGGGGTGAAAGTTCCCCCACACGAGGTTAGACAAGCCACTTACCTCAACTCCGGTACAAAACCGCTAAGAAACAACTCTCTTGCCACGAATGTCGGCCTCCACAGGTGTATTATCTGACAAAAAATCAATAGAATCATATCAAAATAGGCTATTTGGGCATTACTCAATCAAAACCACTCAAAATACACCAAGACCCACAAGTTGCCAAAACTCAACTTTCGGTACGCTTATCGAAAAATTGCGAAAGTTACATATTCGGAACCCTCGTCTCAATACGAGTCTAAGAATATAAAGTTTACTAAATTCGGACTCCATTTGCTCATTCAAACCTTTTATTTTTCTAAGGTTTAAGACTAGGGTGAAAACCCACATTAAATATCCCAAATTCCTCCATTTTCATGAAAAACTTGCATAATATTATCAACAACAATCATAATTGGAGTCCATAATTGATTACCTGAAGAAACCCCTCGAATTCTCCTTCAAAATCGCCCAATTCTCACCTTAAGCCGAGCCCTCAAATGTTTGGAATGTTTCTGAAATTTCTAACTTCTCATACAATTAAACCCTCTGCGATTTTCGCTTCTGCGGACTATTTTCCGTTTCTGCGGAACTGCTTCCGCGACACTTTGTCGCTTCTGCGAACCCCAGGCCTGGCTGGCCCATTCCGCTTCTGCGATCCCAGGGACGCTTCTGTGCGTCCACTTCTACAATCGAGCAGCCGCTTCTGCGATAAATCTCGCTCCTGCGCACCAGAGTCCGCTTCTGCGGACTCGCATAAGCGATCATGCATCCGCTTCTGCGGATTTCCCAGTTCCGCCTCTTGACCGCTCCTGCGGTCTCGGCCTCGCACCTGCGATGCCGCCTCAGCGGACAAACGTCCACTACTGCAAACAAACCCGCCTCCGCGATTCCATTTCCGCTTCAGCAGACTCGCCTCTGCGGTTCCATAACCGCAGGGGCGAAAACAACAGAGGCAGAATTCCTAAACCTGCAATTTCCATGTTTTTTCCCGTTTAACCATCTGAAATCACCCCGAGGCCCCGGGACCTCATCCAAACACGCCAACACATCCTAATACCTTATTCGAACTTGTTCCAATCCTCAAAACACGTCTAACAACATCAAAACCCATAATTCACATCGAATTCAAGCCTAAATTTCTTAAAACATTTTTCTGAATTACACATTCGATCAAAAACCCGACCAAAGGACTTCTGAATGACCTGAACATTTGCGTACATATCCAAAATAACATGACAAAGCTACAAAATTATCGGAATTCTATTCTAACCCTCGGATCAAAATCTTACCTATCGTTCGGATTCGCCAAAATTTCAAACTTCGGCATTTCAAGCCTAATTGAGCTACGGACCTCCAAAATACATTTCGGACGTGCTCCCAACCCTAATATCACCTAACGGAGCTAATGAAACCACCGGATTTCCGTTTCGAGGTCATCTTAACACTGTTCTGACTACGGACCATTTTCTAACTCTAAAGCTTTCATTTAGGGACTAAGTGTCCCAAAATGCTCCAAATTTCAGAACCGACTCCCCCGGCAAACCACAATAGCAGAAATGAACTTAGGGGAACAGTTAAATAAGGGTTCGGGGCGAAATTTTCTAAAACGACCGGTCGGGTCGTTACATCTTCCCACACTTCAAAGATTCGTTCGTCCTCGAACGAGCATAGAGTGCATACCTGGAGTGGTGAAAAGATGAGGGTACTGGCTGCGCATATCCTGCTCGGTCTCCCAAGTCGCCTCCTCGACCGGCTGACCCCGCCACTGAACCTTTACTGAAGTGATGTTCTTTGATCTTAGCTTCCTGACTTGCCTGTCTAAAATGGCTACTGGCTCCTCAACATAAGACAGATCCTTGTCTAGCTGAACAGAAGAGAAATCCAACACATGCGACGAGTCACCATGGTATCTCTAAAGCATGGAGACATGAAATACGGGGTGAACTCCGGCTAAAATAGGAGGTAATGCCAACTCATAAGCAACCTCCCCGACACGCCTCAAAATCTCAAAAGGGCCAATAAACCTAGGACTCGGCTTTCCTTTCTTCCCAAACCTCATAACGCCCTTCATGGGCGAGACTCGAAGCAGAGCCCGCTCGCCGACCATAAAAGCCACATCGCGATCCTTCTTGTCCGCATAACTCTTTTGTCTAGACTGGGCTGCACGAAGTCTGTCCTGAATCACCTTGACCTTGTCCATAGAATCCTGAACCATATCAGTACCTAGCAACCTGGCCTCGCCCGGCTCAAACCAACCCACGGGAGACCTGCACCTCCTACCATATAGGGCCTTGTACGGTGCCATCTGAATACTAGACTGGTAGCCGTTGTTATAAGCAAACTCCGCCAGTGGCAAGAAATGATCCCATGAACCTCCAAACTCAATCACGCACGCACAGAGCATATCCTCCAAAATTTGAATAGTGCGCTCGGACTGGGCATCAGTCTGGGGGTGAAATGCTGTGCTCATCTCCACCTGAGTGCCTAACTCCTGCTGCACAGCTTTCTAGAACGTGAAGTGAACTGAGTGCCTCTATCTGAAATAATGGAAACTAGGATACTATGCTGCCGAACTATCTCCTTGATGTAGATCTCCGCCAGTCGCTCCGATGAATAAGTAGTGCTCATCGGTATGAAATGGGCGAACTTGGTCAGCCGATCCACAATGACCTAAATGGAATCAAACTTCCTAACAGTCCGTGGAAGCCCAGATACAAAGTCCATGGTAATGCGCTCCCATTTCCACTCTGGAATCTCCATCTGCTGCATCAATCCACCCGGACGCTGATGCTCATACTTCACCTGCTGGCAGTTGAGGCATCTAGAAACATAATCAACGATATCTTGCTTCATCCGCCTCCACTAGTAATGCTGTCTCAAGTCCTGATACATCTTCGCGGCACCCGGATGGATGGAATACCGCGAACTATGGGCCTCTGCTAGAATCAGCTCTCGAAGATCATCTACATTGGGCACACAGATATGCCCCTGCATCCTCATAACTCCATCATCCCCGATGGTAACATCTCGAGCATCGCCACGCCGAACTCTATCCTGAAGGACAAGCAAATGAGGGTCGTCGAACTGACGCTCCCTGATGCGGTCAAATAGAGAAGACCGAGTAACCACACAAGCCAGAACCCGGTTGGGCTCCGAAAGATCCAGTCTAACAAACTGCCTGGCTAAAGCCTGAACATCCATCGCCATGGGCCTCTCCGAAGCTGGTAGATATGCCAAACTCCCCAAACTCTCTGCCCGACGACTCAAGGCATCAGCAACCACATTAGCCTTGCCCAGATGATAGAGAATAGTAATATCATAGTCCTTCAGTATCTCCAACCATCTCCTCTGACGCATATTCAGGTCCTTCTGCTTAAGCAAGTGCTGCAAGCTCCGGTGATCAGTATAGATCTCACAAAGAACCCCATACAAGTAATGACGCCAAATTTTCAAGGCGTGAACAATGGCAGCTAGATCCAAATCATGAACAAGATAGTTCTTCTCATGCACCTTCAACTTTCTGGACGCGTAGGTAATCACCCTACTATCCTGCATCAATATCGCACCGAGTCCAACTCGTATGGCATCACAATAAACAACATATGACCCCGAACCTGTAGGCAACATCAATATAGGAGCCGAAGTCAAAGCTGTCTTGACCTTCTGAAAGCTCGCCTCACACTCATCTATCCACTGAAAAGGGGCACCCTTTTGGGTTAATCTGGTCATAGGTGCTGCAATCGAAGAGAACCCCTCTACGAAATAATGGTAATAGCTCGCCAAACCAAGGAAACTGCAAATATCAGTAGCGGAGGAGGGTCTGGGCCAACTCTGCACGGCCTCCACCTTCATCGGATCTACTTGAATACCATCACTCGACACCATGTGGCCCAAAAATGCCACTGAACTTAACCAGAATTCACATTTAGAGAACTTGGCATATAGCTGCTTCTCCCTCAGAATCTGAAGTACTATTCTCAAATGCTACTCGTGCTCTTCCCGACTCCGGGAATATATTATAATATCATCAATGAAAACAATCACGAACGAGTCCAGATAAGGCCTGAACACACTGTGCATCAAATGCATAAAGGCTGCTGGGGCATTAGTCAGCCCAAAAGACATCATGAGGAACTCATAGTGACCATATCGAGTCCTGAAGGCAGTCTTCGGGATATCTGGCTACCGAATCTTCAGCTGATGATACCCGGAGCGCAAATAAATCTTAGAAAACACATGTGCGCCCTGTAGCTGGTCAAATAAATCATCGATGTGAGGCAAAGGATACCGGTTCTTCACTGTAACCTTGTTCAGCTGACGATAGTCGATACACATACGCATAGAACTGTCCTTTTTCTTCACAAACAACACAGGAGCACCCCAAGACGAAACACTGGGTCGAATGAAACCCTTGCCCAACAACTCCTGTAACTGATCCTTCAACTCCTTCAACTCAGGAGGAGCCATACGGTACGGTGGAATAGAAATGGGCTGAGTGCCCGACAACAAATCAATAGCAAAATCAATATCTCTGTCGGGTGGCATGCCCGGGAGATCAGCTGGAAATACATCAGCAAAGTCACGTACCACAGGAATAGAATCAATAGAGGGAGTGTCAATACTGACATCCCGCACATAGGCTAGGTAAGCAGCATACCCCTTCTCAACCATACGCTGAGCTCTAAGAAAAGAAATAACACGGCTAGGGGTGTGATCTAAAGTACCACTCCACTCAATACGTGGAATGCCTGGCATGGCCAGCGTCACGGTCTTGGCATGACAATAAAGAATAGCATAATGGGGCGACAACTAGTCCATGCCCCGAATAATATCAAAATCGACCATCCCGAGCAACAATAGATCCGCTATGGTCTCAAAACCACAAATGGTAACCGAACACGACCGATATACACGGTCCACAACCAAATAATTGCCTATCGGAGTGGAAACATAAATGGGGGCACTCAAATAATCTCGAGGCACACCCTGATGAGAAGCAAAGTAAGAAGACACATATGAAAAAGTGGAACCAGGGTCGAATAGAACCGATACCTCCCTGTGACTAACCAGAATAATACCTGTTATAACAGAATCAGATGCAACAGCCACAACACGATCAGGAATAGCATAGAATCTAGCCTGTCCCCCCTCTCGAGGGCGGCCTCTGGCACCCTGACCCCCGCCCCTGGCTGGCTGGGTAGGTGGAGTGGCAGCTGGAGCTGGAATGATAGCCTGCTGGCCCTGAGTACCATGCTGATACTGTGACGACCGATGATGGGCTCCTCTCCTGCGCCTGGGACACTCCCTAACAAGATGGCGAGTATTTTCGCACTCAAAACAAGCTCTGGGAAGACGCGGTGGCTATGACTGACCGCCCTCACCCCCACTAGTCTGACCCTTGGAAGTACCCCGCGCAGGAGGTGCACTGGAAACTGGGGGAGCATAATAAGGCTCCTGAGGTGCTGAAAAGCTGGAGCACTACCGGCTGCTGGCAATGCTGAATGAAGTGGACGACCGAAATAACCCCTGCAAAAACGATCGGCTGCTGAAGTGTGGGCACCAGAGAAATGGCCCGCCTCACGAGACCTCTTGGCCTCCCTCTCTCCCCTCTCTCTAGGGAGCATACTCTCGATCCTCCTAGTAATGCTCACCGCCTGCTGATAAGGTATGTCCGTCTCCAACTCCCTGGCCATGCTGGACGTGATCGGTGGAATAAGACCCTCAATAAATCTCCGCACTCTTTCACGGACCGTGGCTACCAAAGCCGGTGCATGCATGGCTAGACGGGTAAAACTAATAGCATACTCTGATACTAATATAGAGCACTGTCGCAACCGCTCAAACTCCAAGCGCAAAGAATCCCTAAGGCCCTGGGGAACAAACTCCCTAAAAAACAGATCAAAAAACTGCGTCCAGGTCAACGAAGCAGACTCCTCCGGACTATCTAACTCATACGTGCGCCACCAATCATAAGCGGCCCCACGAAACTGAAAAGCAGTGAAGGAAACCCCGCTGGTCTTCACTATCCCCATGGTACGAAGAATACGATGACACTCCTCCAGAAAACCCAATGCATCATCTGTAGCCAAACCACTGAACACTGGAGGGTCATATTTCTTGAACCTCTCCAATCTATGCTGCTCGTCCTCGGAGGTAGCTGGCCCACCTCCGGGCTGTGCTGGGGCCGCATGAGGCATAACCATAATCTCTGGAACCTATCCCACTAGCACTCGCTGCTCAGGTGTAGCGGCTGCGGGAGTCTGGGCCCCTCCCCCGGCCTGGGATGTAGCTGCAGCGAGAGGAAGCAACCCTGCGTGAGCTAAAGTGGTATACATACTCATGAACTGGGCCAAGGTCTCCTGGAGTGCTGGAGTAGTAGCAGCTGTAGTCGGTGTACCAGGTGCCTGCGCTCCAACCTGGTCTACCTGTGGCACCTCAGCGGCAGCGCGCGCGGGTGCTGTGGCTGCACCTCGGGCGCGTCCTCGTCTTCTACCTCGGCCCCGGCCTCTGACGGCGGCAACAGGGGGCGCGGGTACCTGATCGTCACGAGTAGCACGTGTCCTTACCATCTGTGAGAGAATAGAAAGCAATATTTTAGATTTGGTGCCATAAATATCGCACGACAAGGAATCCAAAAGAAATCAAGAGTTTCCTAAACAATTACATAGCCCCTCGTAGATAAATACGGACGTCTCCGTATCGATCGGCGAGACTCTAAATAACCGGTCTGTGTCCCGTGACTCCTATGAACCTAGAGCTTTAATACCTACTTGTCATGACCCTGGTTCACCAATCGTGAACTTGTCATGACGGTACCCAGTCTTCGCGACTAGGTAAGCCTAACACGTTGCAGAATATACAAGTTATGAACATTAAATAAGAAATAGCGGAAAAATAGCATAAAAAAATGTAATCCGTGCCGCTTGGCACATACATCCGTCAAACAGACTGTATAAAACAACACCAAGATCCGGAATCCCACGGGTAACACAGACTAAAAGGGAATATACAACTGTGGCTCTATGTAATAAGAGTATCTAACAATTAAGTGAAGGAAAAATATCTACTAGTACTATTAGAATAGAAGGAAGGCCTCCGGATCCGCAGACGTAGCAGATTATTCCTAGAGGTCTCCCAAAACGCTGTTGAATCACCTTATATGAGTCTGTCCTGATGTACCTGGATCTGCACAACAAAAGTGTGCAAAAGAGTAGCATGAGTACACCACAGCGGTACTCAGTAAGTGCCAAGCCTAACCTCGATGGAGTAGTGACGAGGAAGGTCAGGGCCCTACTGAGAGGAAGCAATAACAAAATGATGGTAACAATAATAAGAAATTCAAGGATACAAATTCTGAAATAACGACAATGAAGAAATTACTACAACCGTCTACAATTAAGCTAACAACAATTAAAAAAACTCAAATAACAAGTCCAGGACCTGTGGGAATCGAACCAACAGTCCCATTAACAGTACCCCTGAGTCTCCGGGAATCGAACCCGCAGCCCATGTCTCAGTAAATCTCGGGATCTCCGGGAATCGAACCCGCAGTCCACATCTCAATAATATATCAATAGCTCAGGATCTCCGGGAATCTAACCCGCAGTCCATATCTCAATAACTCAGGATCTTCGAGAATCGAACCCGCAGTCCATACCTCAATAACTCAGGATTTCCAGGAATCGAACCCGCAATCCACAACAATATCACTCCGGGTCTCTGGGAATCAAACCCATAGCCTTGGGATCTCCGGGAATTGAACTTGTAGTCCACAAACACAACAAATAAAGGAATACACAGAGAGAATATAATATGCTTAACTACAACTTCACCGAAAATAGTGCCAACAATTATCAAGAAGCTCAAGTAAGGCAATTAGGCAACTAGTCAGTTAAATACTATCTAATCATGCTTTTCTAACTACTACCGGGAAAGAATATCGAATTAATCAGCTAAGAGCAGGGATATCACTAATTGGACATTTTAAATAAAGTATGTGTTCAACAACCAGCGCATGTACACGCTCGTCACCTCGCGTACAAGGCATTTAAACTATCACATAATATCCTAGGGGTGAAAGTTCCCCCACACGAGGTTAGACAAGCCACTTACCTCAACTCCGGTACAAAACCGCTAAGAAACAACTCTCTTGGCGCGAATATCGGCCTCCACAGGTGTAGTATCTGACAAAAAATCAATAGAATCATATCAAAATAGGCTATTTGGGCATTACCCAATCAAAACCACTCAAAATACAGCAAGACCCACAAGTTGCCAAAACCCGACTTTCGGTACACTTATCGAAAAATTGCAAAAGTTACATATTCGGAACCCTCGTCTCAATACGAGTCTAAGAATATAAAGTTTACTAAATTCGGACTCCATTTGCTCATTCAAACCTTTGATTTTTCTAAGGTTTAAGACTAGGGTGAAAACCCACATTAAATACCCCAAATTCCTCCATTTTCATGGAAAACTTGCATAATATTATCAACAACAATCATAATTGGAGTCCATAATTGATTTCCTGAAGAAACCCCTCGAATTTTCCTTCAAAATCGCCCAATTTGCACCTTAAGTCGAGCCCTCAAATGTTTGGAATGTTTCTGAAATTTCTAACTTCTGGTACAATTAAACCCTCTGCGATTTTCGCTTCTACGGACTTTTTTCCGCTTCTGCGGAACCGCTTCCGCGACACTTTGTTGCTTCCGTGAACCCCAGGCCTGGCTGGCCCATTCTGCTTCTGCAATCCCAGGGACGCTTCTGCGCGTCTGCTTCTGCGATCGCGCAGCCGCTTCTGCGATAAATCTCGCTCCTGCGAACCAGAGTCCGCTTCTGCGGACTCGCATAAGCGATCATGCATCCGCTTCTGCGGATTTCCTAGTTCTGCCTCTTGACCGCTCCTGCGGTCTCGGCCTCGCACCTGCGATGCCGCCTCAGCGGGAAAACGTCCGCTCCTACGAACAAACCCGCCTCCGTGATTCCATTTCCGCTTCAGCGGACTCGCCTCTGCGGTTCCATTTCCGCTGGGGCGAAAACAACAGAAACAGAACTCCTAAACTTGCAATTTCCATGTTTTCTTCCCGTTTAACCATCCGAAATCACCCCGAGGCCCCCGGGACCTCATCCAAACACGCCAACACATCCTAATACCTTATTCGAATTTGTTCCAATCCTCAACACACGTCTAACAACATCAAAACCCATAATTCACATCGAATTCAAGCCTAAATTTCTTAAAACTTTCCGAATTACACATTCGATCTAAAACCCGACCAAACGACTACCGAATGACCTAAAAATTTGCGGACATATCCAAAATCACATGACGAAGCTACAGAAATTGTCGAAATTCTATTCTGACCCCCGGATCAAAATCTCACCTATCGTTCGGATTCGCCAAAATTTCAAACTTCGGCATTTCAAGCCTAATAAAGCTACAGACCTCCAAAATATATTCCGGATGCGCTCCCAACCCCAAAATCACCTAACAGAACTAATGGAACCACCGAATTTCCGTTCCGAGGTCATCTTAACACTGTTCTGACTACGAACCATTTTCTAACTCTAAAGCTTTCATTTAGGGACTAAGTGTCCAAAAATGCTCCAAATTCAGAACAGACTCCCCCGGCAAACCACAATAGCAGAAATGAACTTAGGGGAACAATTAAATAGGGGTTCGGGGCGAACTTTTCTAAAACAACCGGCCGGGTCGTTACACAGACCTTATTGAAATGATCATTTTTCTATTTACCTCCATTGTCTGTGCGAATACACTTGATCCTCCTGCCTGTTTGATTCTCCACCATCGTCTTCCATTTGAGAAAAATTCCCAGCACTTCATCTTTGCACTTCATTGTATACATCCATACTCTTCGGGAAAAATCATCAACAAAGGTCACAAAATAGTGTTTCCCACCTAATGAAGGTATTTTGGAAGGACCCCAAATATCAGAGTATACATAATCCAAAATGCCTTTGGTATTATGGATTGTTGTACCAAATTTAACCCTTGTCTATTTCCCTTTGACACAATGCTCGCAAAACTCCAAATTGCAAGCCTTTACCCCTTTCAACAATCCTTGATCTGATAGAGTTTTCAAGGATTTTCCTCTAGCATGTCCCAAGCGCATGTGCCATAGCCTGGTTGCTTCTACCTCTTTGTTGTCACTGGACGTCACTGTCGCTATCCCAATAACTGTACTACTGAGATAATGGTACATGTTATTTTTCTTCCGATTGGCCTTCATTACCACTAGTGCACCAGAGCATACTCTAATCACATCATTTTCTGCAATACTTTTGAACACTTTTGATTCCAGGGCTCCCACAGAGATGAGATTTTTCTTCAAACCCTGTACAATCGAATATCTATTAATGTTCTGATCATTCCATCATGGTTCCTTAATCGCATTGAACAAATTCCATATGAGGTAAGAGGATTGTTATTCGCTGTTTGGATCACTCCATATTCTCCTTCTTGAAAGTTTACGAACCAATTCCTGTTGAGACACATATGATAGCTACAAGCTGAGTCCATCAACAATATGTCTGATAACGTTGACGGCTTCGTTGTAACTAATAAGAAATATGAATCATCATAATCAGCTACATTTGAATCCATAATGGCCTTTCCATTATTATGTTTGGCCTTATTATTCAGCTTTGGACAGTCTTTTTTCCAGTGCCCTTTTCTCGACAAAAGACACATTCATCTTTGCTGGGATTAGATCTTTACTTAAATCTTTCTTTCCTTGCCCTCGTTTGATTTTGAGGATGACCCCTCACAAACAGTGCTTCTCTTTCTCTGCCCTTCTGTTTTTCTTGCTTTCTTTGTTCATAGCTGTACAAAGCCGAACAAACTTCTCCGAGAGAAACTTCGTCATTTCCATGGAGTAGAGTAGTTTCAAGGTGCTCGTACTCGTCAGGAAGTGACGCCAACAACATCAAGGCCAAGTCACCATCATCATAAGTTGTATCCATATTTTGCAAATCTGTGACCAACTTAGTGAAACTGGTGATATGTTCATTCATCGTGGTACCAGGAACATAGGTGAAGTGAAACAGTCTCTTCTTCATGTACAATTTACTTGCAGAAGCCGAATGTAATAGCGTGAATGAGTCACAACTACTATACCAAAAATTATGGCAGCCACCAAATAATAAATAAGACAATAAAGCAACAATAAAAAGAACACCAGAATTTACAAGGTTTGGCTAATTTTGCCTACTCCTCGGACACAACTAATATTTTATTTCACTCCAAAATACAAGTAAAATAATACTAAAGAGAGAAGATACAAATGCCTTAAGAAGATAAGAAGGCAAATGAGAGGTGTGTTTAAATCCTAAACATTAGGCATTCTTTTATAGGGGAACCCCCCCCCCCCAAATCAAGTTCCCAACCGATGTCACACTAAAATCTTTGCCAAATTCAACAGAACCAAGTGTGCTGAAATTTTTGTTTGTAATTGCTGAACTTAAGCATAGTAGCTGGAGTTTTGTTCTCTATTTGCTAAAGTTTTTATTTTTATAACCGGCGAAGTTTTTATTTTGTAACTGACAAACTTCACCTCTAGAGCTGAAGTTTTTGTTCTGTAACTAATTTCTTTTTGTAACTAGCAAACCTCAGCTCTAGAGTTGAAATATTTATTTTGCACTGGCGAACCTCAGCTCTAGAGCCGATGTATTTGTTTTCTAACTGCCGAACTTCAGCTCTAAAGCTGAAGTTTTTATTTTGTAACTGGTGAATTTCAGCTCTAGAGTTGAAGTTTTTGATGTAACTGGCAAACTTCAGCTTTAGAGCTCTTGGAGGCAGGTTGTATCCACACGAAGTAACTTAAAGTTGAATTAACAGGAACTAAGAAACATCAACACGTTACCAATCCAATCGACGACTGAAATATCCAATTTACAGAAGACCCAATTCACCAAATAACAATATAAAATTAATAATCAATTTCTCTTGTGCCATATTCACATCAAAATTGTGCAAAAGATTCAAGTTGCAAAACCAAGATAGAACTTTTATAGTTGACGGTGTCGGCGAAAAGGAAAAAAAGATTGAAAATTTATAGGACTCACCGGAGAAATAAGAAGAAGCAGATACGGATGAACCTTACTTCTGGAAAAAGAAAAGATAAAACTTTGAGGAGGAGAAGGAGGAGGAGAAAGGGGGCTGAAATTGTTTAAAAAGTGGGTACAAGTTAATTTTTTAAAAAAATGGGTACAAGTTAAAATTTTTTTAAAAAATCGGTATAAATTAAATGGGGGCGACCAAATAGGGTGCGTCATGTAATTTTTATATAAATATCTTGGTCTGTAAAGTGGCCCAATATCTGAAGGACTTTTAAATTGTCAAATTTTCGTAGGTTGTCCCCCCCTCCCCCCACCCTTTAAGAGAAATTTTTATAAAGCACTATCTTTTAGTAGTAATTAGCTATCTATAGATACCATTTGCTATATTACGGATTGTAGAAACGCTTTCTATTGTTATAAGATGTATTTGATGTATTTATGCTACTGTATTCATGAATACAGTAGCAAAATAGGCGTGAATCATTGAAGACGAGCTAATCAATTGTTGTATTCAAGTGTATTTGGATGTATTCATGGTGTGAAACATAAGATTACAGCTGGACAGATTATTGTATTCGACTATATTCATGGCGTGAAATAAGGGATTATACTATTTTTAAACAGAAAGTGAATCAATTAACATAATAGACTCATAATATAACTCAACATAATTATAACACACAAATTTTGTATTTCCACTTATAAAAAGGATTCTCAACCGAAAAATACATCAAAACCATAGCAATCTTCAAATAAATTATATAATACGAATACATAAATTATATTAATAAAAAATATGTGAATACCTTCATGGCATATAGCGAGACAGTGAATATAATGAAATACATAGAATACAACGGGATACATTGAAATATAATAAAAAAAGACAATGAATACAATGAAATACATGAAATAAAATGAGATACATTGAATTATAATGGAAAAAAGACAATGAATATAATAAAATACACAAAAATATAGTATGATACATTGAAAATAAATTGAAATAGAATGTGATACGCTGATTAGAGTAAACAACAAAAAATCTGTTGTGTTTACTTATAAGAAGAGATGATTAATTGAGAAAATCCATTTATAGGTAACAACTCCACCTACCAATCTCCAAAAATAAACAACAAAACGCCATCATTTTAACCTTCTCCGGTCACAGTTACAATGGTGAACGGTTACGTGCATTTGCCAATTAAGTTGTTGAACAAACTTATTAAACAAAGGGTGTGTTTGGTACGAAGGAAAATGTTTTCCATGGAAAATGTTTTCCTAGAAAATGTTTTCATGGAAAATGAGTGGTTTTATCACTTATTTTCTCTTGTTTGGTTGGTAAGTGGAAAATGAGGGGGTGTGGTGGATTGGTGAGGGTGATAAAGGTTGAGAAGGAGCTTTGGAAAATGTTTTCCCTTCTTTTGATAAGGAAAACATTTTCCTCCAATTGGAGGAAAATGAATTGATAAAGAAAATATTTTCCAAAACATTTAAGCCAACCAAACATGGGAAAATTGGAAAACATTTTTGAGAAAATATTTTCCTTCATACCAAACACACCAAAGTCTCTTTTTGAAAAACTGAATTTTTTAATTGTTTGGTGGAAGAATAAATCTTGAATAGCTTATCCTGACTAATTTTGAATTGAGGTTTAGTTTGTTTATAAGAGCAAAAAAGGTTGACACTTTGTAAGGTTTAAGCAATTGGGGTTGGCAAAAAAAAAGAGAGGTTGAATCCAAATTGGGAACTCAGGATTGTTCTAACTGTGGTCAAAAGATCTTTCTTTCCACCGTTGGTGTCTTTACTGTCGTCATTCTTGTCGTACGTCTCTCTTGTTATACCTTTTTTTGGTTTTTCACGGGGAAAGAGAATGACATGTATAAAATTAGAGAGAGAAAGAAAATAATGTAACTGAATAGCATATTTAGCGGCTTAGATATAGGAGATAATGAAAATTAGATATTTTGTTCTATACATTAAAAGGTATCTATAGAATATAATTTTTTTAAATAGTATATATTTAAAATAAATGAGGTGTTAACCTTTGCCGGTAAAAATTTCTTTTTATCAACCAGTACCTGTATCCCATATGATTAGTACACAATTAAAATAATTATATCATTTTTGTTTGAGCAAATAATTGCTAAATCAATCGATAATAAATTAATGGGATGAATCTTAGTTTAGCTTAATAAATCGTAGATCAAATAGAACGAAAGTATAATGTTATGAGAATAGTTTAGTAATGTTAATTAGTAAACTTAATATGATATGATTGACAGTGTATGTAATATCATAAATGTACAGTGAATGCAAGAAACAACAATTGTTATAATGAAGAGGAACTGTCACCCAATAATTATGTTATTTGGTGCCTCTTCCTTCTGTCGACACGAAAAAGGTCTTTCGCTTATATGAATATGGAATCTAAAGATTTATGGATGAAGGTTACACAACGTATACTTGGTAAAGTGAATACGACAATTCTTTCATATATTCCCTCTCTTCTCTTACAATATGTTCTATTTCTTTGAAAAAGGCAGATCCTTTTCGTGTTCACTTTCTCCTCATATTTATAAGGAATATTTCTTAATAATCCCTAAAAAGTACAACATAAAGAATATCCAAAAGGCATATTCTTCCTGTCACTTTGTAATTTTAAACTACTGTTACTATCTTATTCCAGATGCCTGTTTCTGGTCGTCGTCCTTCGTAACAACGATTGTCAGTCATTGTATTGTGGTGACCTCGTCCTATGTCTTGCTTATCCGTTGTCGTGGTTGCCAAATCGGACCTACATAGTTAGTCCCTCCCTTTGTTGAGGTCGTGGCCCTGCATGTCCTTGATACGTGGACGTCATTCACTTTGTTGGAGAATTTTCCTATTGAATTGTGCCGGTTTGGCCAAAGACGAGAGAACAACACATCCCACGAAACCCTGATTGATGTAGTTATCAAAATGTGACGTCATTCCCACGTGCATCATCATTACGCACCTTCCCGAGACAATGTCTAATTGGTTGTCGCTTTGGTTTTAGTACCATTGGAAGTGTTCTACTTCGATTCTCGCTCCATCCAACCCTATAAATAGGTGAGAGTTTTATTTTTTCAGAAATTTTTACCTATTTCCTTCCTTTTGTATACATTGTCCCCTTTGATTATCTTTATCAGATCTTTAGCTCTATTTCTCGTCTATCCATTTAGCCACCGTTCCTTATTTTAGGTTTATCATAACACCCTCTATTACCAAGATGCCGCAAAACCGCCGTGCACATGATGACGTTTCTGACGCCACTCAATTATCTATGGCCCCTTCTTTTGGTAGCGATGATATTGCTGTTGAGGAGGGTGACGGTTTCCCCACCGTAGAAGAGATACTCCCTAGAAATCCTATGTGTAGGAACGATTTTCATAAGGAACCTTCTCCTTCTCCCATTAAGGTGATCTCTGAAATTGGGCATCTCAGACAGATGAACATCGGTCTACGTATAACATTCCTCCTCATTTTGAGATGGTTCCAGATAGGGGGACATCGTGGAGTTCCACAAACCAAGATATTGTGCTTTTTATGTGTATCCCTTCATGATTGGTCATACTCTTCCTTTCTTCCGCTGACAGAGGAGTTTTGTCAGTTTTACAAAGTTTGCCCGGCATTGTTGTCTCTGTACTTGCATAAAATCTTCTTGGTATTGATGAAGTATGTGGAATTGGCTGCTCACCACCTTTTATATTTATTTCCCCAAGTAGTGGAATCAGGGGGTTGGTGGTTGAAATCGATGATAGGGCAAGCTGAAAGTTTTGGCACAAGTACTTATTCATCAAAATGGAACACTTGGTGTCGGGCTACATGGGATTCCCAGAGCAGTGGAATCATAACCGAAGGAGTTGGTGATGTACGATTGTTATCTACTTTTGTTCATTCTGATTTCTATTCACATGTGTTTTTTCTGTATAGCTGAGAGACGTGCTCATTTTCCCATCGTTGGTAGAGGATTGGGTGGCTCATGTGCTATCTCATATAGTGGGGATTCGAGATTGGGCCACTTTTTTCAAATGTTTCGAGCTAAAGGTTCCATCTCGTAAGTGTTCCGTTTGTTCCAAACTTTGGTTACTTGCTATCATTTGCTGACATGACCTCTTTTGTGGTGATAGGCCATCGAATTTCAAAAAAGAAGGCTCTAGTCCTGGTATTTTGCCAAGTTGTCGCATCAGTGAGGATGCAATTTACTTTAGTCGAGTCCATCCGTAGAGGGCGCACTCAGACTTTACCAAATTGGGACCATCCTCGGGATGCCACTATACAGGACGAGATCTCTTCCTAGCCTACCTAAGACCTTGTAGACGAGTATTCCAATGGGGATGAATTACCGTCGAGAAAAAGGTTGCGGGTGGAGCTTGGGAAGGTCGTCGCTATCGAACATGAAAAAAGGAAAATCGTTGCTTTGAGGGTGGTATATATGAGCACGTGATTTTTGCCCTAAGCAATAAATTCCAAAATTAAAAATAAATAACATTTTTGTGTGCAATTATATGTTTTGAGTGAAATAAGATGCATTTTGTGTGCAAACAATTAGAAATGAAATTAGAAAATTAAAAAATATAGGTTAAGTACAAATATTACAATTAGAGTAGTTAAAAAGGAAAATTAACAAAAAAATGCAATAATGCTGGAAATTAGAGAAAAATAGCAAAAAAATATCAGAAAATTAGAGAAAACAAGAAATTGAACAATTGAAAAGAATAAAAAATGAAATACAAAAGAAAATACCAAAAAAATAATTAAAATACAAAGCAAATACAAAAAATAGAACTGGGCCAAATACTAGCCCTAGTACAACTGGCCCAAATCAAAATGAAAGATCTGGTCCAGTCTTTACAATGAGAAACAATCTCAGCCGTTCATCACTCGAAATCCAACGGCTGAGACTTTGTCCGGAATTAAATAATTAATTAAGATCTGAGATCAAATCTTAACCGTTCATGCTTTAAGATCTAACGGATGGGGATATGTCTCTCATTTAAGGGAGACGACAGCGTTTTGAGGCGTTTAATCCTGGCCATTGATCTCGATTGATCTAACGGCCAAGGACCAATCAAATGCCATGAGTATAAAAGCATGGTCTCACTTCAGAGACTGGCTATTTCTAAAATCTAACCCTAGCCGCCTTCTCTAACCCCTTCGTCTTCATCATTCTCGAACCTTCACCGGCCATGGAGACTGGCCCATTTCCATGACCGTCTCTGGCCAACTCTCAACCCCAAACCTTTCTCTCCCTTCTTCTCCACCACGAACCACCACGAAAACCTTAGAAACCACGAGAAAACTCATCTTCTTGAAATTCCGGTAATCGAAGTTTCTCTTCGGTGACCAAAACTTATGAGAACCGCTCCCAAATTAACACCACTTGACCCTCATACCTTGATCTATCACCTCCCCACAAATAGTTTCTCTCGAATATCTCTCCAGATGTTCGAATCTTCCAAAATAGGTCGTCGGAACCCTAACTCCGGTCGACCTATAATCAAACCCCAAACAAAACCCTTCCCTTATAATACCTTGAACTCATCTCTGCTAATAAAACTATAAAAAGACTTCAACTTGAAGTCTGAGAGAAAAAACTTGAAGTCTGAAAGAAAAGAAACTGGAAAAAGACTTCAACTTAAAGTCTGAAAGAAAAGAAAGGAAAAATAACAAGAAAAAGGAAAAGATAAAAGGGGAAATAGCACAGGAGACAGATCATGCAAAGCTAAGTCCCCTTCCTCTCATTCTCTATTTTTTATGATTTTTGTGTTCTTTCTTGTTTTCCTTGTTTACATGATTCATCTTCATCTTCTTTATGTTTGAGCATGCTTTTTGTCTGATTTCTTTTTCTTGTTAGTCGTTTAAGCTAATTGCATGTTTAGACTAGTTTTATTTTCCGAAAAAATCTATGTTTAGTTATGTTTCTCTCTTAATAGCATGTCTTCTCTCAGCTTCTTTGATAAATTCTTCCTATTTATGCTTAATCAAACACACCCGAGCATGATTAGGGTTTTCATTAATCTTTGACATGAGAAAAATATAACTATGCCTCCTTTATGTTTAATTGACATACTTTGTTTGGAATTTGGATTATAAGTCTGTTTGATTGAAATTCAACAATATTCAATCTCTTTTCTAAGTTTTGGTTAAATGACAAGTAATTCTGATTTTATGGCTATGTATGCAATTTAATGTGAAAAGGCTATGTCTGCAATGATTTTGTGTTATTTGACTGTTGTTAAACCTAATGTACTTAGGTGATATTGGTTATAGCTGTAATAGTTTGGTAATTAGAGAGGTGGCTAAGTCTGAAAACATGTTTTAAGTAGTTAAATAGGCTAAAATTGAAAACAACATAAAAAAGGTCATAATTGAAATAAGTGATAAGAGTGGTCGGTCTTGTAACTGACCAACTCTGTAGTTCTTTAATTCTGAATTCAATGGCTAAGTTCTAAATTGGCTAATTTTGTAATAACTGACTTAAGTTTGAAACTAGCTAGCCTTGCAATTCTTAATCAACTCTAATTGGCCAGTGATATCTAATTGGCTAAAATTGCAAAGCCATGTCCAAACATTGGACTGACTAAACCTTAAATGGTATAGACTTAGGCAAATAAGCAGGCTAATCCTGCAAATTAACTCTAATAACAGAAAATGAAAGAAAAGAGGCTAAAATTGAAATAAGATTGAAGTTTAAATATGGCCAAGTCTTAAATGACTTACTAATATTGGCCAGAACTTAAATAATAGCTAAAAAACAGCATACCCAAACCTGGACAAGGTCGGGTAAATAGTAAAAGCCATTAAGGGCATAATAGGATTAGAAAATGACATAATTGTGGATTTAATAGAGCCTATGAGGACATTAAAAATATTTAGGCCTATAATTTCTGCAATATTGCATAAAACTAAGGGTATAATAGACCCAAATAAAATGCAACTTAGTAAATAACCTTAGCAAGTGGGGGTACACTAGAAAAAAACCCCAAAAAGAATCAATTAGAACCTTCCAGCACATGCTGGAAGGGAAATTCATATATGAAAATGGTAGTTAAGTGTAACAATTAAAAGAATTCATGGGAGGAAACTAGAAATTACTTTTCAACATTTCCCCCAAAATTTTCTCCAATCTCACCTATAAATAGACCACATTTGAGCCTGATTAGAGGCTGGATTTTGAATCTGAAATTCAGAGATACACATATATATTCATAGAGTAAAAACTGCCTGGGTTTTAGTCGAAGCTTATTCCTAATGCTGTAGGAAATTTTCTACTGTTTTTGCTTGTTTTCTATTGCTTATTGCTGGGTATTTGCTTTGTTGCTTCTGTAGGATTCAATTGATTGCTGAAATTCATTCCTATTGCTGTTGCATTGCCTGTCGTGATCTAACTGCTATTTCCAGCCCATTTTCCCTTAGACTTATTGGTATTTTTGCTGAATCAGGTACATAATCTCTACTCGAGCAATGTAATTGAAGTCAATTTGATGGAATGAAAGCCTAATTCGAATTTGAAAGCCTTCTGTTATTTGTTTCCTTTTACATTTAGTGTATAAGTAGTTGAATTTGTAATTTTATAGGTAATGATTGTATAATTGGCACTTATGAAGCACAAATTGGTGCTGGAGGAAAACAATGTAATAAGGTAGATTGTAGTAGTAGTAGTAATTGTAATCACTTACATAATAAATAGGTTAATAACTAAATCTAGTACAAAAGTGAATCCGCAAACGAATAGGTAATTAACAACATTAGCATGCAAAAGTTAGCTTAAATCAGAAATTAATCAGATTAATTTGAAACGACACCAGTAGTTAATGAAACACTGTAGTCAAATGAAGTCGTATATCATATTAATTTAGTTTCAAGTTTAATCATCCAATTAGCTTTTCTGAAAAGTGCAAATGAATGAGTATAGCATGTCATCAATAATATAGATTAGTTTTAGATATTACATAACTGGAATTCATTAGTTTAAATAGTTGTCAAATATGAAAACAAAATCAGCCTGTTAATTAGAATTAATTCACATCGAACATTTAAAGTTAGATTTTATTAGTGTAATTATGTACTTCCTTTTCTTCTTATTTAATAAAAATAGTTCCAGTTCTCTCATTTTTCTTCTGAGTATCAATTCATTGTGTATATAATGTTTTCTGATTTCTATTCCTCTGCTATAATGATACCTGATCTGGGACTAATAGACTGCGAAGGTCCAGAGTTGTATAAGTCTACTGTTAGACTTCTGTTGAATGCGATTCCACTCGTTCCTGGGTTTTCAATACCAAGGAATGTAGTCTGATATCTGTTAATTCCAAATCCAGGCCCATGTGTAAATAAAATAAGGCCTGGATTCTGATGCTGGAAATAATGAATTAAGGAAAAAACCAAATAGAAACACATAGTGCATATTAGGATCAGCCTATTAAAATGAGTTGGGATGAGCCTCGCATAAACATGAAGCAGCGGGGCCCCCAAATAAATAAGTATATATATGTTAGACTCGGGAATGTTGATAGATAACTTCACAACCTTTCCAAAACATTAAAAATTCGCTAGACGATTTAGGCACGATTTAAGAATATAATTTTCTTAATACGAGTGCACATTTGATGTGACTCAAATCGTAAATCCCGACGAAGTCGAAACGTGTTAAAGGTCATAGGCGTACTGGTTGCGGTGTGACTCGAAATATGTTTTTGCAACATTGTAATTCGTAAAATATTAAAGTTGAAACACGTATATACATTGTTAAAAGGCATGTAATATGTCATATAAAACCGAAAATGACAGTTGAGCGACCGTGCTAAAACCACGGAATCCGGGAGTGCCTAACACCTTCTCCCGGGTTAACAGAATTCCTTATCTAGGTTTCTAGTTTCGCAGACTATAATACAAAGTCAATTTCCTCGAATTCGGGATTAACCGGTGACTTGGGACACCATTATCTTTCCAAGTGGAGACTCTGAAAATCATAAATAAAATCCCGGACCGATTGTCCTTTATTTGGAAAAACTCCTTCCTCATTGTTATTATATCCTTCCCGGGTATTCATAATATCGAGGTATACCTTATTCTCTTGATCTGGAATTAAACCAAAAAAGGTAGTAAAAAGGGAGGTGTGACAGCTCTGGCGACTCTACTGGGGATAAGCAACCCAAAACTTCGGTTTCAGGGTTTAAAAATTCGATCTCGTTAGAATTTACCGTTCTCGGTATTATTTGACTTTGTTATATGCTTTGAACAACATGCAACGTGTTTTACCGCTTTGATATTATGTGGATTGTATATATAAAACTGTACCGAAAAACCCTTCCCTTCTTTACCTCCGGGGATGTGCTTACTGGTTGAGACTCCTCTTTCTGTTAAGTTATACCCAAAATAAGAAATAGAGGCCGAATAAGTTACAAAGCTGAATGATCCCGCGGGTCACCGGTACGTAGCCCCCTCCTCGATCCGAGTTGTCCGCTCGGGTGCATGGTCTAGCACTCTATGAAACTATAAGATACTGAACATAGGTCTAGGATGATTATTTGCATCATAACTGACTTAGGGGATTCAACACAGGGGTTGGGTCCATCTAGGACAGGTAACCCGGTAATTAAAGAACGAGCATATTATATGTTGCATTTTTAAATTGTCTTTGATCATTATGCGGACCGACGGAATTCCCGAGAAATAGAAAAAGAATATTAAAAAAAAAGAGAGAGATATTGACAAAAGAGTTGTTAGAAATTTGAAAAATCTGAAAAAATAGGAAAGAACATTGTTGTTGAAATAATTGGTCAAATAATCTGACCGAACTACGCAGGTTTGATTCTCACCATTAGGTGAGATACGTAGGCAACCCTTGAACGGATCCAACCACCCTTTTAGAAAATGACCAAAAAATATTTTATTTTCAAATAATCGAGGTGATCGCTATTTTTGGAAATAGCCGAATGTTCCGAAAGGACGTCGGAAGGCTGTTTTGGCAACAATGGCGACTTCGAAAATCATGTCTTTTCCTTTTTCAAAATAAAAACCTGAGAAGGTTATAAATGAAAAATTGGCTTTGAAAAATATTTTCCTTTTTCAAAATAAAATCGCCTTTAATAAATGTGCAGGATGAGCACGATACAGAATGAACCCTTCACTCTAATAAATAAAATCCCTTTGGAGCTAAGATTATGGTGGAACGCCATGGGACAGGAAGGACAGAATTGGGTCAAATGTTATCTGAAGGACCTTACGGGATTAATGGACATAATTCCCCGAGGTGATATAATTCAAGCACTTGTTACATGCTGGGATCCTGCACACAACGTCCTATATTTCTTGGACTTTTAACTCACTCCTACTCTTGAGGAAGTTACTTACTATATAGGGAAAAATGAGGTCCCCTTAAAAAAGAAATACCCGATGGCTCCAAGAGCGATAATGGTGCACCGATTCCTCGACTCTTTGAAGATTGCTCGGAATGTCCACAATGAGGATTTGGTTAATGGGGTTTGCTCCTTAAATTTCATCTACAATAGATATGGACATGTCAGGGGTTTCAATGACCCTACGAACAAACTCTGTAGTAAGTCCAACTGAGCCAAATGGGAGGAACATCGACGATTCGCCTTTCTGGTGGCGTTTATCGGGCTAATAATATTTCTAAGAAAGGATGGGCACATTGATACAAGAGTCGCCGGGGTGGCCAGCACTTTGCTTGTACAAGATAATTGCACTTTGGCCCCAATGATCATAGCTGTTATCTACCATGCCCTTACAACATGTAAAGCAGGGAACAACTTGTTTGAGGGATGTAACGTGATTTTACAAATTTGGTTGATAGAACATTTATGCCATCGTCCTTCATTCTCAAGCTATAGGCCATCTGAAAGAACGTGCCTTTGAAGAATTCTATACGAGAACAAAAGAGGTTAAGCTACCGGAGGGAGTTAAGGGTTGGATTTCATATTTACAATCATTGATCAATAGCCAAATCGATTGGGCATACAGATAGTTGCCCCTCGATGAGGTGATATACATGCCAACGGAAGGGTCACATTTCTTGATCATGGGCTTAAAAAGTATCCAGCCTTATGCACCTTACAGGGTCCTATGACAGCTTGGAAGATATCAAGTTATACCGAAGGATGGGGACCTCAGTTTGCAAGCAATAGAGATTAGTCCGGATGGGCAATTCCCGGAAGCAAAGATCCGACAGATTTGGAATGAGTGTCGAAATTTGAAGGTAGAAACTTGTATGAATACAGAGCTTAGGGAGAAGTATTACCGGGATATGCCGTATGGTATCATCGGGGTATTGAGCATGATAGACCATTAAAAAGACCTCACATTCAAGATTTGGTCGAGCAGTCTAAGGAATACGGAAATTGGGTGGCCAAAGAAAATGAGTATAAATCCAAGATCAGCATACTAGAGAAACAATTTCGAGATCTCCAATTCGAAAGCAGTCTACAGGCAGCATCTGATGAAGGAGAAAAGAAGCTGCTGAGAAAAGAGAACAAAATCTTAAAGGCTCAAGTTGCAAAAATGAAAATTGCATCCGAGACCCCGATTCGCTTAGCCCGAGACGAGAAATTGATTGAAAGTCTTCGGCGCAAGGTGAATGACTACAGCTTTGATCTTGATAAAGCAGAAAAAGAGTTAGTCAAGGTTCGGAAGAAAGTAGCTAGAGATGCCGAGGAAAGGTCTAGAATGGTTCAGTAAATACAAGATAAACATGAAGTTGAGGTAGCTCGATTGAGAAAGAAAGTCATTACAGCCACTGTCAAAAGTAGCAAGATAATCAAAGAGTTTGAGGAAGAAAGAGAACATTGTTACACGGCTATGGCTCGATTAGAATTTGAGTTGCAACAACTACAGAAAGAGAACCAACAAACCTTAAACGCTCGTGCCAAACAGATCAGCATGCTGCTTCAAGAAAAAGGGGTCGTTCGGGAAAGAATTGTCCATATTGCTCAGTACATCACCAGAAAATGCCAATTGTGTGAAGATATGTCCCAGGCAACATTTGCATCAGCCGTAAATCTCTTTGTAAAGCAAGTCATGTCTGACCTAGATAAACTCCAAAGTGGATTGGCATATAGGCCCGCGGCAAGACCGAACGACGTCTCGCGGGCATTAGGAGCATTAATGTACTCATAGGGCATGCATTTTGTATCTGTATTCCTTTTGCATTAGTAGCACAACATTATTTTGTAATCAATGTTTTTAGTATTAATAAAAAGTTCAAAAGAATTTATTGCTATTCTTTTTCCGCTTTATATCAATTGTCTGGGTGATAGGCAAATATGTAGGAACGAAAATTTAATGGAAAATGAAGATAGACATAAAAAGAAGAAAAGAAGAAAAAAAGAAAAAAAAAGAGATGAATAAGAGATGGATGTTGATTCAAAATGGAATAAGTACCGGGATGATGCATAATGATCAAGGCAAAGGTTGTGACTTTTAATCATTGTATCTTACCCCCTTTAAGTACTAACTATTAACAAGTGTTGTTGTTGATGAGTATCAGATTTCAGCTGGCAACTCGCATTCTGGAAAATCATCATTACAACACACGATCAAAAGTTATGTCTAACGCCGTGACTCAGGAGATTGAGCCAACAATCATGGACCCAGTACAAGAATAGGAGGTTGTGGATGTTGTGGGAATGAAAGAGGAGATGTATAAGCTAAAGCAGCAAATGTCGGAAATGTACCAAGCCAGGTCCAGGGGTCAACCTTTGCCCACATATCCAGCCAATCCAGCATATGTCCCTCCCGCCAATCCTAATCCCGAACCACCTACCATGAACTCATCCTCCACGTAGCCAGATTACCAACACTACTATGCCACAACTTCACAAGCACCTCCACCACTGTCTAAACAGATTCCATCTCAACCACCACAGGTCGCCCCGGTGTATGTGGCACCGCCACCTGTTGCTCTGCATAAATCGTCAAGTGAACTAGTGTTCCATGTGCAAGACATACATTACTATCCACCGGAGCCGACATTTAGGTAGCATGACTCCTATACCCCACTTATGGAGATGATGGAGGAAAAGCCCGTTAAGAACAAGGAGCAAAAGGAAATGGCACGGAAGATGAGAAGTTTAGAATAATCTTTCTGTAACATACAAGGGCTAGGAGGTCAAGTGAGCATCGCATACAAAGATTTGTGTTTGTTCCCAGAAGTATAGCTCCCGGTTGGATTCAAGTTACCTATGTTCGACATGTACGATGGACACGGGGATCCTGTAGCCCATCTCAGGGGTTATTGTAGCAAGATGTGTGGTGCAAGGGGAAGAGATGAACTTTTTATGGCGTATTTTAGCTAGAGTTTGAGTGGTTCTGCGCTGGAGTGGTATACACGTCAGGATCACACCAGATGGTTCATCTGGGACGAACTAGCTCAGTCATTTGCAAACCACTTCCAGTACAACTTGTCGCTAACGAAGATGGAAAAGAAGCCCGGGGAAAGTTTCCGGGAGTATGGCTTTAGATGGAGAGAACAAGCGGCACGAGTAGATCCTCCTATGAAGGAGAACATAAATGGTGGATTGTTTTCTGCAGGCCTTAGAGCCTACTTACTATGGCCATCTGGTATCGGCTATTGGTAAAAATTTTAATGAAGTGGTGAAAATGGGGAGTTTCATAGAGGAAGGATTGAAAACCAACAAAATCATGAGCTTTTCGGCTATCAAGACCACGAATCAGGCGATACAAACCGTAAATGGGGGATCTATTGGTAAAACGAAGAAGGAAGAGGTTTCAGTTGTTGAAAGTAGACCATGGTCTTGGGGCCAAAATACATACCGGCTGTGAGCACATGATTTTTGCACTAAGCCTTTAAATTCCAAAATTAAAATAAAATGTTTTTGAGTGCAATTACTTGCTTTGTTTGAAATTAGTTATATTTTGTGTGTTTGAATAAGTAAAAAATTAGAAAAAATCAAAAAAATAGTAGTAATTAATTTGTTAGTTTAGTTAATTAGAAAATTAGCAAAATAGTTTAAATAAGAGAAAATAAAGAAAAATAGCAGAAAAAATTGCAAAAAATATTAGAAAATTAGAGTAAATAGTAAATTAGGATTTATAATTTTTCATAAAAGAAAAAGAAAAAAAAAGTATAAAAGAAAAATACATAAAATTAATAAAAATCAGAGAATACAAAATTGGTTTGGGTATAACATGGTTGGGCTGGTTTAATTTGAATTGTTTGGCCCAGTATATTGGCCCAAAGAGACGGCCCGCCTGGTTTTATAATCGTCTTGATCTCGGCCGTCCATTTTGATATATCCAACGGCCAAGAATATTAGGTGAATTATTGGTTTATTTAATAATGGACATTTGATCTGAGCCGTTCGCTTGGATTGATCTAAGGGTGTAAGACCTTAGTCTCATAAGCAATCAAACGGCGTCGTATAAGTAACGCCCCTCTCAGACCGTTGATCTCCATCAAACGGACGGTCAGGATTATCTCGGACATTTGGCCTATATAAGGCCCTTGTCTGAACGGCTGGCCACTCTTTACACACTCCTCTAACCCTAGAGACGGCCGCCTCTCATCTCCTTTCTTCATCTTCATCATCTTCAC